>OY757907.1:127528071-128128071 GCA_963585895.1 Sepioteuthis lessoniana
TTTACTTGACTTTATGATTTTCTGTCGTTTAAATTCTAAGAAGAATATCATTATATATTTTCAATGTTAAACTAATACCACCTAACATCGAAAAAATCCTGCACAGGCGAAAGAGCGAGGTGGCTTGGTTTTTGCTTAGGGCAGGTGTTTCGATGAATTCGTAACTGGGAGAGGTGGTGTGCTAACAATTAATTTCCAAATCCAGTTTGATTAAAATTCTTTGGTGTATTTATAAAATCTTTCACTCCACTGATATTTATCAAATTTTAACACTTAATTTCAATTTTATTTCTGTTGGAATAGCCACTGCAACTATTTGAGAAATATTCTCATTTATAATGAGCGGATCTGATCTGTTTGCTTCGATATAACTAATTATTTGATTTTCTAGGTTTTAAAGAATTTCAGTCTTTTCTCTTGGATAGTTTCACCTTTTGGCTTATAATTATTTGTGTTATCGAATCGAAGTTGTTTGCACGATTCCCAGTGAATCATTTCTTTTACCCAGTCATGTCTATTTGTGATTTGACATGTAAGTTAATTTTCTGCATTCAGGAATTAATTCATTCTTATTTTCCTGTTTTCGTGTAGCCAGAATTTTGTTGTGTTTTGTCTGTTTTGATTTAGATGAAGTTAGATCTTATATATTTATTCTGCCCTGCTTTAACAAGAACTTTCATTTCCTTTTTTTTTAAAAATGTCCTTTTTTTTTAAATGTCCATGCTGAAGATATTTCATGTGTAATTGCTTTTGTTCATCTCGTGGATTCTCCATAGAGGGGGAGGAGGATGATGATGAGGAGGAGTTCTTCTTCTTCTTCTTCTTCTTCTTCTTCTTCTTCTTAGTAATGATATTTTTAAAGAGACTAAGGCCATTTAATGTGTATGAGTGGCATTTTTAAGGTTTTGTGAAATATTATCTTTGGTGATTGCCCAGTGACCCATCGGTTCTAAGTTATTTCTTCATTCTTCCTCGGATTTCTTTTCACGCATTCCCTTTTTCTTTGTTCTTGTGGATTGTTTCGAGTTCTCCGACAATGATTAGTATTACTGTCATCTTTATATCCTTTAACCTTTTTTTAAAACTCTTTGGCAAGGTCTTGATATTTATTGAATTTTTCACTTTTCATTATTTGTGATTTGCCGAAACAGCGAAATCTATTGACTGACATGTTTGTTTCTGCTTCTTTATTAAAACAAGATTTGATCTGTCCTTAAAATCAGATTTGATCTGTCCTTAAAACAAGGTCTGATCTGTCAGGGAGTAAAGAATCCAATTTTATCTCAAAGTCACAGATGCTTTTGTGGTTTTATTTTCTAGGACAATTCCTGGTTTGTGCATATCCCATTTGTTGGTATGGTGAAATTTTAGTTGCTTACGCATTTCCTTTCCATCCTCTCTCGTGCCAACAATTGTGCTCTTTGTCTGGCATTTCGCTTCACTCGCTTATATAGTTATTTGTTCCCCGCCTCACTCTTTTTCTCCACATAGTCTTCCCTTGCTAATCTTTGGGGTTCTACACATGGGAAGCACCATGATGGACGTGTGAACCCTGCAGCTTAACGCTCAGGATTGTCAGTTCGATCGGGGAACTACTGCTGCTCATCTATAAGAGTGGCTTCTGTAGATGAGAATAAAAACAGCCATCGACAGATAACCATGACTATTAATAAAGATTCTGTTTCTCTCCTTAGGTTTCCTCTTCAAAGCCAATCCCCAGGTCATCTCTTGCGTATTTTCCGTAGTTTGTCTTCTGAAGTGTCGATATTTTCGCTTTCTTCTCATTTTTGCTTTCTCTATTTAGTAATTCCAGTTTTTTTAACGATTCTTTTCTCTTCTTATTTTCTTGTCACATAGAGTCTGTCTTTCTTAAATTTTTTGTTCTTTGTCTATACAGGACTTCCATTTCATTTTGTCCTTTTTAGTCTGCAGATGTAGTTTTGTATCGTTTATTATTTGGTCGGGTTTCGATTCATTTCGTTGCGTAGCCGTATAAAAAAATAAAGAATTGGCATTTGGCGTTCTACTTTTTATATCTGGTCTAAAACAGCTTCGATTTTAATCGTGTCAAACAAAAGGGCAGATAATCGAATATTTTCAAACTACTAAGCTCTTGGGAAATCGAAAACACACCTTCTCCCAATTCCACCTCTATAAATATCTTGACAAATGTCACTTTAAGAGCATATCGCAATCACTAACGTGGAGACATGTGAATGAGTAATAAAGGAAACTACTCTCATACAAGGCTCATTAAATAAGTTTCTAGACTTTTTTCGTATGGGCACTTTTATTGATAATACTCACATGAAACTCTTGTCCCCTTCGAAGTAATCTCCCCCGGCTGTAATGTACTTGTTCTACCGTTCCAACAACTTCTGCAGGGCCCCATGGAAGTCCTCATGTGTGAGCGTGTCAATGACCTTCGTCACAGCCTCTTTTGTCTCCTCAATTGTCTCATAACGACAGCCTGTGAGTTTAGGGAATAACCAAAAGTCACAGGGAGCAAGGTCTGACTATAGGGAGGCTGAGGAACTGTGTTGATGCCCAGCTTGGTCAAATAGTCTGTGACAAGGATGGAGTTGTTGACTGGTGCATTGTCCTGGTGGAAATGCTACTGAGCCGATTTGAAGAGTGCTTGCCTCTTCCCTAGGAATCTCTTTCTGAACTCCCTTAAAACCTCAACATAGTATTCCTTGTTGACTGACTGTCCAGTGGGAACCCAGTGCATGTAGATCATGCCAGTGCTGTCAAAAAAGGGACCATCAAAAGTTTGTGGGTAGATTTGCTCTGTCTGGCCTTCTTGGGTCTGGGAGAGCCAGCATGCTTCCACTGGGAACTCTGTCTCTTGGTCTCTGGGTCATACCAGTAGATCCAGCTTTCATCACAGGTCACCAAAGCGTCAAGAAGTGTGGGATCTGAATTAATCAGCTCGACCATTTCCCTGCAGTCATGACAACGTCTTTCTTTTTGATCCTCCCTGAGCACCCTTGGGACAAACTTCTCGTAAATCTTCCGCATCTTCAGTTCCTCGCGAATAATTGTGTGTACAGTTCCCACACTGACATCAAACTGTGCACTTATTGTCTCTACAGACACACGACGGTCCTTATCCAGGAAATTCTTTATTTGCCCAATCAACTCTGGTGTTCTGACTCCTTTACTCCTCCCACACCTGTCATCATCCCTCACAGACGCCCTGCCTTCCTTGAATCTCTTATGTCCTTCAAAAACTGATGCTCGATTCATGCAAGATGGTCGAAAAGCATTCTGAAGCATTCCCTACGTTTCTGTGGAATTTTTTCCAAGTTTAAAACAGAATTTTATTGCATATCGTTCTTCTAAAGTGTTCTCATGTCCAGATTGCATTTTTGAAATTCACCAGCTGTGACAATCAGAATTTAGTAGGGTGTATTCCAATTGCTGCTCTAGCTGTTCATTTGAAGCTGAAATCATAAAAATTGGTCAGTCATCTCATAAGATGTATAGCAATAACAGTGAATTTTTAAGAGTTTACGACAATTTTAAATGCCTGTACAAAAAAGTCTGGAAACTTATTGAATGCACCTCGTATATATATATATATATATATATCTTCGCAAAGATCTAGTAAAAGGAAATTCGACATAGAACATTCTTTCAGTGTCTCTGATCGTTTTACTACTAAGGCAATGTTTGACGAGCAAGGTCATCTCATATATTTTTCTTCTAAATAAATTTGACCTTCACTCGATATTTTGCCTAAAAATTGCCTAAAGGAATTGTCTACTGAATGAGAGTTATTTCCCTTTCTTTGTATGTAAGGAGACAGTCAATGTACGTAAAGCTTGTACGCAACATTACTTTTTAGGCTTCAAACGACCTAGTTGTGGTCTGTTGACGATGACTTATCTGTTTGATCTTGAAGAATTTGGCCGCTTTTGCAGTAATTTAAAACCGCATCTTTTGCTAAGACATTCATTATATGCATAAATCAATTTCTATTCAAGTTTAGGCAAAGAGAAAAAATGCAGCGATAGCGTAAATTGTATCTGCCATGAATCTCGGTTAAAAGAGAACCAGTAAAAAATATGGTTAAAAAAGGCGCTGGTAAATGACACAAATGAAAAAGTTGGTAAAATGACAGATTTAATCAAAACAGCAGTAATCTAAAAATAATCAGTTTGAATAAGTGATTGATTGATTGATTTTAACAGTATGTTAACCCGTCAAGAGTTATTTTATGCCAAGAGGTTAAGGAATTGCGTTTGTTGTACATTTATATTAACATTTTTTTTGTATAACTGTTTCTAAAAAGTTTTTTTTTTGCACACAGTTATATAACTGTTTCTAAAAAGTTTTTTTTGCGCACAGTTATATAACTGTTTCTAAAAAGTTTTTTTTGCGCACAGTTATATAACTGTTTCTAAAAAGTTGTTTTTTTTTGCGCACAGTTATATAACTGTTTCTAAAAAGTTTTTTTTTGCGCTCAATTATATAACTGTTTCTAAAAATTTTTTTTTTTTGCGCACAGTTATATAACTGTTTCTAAAAAGTTTTTTTTTGCGCACAGTTTTATAATATAAAGTATTCCTGTCTAATACGAATAATTTGCTCACAGCAGTATGTCTGGTATAAAGCCCACAAATGACAATATTGGGCTCATAAATGGGTTACTCCATGGATTAAGCTTGTAAATGTCTAGACTGGCTAGTTTGTTGAAACAATACTCTTCTACTTGTTTTATATAAATAATGTGGGTAGAGTGTTCGCCAATGGTTCGGGAGATCTGGGTTCAATCCAAGGTCGCGTCATACCAAAGACTTTAAAAATAGTACTTGCTACCTCCTTGCTTAACACTCAGCAATATAAGCTACGTATCAAGAGTAAAGTGGGGCAATCCAGGGAAAGGAGCAGCGCCCTCCCCCTACACATTGGTGTAGTAGCTATTGAAAAGGGAGCCTTCTGGTTCCTCTCGACTAAGGTCGCCAACTTCATTTTACTTACTTAGTATGGTTTCAAGTATTCCTATCTAATACTAATAATTCCATTTGCTCCTGCGGTATTATTTTATGCTGCTATAAAAAGGGATTCAGTTTTTCTGTTTATTTCCCCTTTTACTCATTTCATGTACAATTTCCTTAATTTGTCGCTTGAAGTATCCATATAGTTGTTTTTCTTCCCATTTTTGTTTCTTAGATTTTGTTTATTGTCTCTTTGTTTATCGTTAAGTTAATTCTGTTGATATTACTGTTGTTCTTATTGTCTGCGGTAACCAGTATTTCTTTGTTCTTTTATGTGTATTTTCCAAGTCCCTGATGATGATGCATCTAAGCAATCTTTAATGTTGGCGAGATTATTATATTTTTCTATTTGTGAATGTCATTTGTTTGTGAAGGTCGTTTAAAAGAAACAAGCTAAACTAATCACGATTTATAAGGTTGTCAAACAGCTTTTTCTTTTATCGCATTTTACACGTGTTGTCAATTTACGAGAATGAGGTAATCCTGGATTTGTAATGACAAAAGATAATCCTACGGTGGAATTCGATCTTATAAATCCTTTATCTTGATCAACTGTTGATTGTCAATTCCCTCGTTGTAATAAGTAAGAATGGTTATTACTGTAAGAAGTAAAATAGTGTGAGTTTGTGTCTCACCGAGCGCTTATACTTTATTTTCGATCACTTGGTCGTAGAATGATCGTCTGGGTAGCTGCGATAAATAACAACAGAAATTCTGATTAAAGAAATAGTAATCGACAACGTTTCTTTTAGCAATGATATCTTTTTTTTTCACCGGAAATTTTCGTTTAATCAATTTGTTTTGTCGGAAAGCGTACTTGAATTTGGATTTATTTGTGTTTACTTTGCCTGTTTGATATCAGCTGAATTCAATACAAGGTAGTTTTTAAAACGAAGAGGGTGGTGACAAAAATAGCTTAGTTTCATCAGTATTTTCTCTTATGAGTACATCTCAGACATCAGGCAATGAAAAGAATGTTCTATGTTATTTCACTATCAAACTTTATTTTTACTCATGTAATAGCATTGTGGGTCTTTTGCATTTAAGGGTGCTTCTGTGAGGTAATGGCTTATATGCTGGACTATAACCTCGGAGTAAGTCAGTTCGAACTCTGGTCGTGCTATTAGTTTCACTTTTGGAGAAATACCCTTGGGAAAGGCATGAACCCTCTTATCCACCCTCAGCTATGGGTTAAATAGTACCACTACTGATTTTCTACAAGGATCGTTTTAGCATTAAATAACCCTCAAAGGTTGATATGTCATTAAACAAAGAAACCAAAACAAACTCTTTGCATTGCCGTTTCTTTTACTTCAATTGATTTTTGGATTGTTTTAAAAATTGACCTGAAATACTAACTCTATTACATTCAAAATTATTTTTTGTTCCAGTCGTCTGGGGCTGCAGAATACATCGACTGTATCTCTGCAGAGGGGTAAGACTCCCCCAATGAGTGTCCTGAATATCACTAAAAAATCTGATGGTGGAGCTCCTGTAATGCTGGAGCTTTGGGTAATGCGGAGTGCCCCTTTATTGCCGTCGCTCCCAGGTCCATTCTGGCACGGAGTGGTAGTACTTGATAAGGTTCTATCTATGCGTCAAATAGAACTAAGCAGTTTAATTATGCTAAACTGAATTGTTTGAAATAGAACTGTTTTTACATTAAAACTGCGTACTTATGCTAAACTGAATTGTTTGAAATAGAAATGTTTATATGTATAAAAAGGATTTGGCATTAAATACCCTGCAATGGTTGATATGCCGTAAAGCCAAACCAAACCTATCAAAATTATTTTGTAACATTTTTAGTTATCATATTTACTAACCCCTCCCCTCGGGCAGGATACGACACAAGGTCAATTTTTAAGCGGAGTTTAACAGGTTTCAATTCAGAGTTTTCCTTCTCCTGGGCCAGTTGCCTGACCAAGGCTGAAGAACCCAGTTTACCCTATTATTTACCCATAGCTGGAGGCAGAACAATTGGATTCATACCTTTCCCAAGGGTATTAGTGCTATGTGAAATGCAATCAATCTCGTCCAGGATTTGAACTCGTGTCGCTGTGTCCATTACGACGATAGCCATTACTCCACGGGCACCTCCTAACATTTTTAGTTTATTGTCATTGTATAGTGCTTGACATGGATTCATTTTATTGTTTTGTTTTATCTTTTTGATGTTTTATTATAATTGATCTTTTTAGTGTTTCTATTTTGATTTTGTTTTTTTCTATTTCTTTCTTCTTTCTTTTATAAATTAATCCTATAATGACTGTATAAATTAATCCTATAATGACTGTATAATGCTTTGAATGTTGAATAAATTCGTATGGACCTTGTATGAACCCTATTTTGTTGAGACGAAGGGTAGATATTGCCTTGGGGGGAGAACAGTTCCTAAAATTCAGCTCATTAATTCATCTCTTCTCATACAAAGCTGCTGAGATCGGCGGTAAGTAACCCGACAATAAGATCTTATATCAACTCCGTGGGGTAAGTGGATGTACCAGAAGCAAAGGATGACAGGGACAAGAGAGAGAGAGAGAGAGAGAGAGAGAGATTTGGTTTTATGGCATATCAACAATGCCAAACTCTCTTTATACATATAGATTAAATATATATGATTTGGTTTGATTGGCTTTTATGGCATATCAACCATTGTAGGTTATTTAATGCCAAATCCTCTTTATACAAATATATTAAATATATATGATTTGGTTTGGTTGGCTTTTATAGCAAATCAACCCTTGTTGGTTATTTAATGCCAAACCCTCTCTATACATATATATTAAATATATATGGTTTCTAAACGCAGTTTTGTAGATAACATTTTTAAACGAGCTTGAGCTCATTTTTTTCTTGCTCACAGTTAAACGGTTTCACTTATTTCTAAAACGAATATTTATATTTACTATTAACCATTTATTTACACACAGTTTAATGTTTTCAAATATTGCTATTTAAAACTAACAATTCGAATAAACATCAGTCATTTGTTTACAAATAGTTCTATTTCAAACAATCTAACACAAGTCATGTGTTAGAACACAATTGGAATGTCAAACAGTTCTATTTGACTCATTGATAGGCCCCTGTCAGGTGCTACTCCTCTAGGCCAGAGTAGACCTGGGAGCGATGGCAATGAAGTGGT
Source organism: Sepioteuthis lessoniana (assembly GCA_963585895.1). Taxonomy (NCBI): domain Eukaryota; kingdom Metazoa; phylum Mollusca; class Cephalopoda; order Myopsida; family Loliginidae; genus Sepioteuthis; species Sepioteuthis lessoniana. The sequence goes on from OY757907.1 coordinate 127,536,223, forward strand.
ACTTCGCGTTCCCCAAGGCTCAAAGACTGGAGCCTCACCATCAGATATTTTAGTGTTATATCCAGGACATTCGTTGGGGGATTTTTACCCTTCTGCAGTCGGTGTATTCTACAGCCCCAGCCGACAGGGTTGAGAGAGAGAGAGAGAGAGAGAGAGAGAGAGAGAGAGAGAGAGAGAGAGAGAGAGAGAGAGAGAGAGAGAGAGAGAGTCAGGGAAATCCTCGCAGCCAGCACGACTTGATGATGATCCAAGGCTGAGTATATGAAGTACATATTTTTCGTTATTTACTGTAAAACAATCTCTCGAATCAAAATTATTATCAACACTAAACTTGTGGCCAGTCTTAAGTGTGAGTTAAAATTATCAGCTTACTTCCAAGAGGCCTTTCCTACTGGCAACATCTGCCCTTTCATCTAAAACAGGTAAGAGACGGGTTCATTACCCGGTGCCTGAGGCTCCTCTGAAAGGGAATGCCGACAGAACTAAGCAAATTTGTCTCGATTCCCTCGGAGTCTCTCTCAAACTAAACCGACCTTTTGTTAATTTTGGCCTCGTTGGTATTGGTTATTTATTAAGGTATAAATAACCAGGACCTAGAGCATTAAAAACGCTTAATAGCGTTGAGAAAATACAACCTAGAATGATGGCAGCTACATTTAACGGAAACCCCAGAGCAACAATCATCTCATGCTACAGCCCCACCAATGTTAGTGAAGAAACTGAACTAGTCACCTTCTACGATGAGTTATCCTCATTAGTGCGTAGCATCCCGAAACACAACATGTTAGTCATTGGCGGAGACATGAATGCCCAAATCGGGAAAAACGGAAACAACAAATACAGCCTCCACAACACGTCAAATAGGAATGGGCAACATCAAACAGATTTCATGATAGAAAATAGATTAGCATGCCTCAATACAAACTACCAAAAAAGAGAGGGCAAACTATGGACATACACGTACGCAAACAATACTAAAGCTCAGATAGACTACGTCCTTATAAACAAGAAATGGAAAAATAGTGCATTGAATTGCAAGGCATACTCCTCTTTTGAGGGTGTGTCCACCGATCACCGAATAGTCACGGCGAAAATACGATTAAGCCTACGAAAAAACGCCAAACGAACAGCGACCACCAAACACTATGACTGGGCCCTATTAAACAACAAAGATATAAGAGATAAATACGTATTAGAATTAAGAAACAGATTCGAAACACTACAAGAAAAGACGGAAAAAAGTACACCAAACGACGAATATGAACATTTCGTCAATGCACACCTCGAGGCAGCAGCAAAATACATTCCAACAAAAATTAAAACTAAATATAGAGTCCCATGGGAAACTTTAGCGGTGAGAGAAAAACGTGCACTAGTGAAAACAGCCTCCAAAAACTATCGAAAAAACCCAACAAACACAAATGCCTTAAAACTAAAAACGGCACAATATCAATTAGCAGGCATATATATAAAGGAACAGACAGAATACATTCAAAATCAGATAGATAGGATTAGAGATTCGGTGGAAGATAGACAATCTAGAATAGCCTGGCAAACAATAAACGAAGTGAGCAGAAGAAAGAACACAGCCAAAGCAAAACTTAAAGCAGCAAACCAACAAGAAAGAATAAAACTGTGGAAACAGCACTTCGAAAACTTACTTGGAGACCCACCAAAAATAACGCATGAACCAATCACCAGAATAATTAGCAAACAATTAGACATTAAACTAGGACCGTTCACACAAGAAGAACTCGACTCGGTTCTCAGAAAAATTAAAAATAGGAAAGCTGCAGGGCTGGACGAAATTCCCCCGGAAGTATGGAAGACCAGACAATTCGACGACATACTGCTCCGACACTGCAACGCAGTATACAATCAAAATCCGATAGATAGATGGATGAAGGGATGCATACTCCCCTTCCCTAAAAAGGGGGACCTCGGATTAGCCAAAAACTACCGAGGCATAACACTTACATCCATAGCTGCCAAAATCTACAATGCCCTACTACGAAACCGAATAGAACCCAAAATCGACAACATACTTAGAAAAAATCAAAATGGCTTCCGAAGAAATAGATCCACGACCTCACAAATATTAACCATCCACAGAATCCTTGAAGGTGTACGGGCAAAGAACCTACAAGCGACATTAATATTTGTCGACTTTACCAAGGCTTTCGATTCCATTCACAGAGGAAAGATGGAACAAATCCTACTAGCGTACGGCATACCTAAAGAAACCGTAGCGGCAATAATGATTCTCTATAGAAACACTAAAGTAAAAATGCGATCACCGGATGGAGACACAGAATACTTTGACATTGTAGCAGGAGTACTACAAGGGGACACGCTGGCCCCGTACCTCTTTATCATTTGTCTAGACTACGTACTTAGAACATCGATTGACAAAATCAAAGAGAATGGCTTCGAACTGACGAAGAAAAGAAGCAGAAGATACCCCGCAACAACAATTACCGACGCCGACTACGCCGATGACATAGCGATACTGGCAAATACACCTGACCAAGCCGAAACACTTCTGCATAGTTTGGAACGAGCAGCAGCAAGCATAGGCCTCTATGTTAATGCACACAAAACTGAATATATGTGCTATAACCAAACGGGGGACATCTCCACTCTAGAAGGAACCCCACTTAAACTAGTAGACAAATTCACGTACCTAGGAAGCAGCGTCGAATCAACCGAAAAGGACATCGAAACGAGGCTAACGAAAGCATGGACAGCTATCAATAGGCTATCGATTATATGGAAATCAGACCTAACCGATAAAATGAAACGCAGTTTCTTCCAGGCAGCGGTCACATCGATACTGCTATATGGATGCACTACATGGACGCTAACAAAACGGCTGGAGAAGAAACTAGATGGCAATTACACAAGAATGATGCGTGCAATCCTGAACAAGTCCTGGCAGCAACACCCCACAAGACACCAACTGTACGGCCATCTGCCCCCTATCACGAAAACTATTCAAGTTAGACGAACCAGACATGCAGGACACTGCTGGAGAAGCAGAGATGAACTCATAAGAGATGTACTCTTATGGATCCCCACACATGGCCGTGCAAAAGCAGGGCGACCAGCTCGAACGTACATTCAGCAGCTATGTGAGGATACAGGATGTTGTCCTGAAGACCTACCTAGGGCGATGAACGATAGGGAGGAGTGGCGAGAGAGGGTCAGGGATATCCGTGCTACCAGCACGATATGATGATGAGGATGATGATGATGATAAATGCCAAAAGTTTTAACAACCCAAGAACCGTTGGCCGTGAAATATTTATTGCAATAATTTTGCTAAAAACCTTAAAAACTCATTCCTTGTCTAATCACAATATGTAGATTTACGTACGATGTATCTACGATAACCTAACTGGAATATTTCCACCTGTTTATTCAAAATATCAAAACCTACCATTTGTATTTAAGTGTGAAGATGGCAGATGGACAATGTAAATAATATAAATTGTCTACGTGCCATTTTTCTAGGAAACTAGTGACTTTGAAAACAAATCATGTTTACCTTCTGATAAAAAAAGTTTGTTTATAGACATATCAAAGCAGTCAGAGCAGAAATATATAAAATCAGTGGGAGCTTGAAAAGCCTGTGCATATGTGATATCCATACTTTACTTAAAGGTCACTTGTTTTTTTTATATTGTTATCTTATCAATGAAAATGAAATATTTACTGTTTAGAAGTCTAAACTTATCCCGCCTTTTTAATTATTTGGCGAAGAATGGACGAAAATGACTTTCCTCCATTCCTCAGCCAATCAATACTATAGAAGATTAAAAAACACGAACCCTCCCCCATATATATATATATATATATATATATATATATATATATATATATATATATATTGACTGAAGTCTGCATCTCCATAAAGATAGAGTTAGATTTTAAAATTTAGTGTTTAAATAAGGGCTTCATTAATTTTTTTCTTGATGTATTCTTTATAACCAAATTTAATTTCTATTCCCGCCCAATTAAATTTACTGATTTTAACCACATGCCAACCCATCTCTATTTATTCTTAGCTGAGAGGTTAGGGAATCGTATTCATTGTACGTTCATGCCTTTTTTGAATAGTTCTTTCTTAAGACTTTTTTTTTGGTAGACGATCCTATTGAATACGGATATTTTTTGAGTAGATCTATTTGACCCAAAGATGAGACCCTACTACTTCAGGGTCAGAGTGGATCTGGGAGTAATGACAATCAGTGGAATGGAGCATCACGATCAGATGCAGTTTAGTTTTTGGGGGGGAGGGTCTTATGTATTTTAAGTTTTACTGAGAGGATATTAGATTAATTGAATATTAAATTATAAAATATAACTAATTTATCTGTGCTTAATAAAATTTGCTCTTGAAAAGAATCAGTAAATTATAAATGTAAAAACACCTTTTAATTATATATATATATATATATATATATATATATATATATATATATATATATATATATATTTAATGAGAAGGATGGATTTAGGGGACATTGAGAAGATCATGAATTTTTGGTTGCAGGTTAGTGAATTTCAGCTGCAAATCACCAAATTCAATGTTATTCTCTGTTTGCTTAGGAAAGAATACACATGGCTAAAATAATATTAATTATTTTAGTGTGTAGGATGGATTTAGTGGACAGTAAGAAGATCAAGTATATTAGGTAGCAGGTTAGTAAATTTCAGCTGCAAATCACCAAACTCAATGTTATTCTCTTTTTGCTTTGAAAATAATGCAGATGGCTAAGCCCACATTCCACTATATGCAAATTTGGAAAAGCTAATAAAATAGACTCAATAGTCACACAAAACTTATTTTTCTACAGTTTTTTTTTCATTCATCTTGCAATAAACAATTTCTTTAAATGTGTACATAGAACTGACTGTAAAATCGAAAGGCGACTAAAATTTGTACTTTGCATTCAAAATCATTTTGAATGTCACATGTCAACGACATATCACTAGTAACCATTGCATCCAATCAGGCATTCTGTTAGGTTTATAATATCTGGCAACTAGTCAAACAAAAATCCAGCAGTTTTGGTTCTTTCCTGTTATAAAAAGATTTATAAATGCAAACAAGTAGATTCCCCCTCTGTGGACCCCTAGGCTTTTATTCCCTCAGTCAAAATGCTATTTACTCCCCAGGTGTCTATGGGGACCACTTTGAGAGGACCTAGTTTTATACACTACACTACTGTGTGCAAACAATAAATAGCAATACCTGAACCAATTGTTTGCAAACATATCAACTCTGGTTCGTTTGAAAATCTTACCAACAAACTATTCCTTTACAAATTTTTATATATATATATATATATATATATATATATATATATATATATGGAGAAATGGTAGATTTTAGTAGATATAACAAGATGATAAAAATAAGTGGAAAAGTGTAGAAGCCAACATTGACAATAGATTCAGCAATTCTGATATTTCGTTCTTTATTTAAAAAAAGAACTTTTTCGGAATTAAAATGGGTTTTTCTAAAGTTCAGCAATTGAAGAAATAGATAAAATTAAGATAAAAATATAAAAAGGAGGAAGTGTTTTAAAGAAAAGGGATATAAAACGAAAGGGAGAAATGTTGATATATGTTAGAGTGATATCGGCAGGTGTCATTGATTTTGACTCTGACTAGCGAGACAGATGGCCAAGGCTGGGCTCCTGTCAAGTGTATCAAGTTTCATCTGAGATTTGACCAGCAGAGATGGATCATCTTCAGTGAGAAAGAGAGAAATTTGTGGTGGGGGAGGTTCTGTGAAAGAGAAATGAAAGGGAAGTAAAGGCGAGAGATCGAGATATACATGTTGGGAGGGATGAAGGCAGAGGTTTCAGGCAGATCCCGTTTCATCAAATACTTTGTCTATATTGGAATATCTAAATGAAAAAAGGAAAAAGAAAAAAACGTCTAAAAGTATGGAATTAGTGCGAGAGAAGAATGTCTTAGGTTTTGCTAAAAGATTCTCTATTCATTTTCTATTTTGATATTATTCTCATGTAAAATGATATCTCATAAGTAGAGTGGAATCTGGAAGAAACCAGGCCGTTGTTTATTGAGTTTGATTTTGGAAATGACTGTAGATTCCAACAGTCTACGTGATTTTTTGTAATGTATGGGTTTGATTAAAGTGGCTTGGGGAAAATAAAAAGTGCGTTTGAGATCAAATATCCGGGAGAAAAGGGCTTTTCAGTAGTCATTCAATTTAATTGATCGATAGTGTTTATAGATTCTTTTTTCTAGAATACGTTGGGTTTCGCCGATGTAATGTTTGTTACAATATTTACATGGAACTGAATATATCCCTGCAAAAACTAAGATATTATCCTCCCACAATGTGAAAAGTTGGAGTACTTGCATAGGTGATTTATGGTGGTGAAGGTCTAAGTAGAACCGACCAAAATTTATGAGTTGATAATAGATGAATGGTACATCAGTAAACTACTGATTATCTCAGGTTTGGTTTCGGTTTAATGGCATATCAACCTTTATAGGTTATTTAATGCCAAAGCCATTCTCCTAGAAGAACAGTAGTTGTACTATTTAACCCATAGCTGGTAGGATAAGGGGGTTCATACCTTTCCCAAGGGTATTTGCCCGAAAGTGAACGTAATAGCGCGAATGGAGTACGAACTCGCGTACTACGATTCCGCAGTCCATCACTTTAACCATTACACCACGAGGACACCCCTGATTATCTCAGACAACTCTCCAAAGGTTTTTAATTTAGAGTTTTCCTTTCTAGATCTATAGTGTTTCAAAAGATTTAATATCATTTGGGATGTACAAGGTGTTTCAGAAAAATTGATATCATTTCAAATTTTGATAACATTGTAGGAAGACTAAATGGAGTTGTCTTCCTTGTCAGAGTGTTTGAGGAACTCCCACACGCCACGAGTCTTTTTTGATCACATGACAAGGTGAACCGGGGAGTCTGCTTCTTTCGTGAACAGGACTTCAGAGGGAATAGACGTAGTCGTTTCGCTCAGCAGCAACGAGCACATGCAGCCTCTCTCCATTATCCTCCAGACCAGCGAAGAGTAAGTGACTTCCACCTTTTGCGGTATAGACTTGTATTCATGTTCCTTGAACATCTTGTGAATTTTCTATAGCTTGGGACGGGAACTCAGTTCCCTCCTTGTAGGTTGCTGTATTTTAATTTATTAAGGAGATAGAACCATCTTGTTTGAAGCACGATAACATAATGTTATCCGAATTCAGGAAGGCTCTGTAGCTGAGAATTGTCTTGAGCAGAAGGAAATCGATTTAAAAGAAGGAAAAACTCCGAATTGAAAACCTGCATTGTTCGTCAAGTTTTTGGATTATGAAATGATATCAATTTTTTGATATCACATTCTCGTACATCAGCACTTTACAGAGACTGGATATTGTTTAGAGGACTTGCACAGACAGATGGATGATAGGGATGGATTGAGATAGATAGATAGATAGATAGATAGATAGATAGGCAGAGAAATAGATTAATAGTATGAGAAAGAGAGTGAGGGCCAGGAAACGTTGTGCTATCAGCATGACTTGAATATATATATATATATATATATATATATATATATATATATATATAGTACAAGTAAATAATGATTGTAAATATCCAAAGAAAGAGTGCCCAATGCATGGCTACTTAAAACAAAATATACCTGCAGAGCAATATATATATATATATATATTGCTCTGCAGGTATATTTTGTTTCAAGTATAAAGTTTAAAAATCTACATAGGTTTCACCTTTCCAGATTAACCTAAAATTGAAATACATTATATATATATATATATATATGTGTGTGTGTGTGTGTGTGTGTGTGTGTGTGTGTGTGTAAGACTAATGGAAAAGATACCAAACAAGAGTTTTTGAGTACTCAGGTCATGTTGACTGTACTAAGAGGCTTTTGCTGTCTGGGTTATTGTAGGAACCTGATGTTGAGAGATGCGACGATTCAATATGACAAATGTTGTCATAATTATGTCCATCGAAATTCATTTGTATATTCTTGCTTTACAACTGAGAGTCGAAGAAAATCAGGTGAGACGAAAAAATAGGAGACAGATTAAAAACAAAACACAACCCACCCACAAATAAAGACAATCTTTTTAACATATGTTGTCTGCCGACACGTTTTATAATTTCTTTTCCATATCTCCCTCAAAGTAAATTGTTTTCCAGACAGTCAAGTCAGAAAATAGGAGATGAAATCTAAACAAAGCTAGAGCAATGATAAACTCTTCAGCGTCACAAGGGTGTGTGTGTGTGTGTGTGTGTGGGTGGAATGTAGACTTCACCGTATGATATAATTAGAAAGGGGTTGTTTGGGAGGAATCAAAATAACAATATATATGTTTGTTTTTTCGTGCACATGTCGTTAGCTGTATATGTTTTGTGGCTACAGGTATATTTACAGGCACTGATTTTGTCAAATCTTGTTATGTTTAATACAGGATTGTATTTACAATGTACGGAACTATGTTGATATTTTTAATTATGTAGACATTTTTCCTCTCTGAGAATGAAGTAACAATTTAAGAAAAATAAGAAAACAACATCTTCCTCTGACATAGTCGTAAAGTTGTTACTTATTATGTAATTCAGTATTGACAGATATTTTACTAAGGTTCATTGTTTGCTAATATTCAATATTTTTGCTCATATTCAATCATTTGCTTATATTCAATATTTTTTGTTATTGATGATATTCAATTGTTTGTTCATATTCAATATTTTTTGCAAATATTCAATTGCTTGCTAATATTCAGGATTTTCGTTCAAAGTCAATATTTTTACAAATATTCATAATTTGCTAATATTCAGTATGTTTTTTTTGTTGTTGCTAATTTTCTATATTCTTTTGCTAATATTCAATATTTTTTGCTAATATTTAATGTTTTTGGTTAATATTCAATTTTTTGCTAATATTAATAATTGTTTGCTAATATTCAATAGTCTGCAATATTTTAATATTTCTTGGCTAATATACATTCTCTTTTGCTAACGTTCAGGTCTCTGCTAATACTTATTTACTCTAAAAAATAATACATTTAAGCAACTCAAAACTATTTTTATGACAAGTTGCCCGTAGATACTTCAATAATTTTTTAAAATTAAATGTTAATTTTCTTTTAAACCGACGATTCTAGGATTTTATCATCTTATGGGAAATTATTTAATGAAAACATATTATGAAGTAATAATAAATATTAAACTCTACAGCACTGAAACTCTGTAACCAAAAGTAAAATTACAACACCCTTTAAAGATAAAGTCATATATATATATATATATATATATATATATATATATATATATATATAGTAAATAATGTAAAAGAATCTGTTAATGTGGAAAAATCGAAAAATAAAGTAAACCAAAGTGTAGAATTTAATATAAAAGAAAGTCGACGTTATAACGTTTCGGTTTCAATAAAACATCACCAGGACTTAGGAAAAATGTTTTCAAGTGTCGTTAGATCACCGATGGATGTTTAATGAAATACAAAACAAGGGAAGAGGTTATATATATATATATACACACACACACACACACACACACACACACACACACACACACACACACACACACACACACACACACACACACACAGAGAGATTTGGGGTTGCAAACCGTTTGATCAATAAATCAGCGTTCATATTTCAAAAATATCATGTGACTGTGTAAGCCAATGATGTAAAATAAATGGAATCATCAAGAGATATAACGGATTAAAAAGAAAGAAGAGGAAATTGAGAAAGCATTAAAAATCTCTCAGTGATCTAACGACTCTTGATAGCATCTTATGAATTAAAGGATAAAACCTTGTGAAAATGTAGACACCTCTTATTTGCCTTGAACTGTGAAAGGTTTTCTTTTAATATCTTTCTCTGTAGTTAACTTGATTTTGCTTTCTATTTGCAGACAAATAAACAAGACTGATCTGAGAGATTAAAGTAACTGACTTAAGATAAGATGGAGGTTATCACAAATGGGGAAAACAACGACGATACAAATGAACAGGAGGAGAAACTAGCTCTTCATATGAGCTCAACTTTGGAATTTCCACGTTCTCCAACACCCCTAAGCAAAAGGGACAGCATGCAAGACAAATTTGTTGAAGTTGAAGACAAATTCTGTGATCCAGATAAACCTGTTTTAGTCAAAATGGAAGATGTTGTAGCGGCAGCGTTTGCTATTAAAGGCGGAATATCAAAAATCCCCTGCACGGTAAGGAAACTTTCTTATCTTTATTGATTTGAACTTCCGGCTTAGCTTAAATGTTGAAAAAGTGTGACAGAAAGTGTTCTTGGTACGGAAACAGGAATCAGCAAGCCGAATTCAAATTCCGTTCACTGTGTTCACTTCGCACCACTACCCTTGGGATATATATATATATATATATATATATATATATATATATATATATATATATTGTCATCCACAGACAGACAATTTCGTTGGACCACAACTCTTCAGTGTGGCTAGACCCACCGGACGCTTCCAACTTCGAAACCCGCCTAACTTTACGCTAAACTTGGTATCTTACCGCTCAGCCAATTCGGCGACCTACGTCAGCCCAGGAAATTAATGCATTATGTATTAACTTTCGTTTGTTTATATTTTGCGCAATCGAATACCGGACTGCTCAATGCGTTAGAAGAGCTTTGCATTATGCGGGTGGCAGCCGTTAATTCCTTTGCCAATGTGCTCAAACCCCGGGGATGAGAATGTATATATTGTCAAACACAGGCAGACTGTTTCGTTGTGTCACACCTCTTCAGTGTGGCTAGACACGCGAGATACTTCAAGCTGTGATCGACTAGGCTGACTTTACGTCAGTCGGATGTCTTATCGCAAAGACATCACCATTTCAGTGTAATAGAAGGAATTTACTGCGTATATATTTATTTACATATACGCTTATCGGTTACCGGAGTGCTCAATTCATGAGGAAAGCTTTGTTTTTAGTGGGTAGAGTGTTCGCCAATGGTCCAGGAGACTTGGGTTCAATCCAAGGTCGCGTCATGCCAAAAATTTCTCCTGTTTTCGACCAACGACTAGAAAAATATTTTCTGAGATTTTTTAAAAATTGGATCGTTACGAATTATCTCCGCGTTTTCGATTTCTTTTTCAGAAATAAGCAATTCCTACCTTTTACTTATAAATAGTTACAAATCTCAAGAATAGTGATGCCGGCAATTTAGCTACGCCTAAAAGAAATCCTTTAAGAATCTCTTTTAAGTGAAAAAAAAGCCATATGCTAGGTTTGCTAAGATATACGATAAAAACGAATCGCCTATCAGACAACTTTTATTACAATATAATGCTGGACTTCTACAATTAGTTTTTGTATTTGATATTTTCTAATAACTAATTCATTAACACAATTTTCTTATATATATATATATATATATATATATATATATATATATATATATATGTATGTATGTATGTGTGTATGTATGTAAAACAGTATGTGGTTCCTTTGAAGAGAGCCGTGAAAGTCACGAATGTTCGAAGCGACAGCTGAAGAAAGAGACAATGTTAGACTCTCAGGTTCAGTGATATTCTTGGAGGTATAAAGTTTGTGACCGTGTTCTCTCTAAAGCTAGATACTTCAATCACATGAAGTAAAGTCTGCAAGTCATTGTCTGTTTTGAAAAGGCACATGGTGGTACAGAAAAAAACTTCTTCAACAACAGAACGAAGTTCCATCTTCAGTCATCATTTCATTTGTCTGTCATCATCTCTGCGTCAAGGTTCACAAGACGACAACTGATTTGAAAAGTTATCTGAACGGACACAGTCAAAGAAAAAGAGTCAATTCAAACGGTGCTGGAGAATCAAGAAATGGCAATTGTCTGTGAAAATAGAGCAATCATAATGTATGTATATATGTGTCAGAAAAACAATATATGTTTCGGTATTAATGGTTAGAGTGTTCGGGAGACCTGGGTATAATCCCGGGTCGAGTCATACCAAAGACTCAAAAAATGGTACTTGATTAAGGGTAAAGTAGAGCAATCCAGGGAAAGGAGTAGCGCCCTTCCCTACACCTTGGTGTAGTAGTTATCGACAAGGGAGCCTTTGGGTCATCCTAGACTATAGTCGCCAACTATACTTAATTTATTACATGTAGTTTCAGACGTTCGCGGTCGTCTGTAAACATATATTCCAGCAGATAAAGGTCATATTACAGTATCAATGTAAAGAATTAAACAAATCTTTGTAGGAATGTCTATGCGTAAATATTTTAGAAGGTTTCATTTGAATTATCATATGATATACATAGTCTTTAACCAGCTCATTGGCCTAGTGGGTAGAGTGTTCGCCAATGGTCTGGAAGACTTGGGTTCAATCCCAGGTGGCGTCATGCCAAAGACTTTAAAAATGGTACTTGATACCGCCTTGCTTAACACTCAGCAATATAAGGTACGTATCAAGGGTAAAGTGGAGCAATCCAGGGAAAGGAGTAGCGCCCTCCCCTATACCTCGGTGTAGTAGCTATTGAAAAGGGAGATTTCTGGTCGCCCTCGACTAAGGTCGCCAACATATATAAACTTTTAATAATACTTGCACTTAAGAAAGATTATAAAGGGAGGTAACTAAATTTAGTCACTACAAAGTGTTGTCCCTTGATACTTGGACATTATCGAAGAGACTTATTAATGTTATATTACTGAATTCTTTATTTCAATGATGAAATAAATTTGAATTAAAAAAGAAAAAAAGAAAAAAGAGAAAAGACAGATGCTACAATAATAATAATAATAATAATAATAATGATAATAAAAACAGCTGTCTCAACCGAGATTTTTTTAGCGTTTGGCAATAAACAATTTAACGTTCAATTACTACAAGTGGACCTTACTTTTTGTCTTGATATTGTCCACTAAAATTGAATGTGATAGGGTAACAAAACAAAAACATTAACTGTTCTTTTTCTTCAACTTTTAATCTTGTTATTTTTATCTTGAGAAAGTTTATGTTTGCGTTTGCAGTACAAACGAAAGAACGAACCTCACTCCCGTTGATAATTTTGTTGTGACTATTATCCAAATCCAAAACAAATTTATCATAAATTCTAATGAGATTGTAATCCCTTCTCGATTGACCTTAATTTGAAAATAATGAAAAAGATCTATTGACAGTATTCTTCCTTCCGTAAACAAACAGTCAAGGGTTATTTTATTTCTTGTGGTAATTTACTAAGCTTTTTGCTTAGATGTAGCACAAGGCCGCACGAATTGGGCACCTAATGAGAATCGAACTCACTCGTGTAGGTTTGCTAGTCTACCGTGCTAACCATTACACCACCCGAGGTGCCCTTATTTTATTTCTTGTGGTTAGGAAATTGCGTTCTCTCTTTGTTTATTTTTACATTTTTAATGTATTTATTTTTCAGGATTTTTTTACACTCTGTCCAATATGAATAATTTTTAAAAAGATATATTTAACCCATACATGGTATCCTAATTGGTATTACCACTCCGTGTTAGAGTAGACCTGAGATTAATGGCAATGAAAAAGTATACTACACTCCTCCAGTTCCCTAGTACTGCAGCTTCATCATCAGATATAGTGTAGTGTAATGCCGAGGTCTTCCACCTTTTGTTTTAGCGATTAAGAGTGGTTATATTACCCCTTTTGTCGAGGGTTACAGTCAGCTTATTCTTAGCCCTATCGACAAAGCGATCCACTAATTCAAGTGGACTGAAAAATAAGTTTTTTTTTTATCGCACAATCGTCATTTTCAGTGTAAATTCTTTAAAATGTAAAGCATTAACAAACAGTTGTAGCAGTTATAACTAATACTTTTGTGTTATTGGTGACATTTTAATCATAAAAAAGACAAACTTGGATAAAGAAAATAATCTTAGTGCCAGTAATGTTATCAATAAAAGACTCCATTCAGGAGCCCAGTCGGTTGTTCTTAAAAAAATTCAGTTTCTCTCTTGGATCTCTCTTTCTTGGCCATGAAATCTCATCTTGTGTATAATTGTTTCAGTTTTTCTCTTGAAGTATCGATACAGTTGTTTTTCTTCCTAATTATTTTTACTGGAGGTACCCGTGGTGTAATGGTTATCGTCGTAGGAAATGGACACGGCAACACGAGTTCAGATCCTGGATGAGACTGATAGCATTTCACATAGCACTAATACCATTGGGAAAGGTATGAATCCTATTATTCTCCCTCCAGCTATGGGTAAATAGTAGGGCAGACTAGGATCTTCAGCCTTGGTAAGGCAACTAGTCTAGGAGAAGGAAAACTCTGAATTCAAACCTGTAAAACTCCGCTTAAAAATTGACTTTGTGTCACATCCTGCCCGAGCGTTGGGGTTGGTAAATATGAATAATTATTTTTACTCTTTGAAAGTTTTTTTACATCAGAGTTTGCTGATGGTCTTTCACTGGAGTTCAAGAGACAAAAAGTCTCCCTATGTCTCCAGGACGCTTCTCAGTATTCTGGCCGATCTCAGCAATGCTGTAGTTTAGATTGTTTCCACTCGCCCTCTTATTTCCAAATCCTCGAGTTCGTTTACCAATCCTTTGGTCTCTGTACCAAGAGAACCAGTTGCAATCGGTATAACCGTCACTTTTATGTTCCACAGTTTTTCTTTTCCTTAGCAAAGTCCAGATATTTATCATTCTTTTCGTTTTCTTTCAATTTTATTCTGTGATCAACCAGAACAGCAAAGTCCGCAATTCGGCAAGTTCTCCTTTTTTGTTGATTATTATAAGGTCTGGTCGTCTGGTCGAGATTGTATCGCCTGGTCGTTTGAATCTCAAAATCTCAGAGGAGTTTGTGCATCTCATTCTCCAGAACGGATTCTAGGTTGTACATATACCATTTATTCATATTGTTAAATTTCAGTTTCTTGCACAGTTCCCAGTAAATCACTTCGCCCACTCAGTCGTGTTTAGTCTTATACTCATTCTCTACTAATTTGCCACAATCGCTTATCATGTTATTGATCCTTTTGTCTCTATCACCGCATAACCTACATCTGCTGTTTTGTTACGTCTTATCTGTTCTTGCTTGGTTGGTCCTTATGGCGTTGTTTTGTGCTGTTACTAGAAGAGATTCAGTTTCTCTCATAAGATTTCCATTTCTTAGCCATGTTCACGTTTTCTCGTGAGAGAAGTCGCTTGTCAGTCGATTAAAACGTCCATAGAGTTGTTTTTCTTTCCATTTTTATTTTCTGGCTTTTCCCGGTCTGCTGAACGTCGTGTCGTTAGTATTGTTTCTGCTGGCTGTAATCAGTCTTCTTTCGCACTTTTCTTTGTAGTCTTCGAGTCGTTACATCGATGCGTCACCGCTGTCTTCAATGCTGGCAGGTCCTCTTCCTCTCACTTTTCTTGACATATATTGTCTTTCAACGTCATATCAGGGATGGAAAGTCTTATGCATGGTCATTAGTTTTTTTGTTCTCTGGTATATTTATTCAAGGTCTTCTTTGGTCCACTTCAGGAATGGTCCCAAGTTACGAGGGATACAGCCTTTGTATTTATCCCTTTTTATAAGGTTTCTGTTCAATAGTTTTGTCTGGGGTAGCTTTCTGGTTCTCTTGAGATACTCTTTTTTAATTCCTTCTTTCATCTCTACTTGTTTGATGGTGTCAGCTTCCAGCATTCCAGAGTATTTGTACGTTTCCTATTCTCTGAGCGTTTTATTTTTATCTTGATTTGGTAGTTATATTTCTTCTGTCTTGTATCGTTTCCCGCTTTTCATTACTTGCATGGCGCATTTTTCTATCCCAAATTCCATCGCTATATCTTGACTGTATATTCCCACTGAATTAGGGTTTTCAATTCTCTTTCGTTTTGGCGAAATAGGTGGACGTCAACCATGTACATTAAGCGGTTGATCTTTTCTTGCGATTGACTGACTTTGTATCTGGCTTTGCATTTCCCTAGAATGTGATTGAGTGGCATCATCGCTAATGCAAATAGTATTTGTGATAGTATATCTCGCTGGAATATGTCATTCTGGATTATTATTATTTTTATTTTTATTTACCCCTTTAGAGTTTTTCTCATCAGCGACATCTGATGGATTTTCACAGGAGTTTGAGTGACAGCAAGTCCCCTCAGGTCTCCAGGACTCGTCTTAGGATTCTGGCTGTTCTCAGCATTGCTGTCATTTGGATAGTCTCTACCCGTCCGCCAACTTCCAAGTCCTCCAGACCTTTTAATAATTCTTTAGTTATTGTGCCTAAAGCACCAATCACAATTGGCACAATCGTTACTTTCATAGGAGTTTATGCGTGTCATTTTCTAGGACAGGTGCTGGGTTGTGCATATACCATTTGTTAGAATAGTCAAATTTAAATTTATTGCACATTTCCCAGTGGATGACCTTGCCGACCCAGTCGTGTCTCACCTTATAGTCCTTCTATTATTATTATTATTTACTAATCTAGAGTTTTTCACATCAGTATTAGCTGATGGTTTTTCACTAGAGTTTGAGTGACAGTAAGTCTCCTCAAGTTTCCAGGACTCGTCTCAGTATTCTGGCCGTCCTCAGCAATGCTGTCGTTTGGATCGTCTCTACCCGTCCGCCAACTTCCAAGTCCTCCAGGCCCTTTAGTAATCTTTTAGTTACTGTGCCTAATGCACCAATCACAATTGGCACAATCGTTACTTTCATGTTCCACAGCTTTTTCAATTCTCTAGCAAGGTCGAGGTACTTATCCTTCTTTTCACCTTCCTTCAGGTTTATTCTGTGGTCCGCCGAGACAGCAAAGTCAACAATTTTGCAGATTCTCTTTCTTTTGTTGATTATTATGAGGTCTGGTCTTCTGGCCGGGATTAGGTGATCCGTTTGTATGTTAAAGTACCATAGGAGTTTATGCGAGTCATTTTCTAGGACAGGCGCCGGGTTGTGCATATACCATTTGTTTGTATGGTCGAACTGAAATTTCCTGCAAATTTCCCAGTGGATGACCTTGCCGACCCAGTCGTGTCTCGCCTTGTACTCCTTCTGTGCAAATTTGCTGCATTCGCTTATAATGTGATTGATCGTTTCGTCTCTGTCACCGCATAGCCTACATTTACTGTTTTGTTGCGTCTTACTATTATTATTATTATTATTATTATTATTATTATTATTATTATTATTATTTTACCCCTTTGAGAGTTTTCCACACCAGCGCTAGCCGATGGCTTCTCTCTAGAGTTTGAATGACAGCAAGTCTTCTCAAGTCCCCGGGACTCTTTTCTTAATAATGCTGTAGTCTAGATGGTCTATACTTGTCTTATTATTATCATTATTTTCTCCTTTGAGAGTTTTTCATACCAGTTTTAGCTGATAGTTTTCCACTGGAGTCTAAGTGACAACTAGTCTCCTCAAGTCTCCAGGACTCTTTTCAATAATCTTCCCGAGCTTAATAATGCTATTATTTGGATGATCTCCACTCGTCCTCTTATTTCCAAGTCCTCCAGTCCCTTTACCAATCCTTTGAGGAATGTACCGAGCACACCAATTACAGTTGTATCACCATCACTTTCATGTTCAATAGTTTTTTCAGTTCTCTTGCAAGGTCAAAGTACTTATCTTTCTTTTCGCTTTCTTTCAGTTTTATCTTGTGTTCAGCCGGAACGGCAAAGTTTACTATGCGGCAGGTTCTCTTTTTTGTTGTTGACTCTCACAAGGTCTGGTCATCTGGCCGAAATTAGGTGATCCGTTTGTATCTCAAAATCCCAGAGATTATTATTATTATTATTATTATTATTATTATTTGGCCTGTTTTATTTTCTCTTCTAACCGTCTTAACTACAGAACTTCGACGAGAAATGGTTTTATGACTTAGAACTGAGACTTATAGAATATGATAAAGTATATTACCCAGTGACCATATTTAAACATAGGCAGTACCTATCATCATCATCATCATCATCAAGACGTACCGACAGCATGGATTCCTTTATCTCTCTCCCTCCATCCGCCACTGTCAGCCATTAGAGGTTTTCTCGGAATTTTTTCCATCTGTCTATTCAAATTTTTATAAGGCTAAGCGCGTTTATTATCATTGTTGTCTTTTAATGTCATATTTTAGTGAAATCTATCTGCAAGTCTTAATGTTTTGATTACTTTTTCGAATACCTTGACAAGTACATTACAATCTGCTGATACTGAGGTTTTATCATTTTTGTTTTTTCCTGATTATAACCATGCGATTGGCTTTTATCTGTGAAGACGGTGAAATCCCATTGGATGATTTTTAAGTTTATTTCTCTAACAGATTTTCGCACCAGTTTTTTCTTCTGATTTCTTTACACAGGCACTCATACATAAACACATACACACACACACACACACACACACACACACACACACACAAACGAAGTTATCACCGCTGGAAATGGACACGGCAACCCGAGTTCAAATCCTCGACGAAGCCGTTTGCATTTCACATAGCACTAATACTCCTGGGAAAGGTATGCATCCAACTATTCGCCCCCCAGCTTTGGGTAAATAGAAGGACACACTGGGTTTTTAGTCTTGGTATGACAACCGATCTAGAAGAAGGAAAACTCTAAATTCAAACCTATTAAACTCCACTTAAAAAATGACCTTGTGTTAGATCCTGCTCGAGTGGAGGAGGTTGGATAAATGCACACAGGCACACGTCTGTGTGCGCGTGTGTGTGTGTGTTCTGGTAGGTTTTCTTGAGTGTGTATTTAACGATTATATCATATGACCGACAGGCATTTTACCGACGGAAATTTGGTCGAACAGGAATTTCGTTTATTTATCGTGAAATACTTCCCATTCGTTGCAATTTTCTTCCTTTAATATTTTTACTTTTCTCTTTTTAAAATTCCTTATTTATTAATAATTCACGAGAAAAAACAAACATTTAAAATAAGACAACTATCATGATGATTGCTTTTATGGCATATCAAATTTTGTAGGTTATCTAATGCCAAATCCAATTTTTATACATATAAACAGTTCTATTTCAAACAATTCAGTTTAGCATACATATACAGTTTAATTCTATTTGACCCATAGATAGGATCCTATCAGGTGCTGCTACTCCGAGCCAGAGTAAACCTGGGAGCAATGGCAATGAAGGGGTACTCCGCATTCCCCAAAGCTTCACCATCAGATTATTAAGTTGGTTAGTTGATTGGTTGTATGTGTTTTATGGTAAATCAATCTTTGTAGATTATTTAATGTTAAATCCGATTTTTATACATACAAGCAGTTCTATTTCAAACAATTCAATTTAGCATAAGCGCGCAGTTTAAGTCTATTTGATCCATAGATAGGATCCTATCAGGTGTTACCACTCTGGGTCAGAGTGGACCTGGAAGCGATGGCAATGAAGGCGTACTCCACATTCCCCAAATCTCCAGCATTCCTAAAGCCTCACCATCAGATTGTTAAGGGTCATATACTGGACACTCGTTATAGATGTCTTACGCCTCTACAGAGATGCAGTCGGTGTACAGCCCCAGCTGACTGGGCCAGATATTTTTAAATCGTCTATAAATCAAACAGCAACGCATACAAGTATCAACAAGCTTTATACTTTAATGACACAATATTATATAATATAATATACCGAAGTAATAAACAAGTCGTATCGAAGTTGTATAATTAGGGATAGAAGTAAAAGAAGATGTGATAACCAATTTGGCAGGATGTTTATGCATTTATCACAGACCTAACCGATAAAATGAAACGCAGTTTCTTCCAGGCAGCCGTCGCATCGATACTGCTATATGGATGCACTACATGGACTCTAACAAAACGGCTGGAGAAGAAGCTAGACGGCAATTACACAAGAATGCTGCGTGCAATCTTGAACAAGTCCTGGCGACAACACCCCACTAGATACCAACTGTACGGCCACCTGCCTTCTATCACGAAAACTATTCAAGTTAGACGAACCAAACCAGACACTACTGGAGAAGCAGGGACGAACTCATAAGAGATGTACTCTTATGGACCCCCACACATGGCCGTGCAAAAGCAGGACGACCAGCACGAACATACATTCAGCAGCTGTGTGAGGACCTGCCCAGGGCGATGAACGATAGGGAGGAGTGGCGAGAGAGGTTCAGGGATATCCCTGCTACCAGCGCGACATGATGATGATGATTATGCATTTATAATCGAAGTAAATTTCGCCTGTACGAGCTTTGTCAGATGAAGAATCGGAAATTTTAGAAAAATATTCGGGAAAGTTACGACTACCTATGAAGTTGTCAAATTTTGTTGTCATGACAACCTAATAGGCAGTTGTAACGGTTTTTAATATTTTTCCTAAAATTTTCCAAAATATTATTTGACAAACCTTTTGCCAGCGAATCGTACGTAACAGTAAATTGCCCAGGCCGTAGAACACGCCAACTGTACCACTGCAGAGGGGTATGAACCCCCCCCAATGAGTGTCCTAGATATGACGCTAAACAATTTGATGGTGAGGTTCCAGTGATGCTGGAACTCTGTGGAATGCGGAGTACCCCTTCATTGCCATTGCTCCCAGGTCCACTCTGTCCCGGAATGGTAGCACCTAATAGGGTGAGTTAAATAGAACTAACTGCATACTTATGCTAAACTGAATTGTTTGAATTAGAACTGTTTGGCTAAACTGAATAGCTTGAAATAGAAATGTTTTTGACAATCAAACCGTACTTACATTTAAACTGCGTGTTTATGCTAAACTGAATTATTTGAAATGGAACTGTTTTTGACATTGAAACTCTAATAATCTGATTTGTTTAATATAGAACTGTTTTGACATTTAACTAAGTAAAGAAAATCTGTACTTATACTAAACTGAATTAG
Source organism: Sepioteuthis lessoniana (assembly GCA_963585895.1). NCBI lineage: Eukaryota > Metazoa > Mollusca > Cephalopoda > Myopsida > Loliginidae > Sepioteuthis > Sepioteuthis lessoniana. The sequence goes on from OY757907.1 coordinate 127,557,069, forward strand.
CTGAATTAGAACTGCTTGACTAAACTGAATAGATTGAAATAGAAATGTTTTTCACAATTAAACTGCATAATTATGCTAAACTGAATTGTTTGAAATAGAACTATTTTCATAAATATGGATTTGGCGTTAAATAACCTACAAAGGTTGATATGCCATAAAAACCAAATAAAATAAACCGTCATAATAAATGTATAAACACTTAACCACATTAGTTTTCACGTTTTATTTCTCTTCTATTCTGTCAGATATTTTATTCACACACACACACACAGACACTCACATATAACCGGCTTATTGGCTAGTGGGTAGAGTGTTCGTCAATGTTCCGGGACGCCTGGGTTCAATCCCAGGTCGCGTCATACCAAAGACTTTAAAAATGTTACTTGATATCTCCTTGCTTAAAAATCAGCAATATAAGGTACGTATCAAGCGTAAAGTAGAGCAATCCAAGGAAAGGAGTAGCGCCCTTCCCTACTCCTCGGTGTAGTAGCTATTGAAAAGGGAGCCTTCTGGGCGCCCTCGACAACGGTCGCCAACTTTTTTCTTTACTTATATATGCATATACATTCATGATAAGGAAGTGGCAAATGTGCTGGACTGCAATATTGTAGTAAGCGAGTTGGAACTCCTGTCACCCCATAAAATTCACTTTCGGACTAATACCTCTGGAAAGCTATGAATCCCTATCATCATCCCAGTTTTAGGTTAAGTAGTACCACTATTGTTCTTATTCAAGGATGGCTTTGGCATTAAATAACCCACAAAGGTTGATATGCCATTAAAAACAAAGAAAAAAAAAGGATAATAAGGAATAGCAAAAAGAGTTATTTTATTCAGTGAGGCCATCAGCTGAATTTTGCAAATGTGAGTTAAATGAAATGACAGAAATACATATCAAGGTCACCTGTTGACAGGTGACACTGGAAACGGTGATATTTGTATTCAAAAAGACTTTCGAATTTCAAAATCGGAATCTTTTAAAACCCATTAGTTTCAGCTGACGGTTGCATTTTTTAATACATAAAACTTTAATGAAACAGTTTCTTATATATACACGAAATTGGTCAACTATATATGAGTATCTTGTTGCATATATTTTAGCTTGGTGCAAAAAATTGCAAAAATTATGTAGGTCAAGTGGTTTGAAAATCCCCATTTAGTCCTAGCTTTTATTTGGAGTCGATCACCGACCACTCGCATCGCAAGCAGATATGCTACTAACTAACCCATCAGGAGTTATTTTTTGGACATCTGCGTTCACATCTTTCGAGCACGGATATTGCAGACAGTCAGTTTATCATGCCTAAATCTCTTTGCGTATATAATTACTTACAGTATTTGTCTGATGATCATTTATCACGTTAATGCCTTTTCGATAACAAATAAAAAAAGAAAAACGAAAGAACAAAAAACAAAAACAAAAACAAATCGAAACAAAAAACAAACGAGTTGGATGAAAAAAACAAAAAACAAAAAAAAACAAACAAACAAAAAAAAAAACAAACAAACAAGTGCAGCGCTTTTAATTTCTTCTTATCGGAAATAAAAGAATCACAAAGATTAAACCAACAAAAATCGATTGTAAACTTTTAATTTGCTTTTAATTTTTAGCATCGTAGTTTCAGACGAAACTTCTGTAATCTCAGTCGAATTAAACCAAATGTTTAGGTAACACCTAATTAATATAGCATTACAGCACAATTTTAAATCTGTGGTCCCATTCACATTCCATCGATTTTTGCGTAATCTCCCCACCCAATACTTCTTCCTTTCTGATGAGGCAGTAGAATACGTCGACTGAATCTCTGCAGAAGAGTTAAAAACATTTCCAATGAGTGCCCTGGATATGACACTAAACAATCTTATGGTTAGGTGCTTTTTCTGGAGTTTTCTTTGGGGAATGTGGAGTACCTCTTCATGACCATTATTCCCCGGTTCACTTTGATCCAGAGTGGTAGTACCCGGTAGAGTCTTATCAATGAGTCAAATAGAACTGTTTAATCATTTACTGGAAGCCATTGAATAATGAGCAAAAAAATGAGCTCTGGTTTGTTTAAAAACTATTCAATCACAAATCATATACGTGGTGCCTTCAATAAGTTTCCAGACTTTTTTGTATAGGCATTTAAAATTGTCGTAGACCCTTGCCAATTCAGTATGTTATGGCTATACATCTTATGAGATGACTGACCAATTTTTATGATTTCAGGTTCAAATGAACAGCTACAGCAGCAATTGGAATACACCCTACTAAAGCCTGATTGTCTTAGCTGGTGAATTTCAAAAATGCAGTCTGAACGTGAGGACACTTTAGAAGAACGATATGCAATAAAATTCTGTTTTAAACTTGGAAAAAATTCCACAGAAACGTATGGAATGCTTCAGACTGCTTTTGGAGCATCTTGTATGAATCAAGCATCAGTTTTTGAGTGGCATAAGAGATTCAAGGAAGGCAGGGAGTCTGTAAGGGATGATGAGAGGGATGAGAGGAGTAAGGAAGTCAGAACACCAGAGTTGATTGGCCAAAGGGTTAGGGTTAGGGTAAGGGTTACTATGTTGAGGTTTTAAGGGAGTTCAGGAAGAGATTCCTTGGGAAGAGGCCAGCACTCTTCAAATCGGGTCAGTGGCATTTCCAGCAGGACAATGCACCAGTCAACAACTCCATCCTTGTCATTGACTATTTGACCAAGATGGGCATCAACACTGTTCCTCAGCCTCCCTATAGTCCAGATCTTGCTCCCTGTGACTTTTGGTTATTCCCTAAGCTCAGAGGCTGTCGTTATTAGAGAATTGAGGAGCTGAAAGAGGCTGTGACGAAGGTCATTGACACGCTCACACAAGAAGATTTCCATGTGGCCTTACAGAAGTTGTTGGAACGGCACAGCAAGTGCATTGTAGCCGGATGAGATTACTTCGAAGGGGACTAGAGTTTCAAGTGTGTACTATCAATAAAAGTGCCCATACGAAAAAAGTCTGGAAACTTATTTAATGATCCTCGTATATATATATATATATATGTATATATATATATATATATATATATATATATATATATTAACAGGATTTAGCATTAAGTGACCTATAATGGTTGATATGCCTTAAAACAGAACCAACCAATCAATCAATCAACCATTCTCTCAGAAAAAATAATCAAATTTTGAGCTATGGCTCCATATTTGAGGGTAGAGTATTGGTCTCATAACCGCTGTATTTTAGGTTTTATTAAAATGGAATAATTTATGTATGTGCTTATTCATTTATTTCTTATTCATTCATTTATTTATTTATTTTAGAAGTAGACACTCCGTTCGATTGTCCCTTTAATGAAAAAAAAATATTGGGTGATAGAAATGGCACTATTTTATTGTGGTCTCAAAAATATTGGGTGATAGAAATGGCACTATTTTATTGTGGTCTCAAAAATATTGGGTGATAGAAATGGCTCTATTTTATTGTGGTCTCAAAAATATTGGGTGATAGAAATGGCACTATTTTATTGTGGTCTCAAAAATATTGGGTGATAGAAATGGCACTATTTTATTGTGGTCTCAAAAATATTGGGTGATAGAAATGGCACTATTTTATTGTGGTCTCAAAAATATTGGGTGATAGAAATGGCACTATTTTATTGTGGTCTCAAAAATATTGGGTGATAGAAATGGCACTATTTTATTGTGGTCTCAAAAATATTGGGTGATAGAAATGGCACTATTTTATTGTGGTCTCAAAAATGGAACCGCAGTTTTTGTTGGTAATTTTCAGAAAACAATGAGCGATTTTATATCAATCTGTTCCGTTTTTCTAGAGATCCCAGATGTCTGCTGTTTTTGGAATGGAACTATATTTCAAGAAGGAATTTTTGCACACGACTGGAAGGTACGTAAAATTAAAGTGTGAGTACAGAAGAAAAAAATCCCCCCCCAAAGTGGCAGTAACCAATAATTTTTTTTACGATTCCTGTTACTTACTCATTTTTATATTTACACCCCCCACAGTAATGTAACGATATAACAGAAAATCAATTTTTAAGGAGAGTACATCTAGTTTGAATTTAGTGTTATCTTTCTCCTAGATCGGTGGCTGTGCCAAGGTTAAAGAGCCAGTCTATCCTACTGTTACCCATTTACCTACTATTTACCTATTGCTAGAGTGGGAATATTTGGATTCATACTTTTCTCGTGGGTATTTGTGCTATGTGAAATACAAACAGCCTCCTCCAGGTTTTGAACTTGGGTCGTACGGTCCATTTCCAACGATGATAACCATTACACCACGAGTATAGTCTTTTTTACTCACCTTATGTAATAGTCTCTTTCCTACTATCACTACTCGAGCAGAAGCCTTAAAGCTTGATAGACAAGGGGAGTTAAAGGTTGTTTTCAAACGATGAGAAAGTTTGTGTTTAGAATTTTTGCAATCGGATTTCTGCAGTGCTGCAGAGCGGACGTGTGTTTTTGAGTTCAAAGTTTTAGAAGCCCTCTTTTTTAATCGGCTTCAATATTTTTCTTAGAAAATAAAGAGACTTTCCTAGTTTTGATGAAAGACTGTTTGGAAACTCACGGAAATTACCGGCCTGAATTATCAGTGTACTAATAATTGCCAAAACCAAATTGTGATAACATTCTTTTTACTATTCTTTTGTAACAGGGATCAAGTTACAACCTTTTTTTACCTCAAATTTTCGAGAGACTTACAACGTTACACTCACAGCTGTAGATTTACTGACAGCGAGTTTGATTAAAAAGCAATAATAATAAATGTACTGTATTAGGAGGTGCCTGTGGTGTAATGGTTATCGTCATAGGAAATGGACATGGCGACACGAGTTCAAATCTTGGACGAGACTGATTACATTTCACATAGCACTAATACCCTTGGGAAAGGTATGAATCCAATTATTCTCCCTTCAGCTATGGGTAAATAGTAGGACAGATTGAGTTTTTCAGCCTCGGTGAGGCGACTAGTCTAGAAAGAAAACTCTGAATTGAAACCTGTTAAACTCCGCTTAAAAATTGACCTTGTGTCACATCTTGCCTGAGCGGAGGGGTTGGTAAATATGATAAATGTACTGTATATACTCGAGTCATGAATGACTTTGTGTTATAAACAACCTGGAATTTTTAGCTGCAAAAGGTATTTTTGTCATACATTGTGTGTAATGAACGTCCCTTAATTTTTGGCTATGCAAGCTTCCAAAAATATTTCTTCAACATCTTATGACACTAAGAGAAAACATATTAACACATGTTTATGCTTTCAAAACTTCTGCAATGATGTTAAAATTAATGTGATACCGAAAATAAACAGTGTAGTCTAGACCTTGATATAGCCTTCCGTGTTTACTTGAATATTTGAAACATACTAAAATCCCACTACGGATTCACAATAGTATTGATAATATAATAGTTATGTATGTAATTGATTAAGTACGCTCGGGAGACATTATTTTTTTTTGACAATCAAAATCACGTGACATCGTCTCGAAACCATTAATGGTTTTCGGACTATTGTCTTAATCTTTATTGTTATTTCCACAACATTTCGGCTGATATGTCCTCTGGCCTTCTTCAGGTGTTTGTCGAACGTTTCACGGAACTTCGAACTACGTCCTTTACTGAATCCACGGGGGAGGGTCGCCTGTTCTGATTCTGTTAGCCATAACCGGTACAAGTGTTAAGTATTCCTATATTGTTACTCGCTTGTAGTGAGGATTGAACCTGTAACCTCCAGATGATTGTCTCCTGCTGGACACATGGCGTAACGAAAACCCTTGATGATAAAAATCAACAAGCTTTGTCTCAGAAATTTAGACAACTAACGTCTCGAAAGTTCTAAAAAAACTGATAATGAAGTTTTTATGTATTTTTCTTGACTATGATATTTGTAAATATTATTTGCACAGGTTTTATAGATTGTAAACAATAATAGTGAGTATGTTGGCTGGTCATAATTGAGGGCGAACCGAAGGCGCTCTTTTCAATAGCTACACCACTGAGGTGAAGAGGAAGGTCATGCTCCTTTCTCTGGATTGCTCCTCTTATCCCTGTTCCGTACATTATAATGCTGAGTGTTAAGCAAAGAAGCATCAAGTACCATTTTTGAGTCTCTGGTACGACTTGACCTGGGATTGAACCCACGTCTCCCGTATTGTATACTATAACCATATCAATCACAAACGTTATACGTATACATATTCAGATACAAATGCAGGCGAAAACAGGAGGACTCTGTCGTTTCAGGTATGAACGGTTTATTAATTTCTGACTTCAGTTCTTCGACTCGAGGAGAGAGGCACAATTCTTACTCTGCTAACCATTCCCAACGCACGGCGCATCTTGTGGTGTTTAAGATCTCTGTCGGTAGAGATCTGAAAATCTTCACCGCCACCGCAACGGTAGAGATCTCAACTCTCTATGCCCCAATGGCAGAGAACTCAACTATCTGCCTCCATGGTCCAATGTCAACCTTCAACTGACTCTTTTTCAAAACCCTCAAATTCTCAGGACCATCTCTTCCGGGCCTGATGTCATCCACACTCCAGCCCCATTTCCTGTCTGGGGGTTTATTATGACGATGGTGATTGTCATATCCTTTGCGCGCGAGCGTAAACTGCACCAATTGACTACCCACCTGAACTCTTAACCAGAATAATTCAAAGCCCAACCAAACTGAATGATAAAATATAATTAACGAAAAATGATTAATATAAAAAAATAATTCCTTAATTATATAACATCCTGGACCATTTGGCGAACACTCAAACCGTTATGCTAATTGGCCAGTCAAACAGTTATAAGAAACTTTGCTATCTTAACTAATAGTCTTAGTTTAAGAATAGACTATGAAGGGGACAATTTGAATTCAAATTTATGGTAATTGTAAATCTAGAAATAATGTAAGCTTCGACGTTCCAAAAGCATATCGTGTAATGAGCGACCTCTTGTTTTTGAGATAAAAAATCTGCCCTAAAAAGCAATCCATTACACGAAAGTGCATTATAAAAAAAAAAAAAAAAAAAAAAAAAAAACCAGTCGAAAATACGTAACTTACAAATCAGATCATAGACGATCTAGTTCTCTACAGCTTCCTCTATTTGTAAGCTGTGAGAGATATGGTAGAGTGGCTACCTTTGCTTTCCCCGAACGTGTTTATGCGGCGTTTAAGAGTTGTCTTTCTCCTAGACTAGTTGCTGACTATTATGGTTAGAGAGCTTAATCATCACTACTATTTTACCCGTAGCTCGTGGAACACATATATTCACGTCACGTTACAAGAATATCGGTACATAGTGAACGCAAACAGCCACGGCAGGTATTGAACTCGGCTCACCGATTCCAGTTTCTGTATCGATAACCATTAGGTCAATCATTTCTTTTTATTGATTATTCTAATGAGAAAAAAATTTACTACTATGGCTACATTAGAACCACACTCAGCGTAATGGCTGTCACAAAGGGGAATGGATTCAGAGAATCGAGTTCATATCCAGGACGAATAAAATAAAAGGAAAAGATAAAGGGCAAATAGTGGCCTAATGAGTTGAGTGTTCGCCAATGGTCAGGGAGACTGGGGTTCAATCACAGGTCGAGTTATACCAAAGACTCAAAAAATGCTACTTGATGCCGCCTTATTTAGCACTATAAGGTAAGGATCAAGGGTAAAGTGGAGCAATCCAGGGAAAAGACTTGTGCTCTCGCGTACACCGTGAAGTAGCAATTGAAAAGAGAGCCCTCGGGTCACCCTCGATAAAGGTCGCCAACTTTACTTACTTTGAGAAAGGAGTACCGCCCTCTCCTACACCTCGGTGTAATAGCTATTGAAAAGGGGATCTTGGGGTCACCCTCGACAAAGGTCGCCAACTTTACTTACTTTGAGAAAGGAGTACCGCCCTCTCCTACACCTCGGTGTAATAGCTATTGAAAAGGGGATCTTTGGGTCACCCTCGATAAAGGTCGCCAAACTTACCTACTTAGTGATTTCCTGACTATGAATCAACGGTTGATCAATACACGTGATCACTTTATGTGATTTTATTAATTGGTTTGACTCAACCAAACAAACCTGTTTATTCTTATAATATACTAATGTACTAAAACTTGTGTCTTAAACTAAACTGTTGTGATCAAAACTTTTTCTTCTTATTTTCCAGTTTTAAAGAGAGAGGAGCTCGGTACACCTTGACGATGTTAACTGACGTAAGTAACGACAATTTTATCAAGTCCTTTTAATTGATAAATCAACCAATCAGCTGGGCATAGAATACACTGATTATAGAAACTCCCTGCAAACGGCTAATATCCCTTCAAAAGGGGTTGTTTGGGCTTAGAAACGAAACTGAATCTGATAGTGAGGTTCTTTTTCGGGAGATCATGCTTCATTACAATTATTTCCATGTCCACTTTGACACGGAGTGGTAATACTTGTTAGAATCCCATCTATGGGTCGAATGGAACTATTTAAGAATTATTTGTATTTGATAGGAATACTTGTTACCATTCAACTTAATCATTTGTATTCAGAATAGTTACAAGACACTATATTTTTTTAAATGATGATTATTATTAATTACTTGAAACCATATTACCCTGTGCAAACAAATGACTGTTACAAAATAGAACTAAATACTTGAAGCCGTATAATTATTAGTATTTGATAGGAATTCTTGAAACCATACAACCGTGTGCAAATTATTAGTGTTAGACTAGAATATTTGATATCATGTAGCCGTGTGCTGAAAACCCTTAAGAAACAACGACCCCTAAAATACCAATGTGCAATGAATCCGATTCCCTAACCTCTAGGCATAAAATAACTCAAGACGGGTTGACACGCCGTTAAAATCAACCAGTCAACCTCTTTATTTGAATCTCTTATGAAAAATTTCATTATCAGTTTTACAAAATAATTTCCTGGAACAAGGTTCCCAAACTATGAGCTGCGACCAACAGGTGTGCCACGAGGTGTAATTACGCGCACCATAAAAAAGCATAAGCAATAAATGGCATGAAAATTAATCTTACTGGGTATTTGAAACTTTGGAACAGGAATGAAACATATTTTCTACCATCAAACAGAAAAGTACCATTAAGTTTGGAATATTCCATCTGATATTCGTTTAAACCAAATAAAAATATGTGGTCCACAAGAAACTATTTTATGCTCTCAAACAAATAAATTTTAGTTTTTAATATAGTTAAGAAAAAAGTAATCTAAACTGTGTGGTGATGGAAGAACTTTATTCTGGAACGCTTTGACAGGGTAACACCGCCAGCTCATTGATATGCATATTTGTGTTCACCCGCATGAGCTTATCAAATATGTCCATGTTGCATACATGTAAGAATACATAATAAAAACGTCGGGTCGTATGCATCGCTAATGCTACTACTAGATTGCAAACCCCACAGCCGACTCAACAACATGTAAGTACATACTTGTAAATGTAGATGTTTACAATTTGGTGATCTTTACAGTACAGACTCTTTATTAGTGAATGTGGCTTGCTCTAAGATATTATAAAATAGAATGATTTTGTAAGGTTAAATAACAAATACAGTTATTAAAATTATTTTGCGATAGTAGAAAATAAACTAATTTATGTTAGATTTAACAATATTTACATTCAGTTTGTTTATTTACATAGCAGACGGAGATACAGTTGTCTGACTCATACCAAAAAGATCGAGCAATCGATATTACCTTGATTTTATATAATTTTATTCTTATTTATTGTACAATAACATTATTTTATGTGCTTTTAACGCTTTCCTAGTAATCTTAAAACTTCAATATTTGTGGCGGACAGACGTGAAGTCGAATAAAATGCCTTGATTTTTTTTCATGTCTTTTTTTTTTACAAACGACGTATAATCGAGAACGACTTCGTTCGAAACGACGTAACTCGAGGTATACCTGTATAATGATTTGATACATACGGACTAATATGAAGGAAATTATGTTTGTTTGTTATTCAATGGCCTATCAACCTTCTTGGGGTATTTAATACCAAACCCATTCTTTTAGAAGGACTGTAGTGGTACTATTTAACCCATAGATGGGAGGATAGCGGGTGGTTCATACCTTTCCCAAGGTTATTTGTCTGAAAGTGAATATAATAGCACGACTGGAGTTTGAACTCACGTACTACAATTCCGCAGTCCAGCGATTTAACCATTACACCATGGAAAGTATAATTTAGTAATTAATTACTTAATTAATTTAAAAAAAGGAGTTTTAACTATTTTAATCAAGTTTTCGACTTCATATCTATGCAAAGTAGAATCTTCTTTTAATAAAAAGACTTTCTGAACATCTAAGAGGATATAAAAGTCTGTTGGTCTCATTTTCTCATCGGTCACTTAAAGGAAGAGAATCGTCCATAAATATCGTCAATAAATGCCGATGGTGTAATGGTTATCGTCGCAGGAATTGGACACGGCGACACAAGTTCAAATCCTGGACTGATTGCATTTCACATTGCACTAATACCCTTGGGAAAGGTATGAATCCAATTATTCTCCCTCCAGCTATGGGTAAATAGTAGGGCAGACTAGGTTCTTCAGCCTTGGTGAGGCAACTAAGTACACTCCTTACATATACGTATATTCAAAGGGATACATAAGAAACACTCACACTTTTTATGGCGGGAAAGTCTAATCTGACTCTATAAAGAAAAAAGGGGAAATGTCATTTTCAAGTTTTCCATTTTCCTACGTAAAATAGATCCTAGATTCCCATGTGAATTAAAAAAAATAACAAAAAAGTTGGTTACTGTGCAAAGAACTTTAATTTGAGCTGTTAAAGAAGGTTTGTTTAACTTATCGGCAATGTTATGATTTATTTCTACCAAGCCACGCCCCTTTTCTTCTTAAGGATAGTGATCATACGAATACCTACAGATTTAGAAATAGTCTACCTTGTAGGCAATTTCTGACTCTGTAGGTATTCGTATCTCGGTCTGCTTAGTGTATTGAGCGCGCTTACGTATAGCTTAAGGTATTCTGCTGTTTTTTTGACAAGGCATTGCGATAATGGTTGATTTTAAGCAGCACGAATGCTTTCAGTTTTTTTTTCTAATTTTCTCCTGATACCAGTTAGCATAATATTTTTTATTTACAAATTGTATTATCTGTTTTTTTTCACACCACCAGAATCATAGAATAAGTATAAAACTATATCTATCTATCTATCTATATATATATATATATATTGAACGGATGTATGTAAACAATAGTAATTGTGATTCATAACCGTATAGAATTTACTTTGCAGCTAATATCTCCTCGTGGCTGAATGGTTAGAAGCTTTGGCTTGGCGTTTGAGTCAACCAGGTTTCGATCCCAGCTACGGGAAGATACTGTCTAGTCACACTGATGACTACGGGAAGATACTGTCCAGTCACACTGTCTGTGGATGACTATATATATAAGACTCACATACATTTATATATGTAATTTTGTTTTTAGTTACAAGGTTGCAATTTTATTCATGAAATGATAAAAATTGTATGATATAAAAAATGTTGGGTTACATGTATTTATAGGTGATACGGTATTTGTGTACTGTTAAATTGTTTTTATTTCAACGATACATTCTAATCGAAAAATCATGAAGCTGGTACTTTTATTAACCCAGCCCCTCCACAGAAAGTGACACAAGGTCGACGCTTAAGCGGATGGTTGTTTTTTTTTTTAATTTAATGGCATATCAGCCTGCGTAAGTCATTTAATGTCAAAGCCATCCTTGTAGAAGAACAGAGTGGTACTATTTAACTCATCGCTGGGGATAATGGTTTCGTGCCCTTCCTAAGGATATTTGTCTGATAGTGAACGTAATTGCTTACTTTGAGGCTTCATTCCATCACGTTACCCACAAAGCCACGGGAACTCCCCATTTTCAGTGATGCACAGCTGGTTTGAATTCAGAGTTCACCTTCACCTAGACTGGTTACTTTACCAAGGTTAAAGAAACCACATTTACCCATAGCTGTGGGATGAAGAGAAAGATTCAATCTTTTCTCAAAAGCATAACGGGAAGGGAAACGCAAACTGTTTCGTCCAGGAGTGGAACTCCTGTCACCAACGATAACCGTTATGTTAACTTAGTTCCATAAAGTTGGTTTAGATGCTAAATTAAATCAGACATATCAAATTTGATTGATTTGGTTCCTATAAGTGTGTTTACCAGGTTTTCATGATTTAAAAAATGCTTGCTATTTCAATAACCGACATAATTGGTTTGTTTAGCTTAGTTGTGCACAAGGGACCAACTGTAGGGCACCAAGTCTCGTTCGATTTCATTTATTTGTAAGTAAGACATATAGGTAGCAGAATAGTTATCAGAGCCCAAAATCATCCAACCAAGTCGGCTGGGTTTGTAGAATTCACCAATTGCATCTCTGCAGAGGGTTAAGCCTCTCCCTACAAGTGTCCTGGATATGATATCAAACAATCTGGTGTTGATGCTCTAGTAAAGCCGAAGCTTTGGGGAATGTGGAGTACTCTTTCATTGCCATCACTCCCAAGTCTACTCTGACCAGGAGTGGTAGCACCTGAAAGGGTCCTATCTATGGGTCGAATGGAACTGTTTGACATTTAAACTGAGTGCAAACAAATTACATGCTTAATTGAATTGTTTGAAATTGAACTGTTTGATAATTTAACTGTGTGAAAACAAATAACTGATGTTTAATTGAATTGTTGGTGATACATAACAATACTTGGAACCATTTAACTTTGTTGACTTATGTTTATCAATCATATATATCGAACATATATGTTTAAACCGGATTTGGCATTAAATAACCTACAATAGTTGATATGCCATAAAACCAAACCAAACCAAACCAAACCGAAAATCATTCACTTTACACACACGCCTTTCAGAAAGGGATAAATCCATTTTTCTGCTTTCCCAGCTATGGGTAAAATAGTAAATCCCTTTAGACTTGGTTGGTAAGCATTTTAGAAGTAGAACAACTCCGAATTCAAAAACTGTTGCTAGAATCCTTAAGGTGGTTCGACGTATTCTTCAGACATATTCTGTATCATCCCTAGCCCTTTACATCAGTGTCACAGAGAGGGAAGATTTGTTACATGTGGCATTTTTAGTCTTCAAAACAAGATTACCTCGGTTTGCATTCAGATCCAGGTCCAGATCCAGGGGGTCGTAAGACTAACGAATGCCATCACAACGTTCTTCACGTAAGTTTAAATGAATATCAAATGAAATTTTCATGAAATTACTTCAAACAATAATATTTTTTTGCATTTAAAATAGGGATATAAAAGACTAATGTCTGTTCGAAGTTTCAAATGTTTTTGACTAAACTAATCGTAACAAACATATTCAACAAATTGGATTGGTTCATAAAACGTTGAAATTGCAACTAAATGAGCAGTGTCTTGAAAAACGGCACATCATTGCGTGATTTCATTAAATCAATGCCTTTAAAATCCTCTAAATAAAGAATAAACAAACTGAGTCAGATTTGGCACTGAATGATAATTTTGTGGGGTCTGCATTTACTCAGAACCTCATTTTTTATTCATCCAATTCCTCTCTTTAATGGAACATAGGCAACATTATTCCAAAATGTGCCAGAGAACGTAATTTGTTTACCAAACACCATGTTGTTATTTGAAAGCGACAATTTACGTTTATATTCAGCTATTTTCTTCTATCGTTTATCACTTATTTACAAACCAAATTTTCTAATTGGTTTTACTTAGAAGTTTTTAAATATTTCCTATTATCGCGATAACGTTAAGCTGCTCAACCCAAAATATAAACTTGCACAAAGCAACTTCCACATGAAACATCGTCGAATTTCAAATCTAACATTTTCAAGTGACAGAAACTTGAAGCAATGGAAAAGAACAAAAAAAAAAAAAAAAAAAAAAAAAAAGAAAAGAAAAAACCCACCACAACAAAAAGCAAAAACAGTATATCAACTGTCTGAAAATAACATTTTATTTTGCTATTTGACGTTGTCTTCTTTTTCTTTTGAACTTTGTGGTCTTGTAAAACTGAGAAAATATAGCATTTTGCTTACAAAGAGCAAACAGATGAAGAGACCAAAATTTGTATCTGCACCTTGCATCTTATAAAAGGTCAAATTTATGAATGTCATTTCACTACAAACTGTTTTCTCTCTTAAGGAAAATAATGACTTCGATAACCAGCTTCTAATTTCGGATAAATAATCTATTTACCGAAGTGAACTTGCGGGTACAACTCAGTGGTTATAGAAGCCAACTTGTAACTGAGAGATTTAATGATCTTAGGTGAATTGGCTCGTGACCATACATTCGGAGGAAAAATATTTCCTTCAAAGAATAATTCATATCTTTGCAATCTTCTTGTATGGAAAACAATTTGATAAAATTGTGACCACTCAAAAGCAGGTGGTTGATGGGTTTTCGGGCATGTTAACCTTATTACTCCCAGGTTCACTCGGATTCGTAGTGATAGTATCTGTTAGGATCCCATCTATGTGTCAAATAGAACTATTTGATCATTTACTATAGTGGAAATCATTTAACTATCAACAAACAAATGATTAATGTTAAATTGAACTATAAGTATTACATAGCAATGGTTGAAAACGTTTAACTATGTGAAAACAAATTGTTGTTGGTTGGTTGGTTGTTTTGTTTGACGGTGTATCAATCCATTTTGAGTCATTTAACGCTGAATCAAAATTTAAAAAAATCGGGCCCAAAGTTAAAAAATAATTTTAACAAATTAACATATTCAACAAATTAATATATTTAACAAATTTTAAATGTTTAAAAAATCGTTTATAAAATTGTATAGTATATATATTTAATTTGGGTTTTTAGAGCAAAGATTGGGAATTAATTTATTGCATATTTTGGTAGTATGCCACGTGGATGCAGTGTTCGCCAGTGGTCTGGGAGATCTGGATTCAATACCAGGTCGCGTCATACCAAAGACTTTAAAAATGGTACTTGATACCTCCTTGCTTAACACTCAGCAATATAAGGTACGTATCAAGGGTAAAGTGGAGCAATCTAGCGAAAGGAGTAGCGCCCTCCCCGACACCTCGGTGTAGTAGCTATTGAAAAGGAAGCCTTCGAGTCGCCCTCGACTCAAGGGAGACAACTTTACTTATATGTATTGTTCAGCTACTCATGCTCTTGAGTACATTCCAATTTCTTTTAAAAAATTGACTATCCTGCATGATATTATTTTCGTAAAGAGTTTTTTTCAAATTGTTTGTTGGGTAATATTTTTTCCACACTTGATTTAATTTTACACCCTCGATCAATATATGTTTAACTGTTAATCTTTTTTTGCATATAGAGCGTCTTAGGGATTCTGAGCCATCTAATAAATGATGATGTGTAATGTAGGTGAGGCCCATGTGAAGGCGTGTCAGCACAACTCGTCTCTTCTTGTATTTTATGTTCCATTCTCCAATGGTAGGTTTCATGTTGTGTAAATTGTTATTAGTGTGTGTATCCCAATGATCTTACCACTTCTTAAAGATAGTTTTATCCACTACCGATTTATAGTTGCTATACGGTATTTTTGTTGCTGCTATTGAATCTTTTAGAGCTTTTTTTGCTTCAAATGACTGTTAAATTGAATTATTAGTAGAAAATAGCAATACATGAAACCATTTAACTATGTATAAATAAATGAGATTGTTACTTAAAAACTATTAGTCGTGTCGTAGCACAGCACAGCACAGCACTCGTCGATACACAAGTCTGCAAATAGGCCAACGTTGTCTACACGCTTGTAAATTTATATAATCTTGTCTACACAAGACGGCACTACACTATTCATTTACAAATCTTTTATATTTAATATATAGCGAAGTTCCGTTGTCTTTAACCAAACTTGTTTAAACAATAACTTGCTACGAATATATATATATATATATATATATATTTGATTGAACGTTATAAACATTTTTTGTTAATCCTTTCGAACTGCTGTATCGATCTTATGATATTCGGCGGGAATAGGTTGATAAACTTTCCATAATTAGTTAGTTCCCATGTAATTTCAGCCCAACTTTGAGCCATTATCAGGGGAAGATGTATTACAAAAGTGATTACTACTTTGTAAGAATGAGCGTTTGTACTGTTGTAGCGTTTACTTTTCGAATTTGTTTCTAAAAATAGCATCAGTAGCTGGAGACATTTAAGTACATTAGCACTGGTTTAAAAATTAATTCTAATAAGTTTGGGTTGTATGTTCCTAATATGCAGTGCCTCGAGAATTTGTAGTGTTTGTTTGTTATTTTGTTGTTCTAATATTGTTGTGTTATCGGTAAGAATTTTCCGTAATTCTGTTGTTGGGCATGAATGATTTTTTGAATGTTGTGCTATGGAACTGGTATCAGAAAGGTGCATTGTATGTCTTCCCAATAGGGTAGTTGAGGTTAAACCGACATATATATATATGTATCAATGAAGAAATGCTGCCAATATATATATATATATATATATATATGTGTGTGTGTGTGTGATAGAGATATGTGGAAAGTTGGATGAATAAAACACTTAAATCAAAGTTAGATGTGTTATTACATCGGGATTTATTTCATGTTGACGAACTTCTTCAAGAAAGGTCTGATTTATCCAACTTTGCACACATTTCTATCATATTGTCAGGTTCACTTCAAATCTATCTTTTCAGCATATCTATGTATCAGGAAAATATAACAGTATAAGAGTGTGTCAAAATTATTGTGTTCTTTTTTAATCAACTGAAAATTTGTTAGGAAACTGTTTCATTTTTTACACTCCCAGAATTCTGCGGGCAACTTCAGCAGGTTCAAGGCCTTGTTTAAAATAAGCTAAAAAACTTCGAAAATTTTAATACATGTATCCGCCAATATAACAGCTGAAAGCGGGCAGTATGAAATTAAGGTAGATGAAAGAAAAAATAAGAAAAGAGAACCTCAGACGAACAAGAAAAATTCACGAAACAAAGTTATGAAGCAAAAATCTCGTCAAAGGAATAAACACCTCAGCTTTCTCCCTCCTCTTATATAGTAATACTGGGGACCATTCTTAAAATGGACATGGAAATAACTCAAATAAATCGACCAGAGGAATAGAAAACTAGTGACGATGCACACAGCTTTACAACCAAGAGATGACGGAGACAGACTATAAGTATCAAGAACAGAAAGCGGAAGAAAACTCGCCAGCTTTAAAGGTTGTGTGGATGCATCAATTCAAAGATTCAAAGTCTACTTTAAAAGGAGCAATGAAAAACTAATAACCACGACCAGTAACAACACTGATAACATAAAGACAAATAGAACAACAATAACCAGGAAGCAGAAATGGGAAGAAAAATAACTGTACGGATATTTCAAGCGACAGACTGATCAAATCTCAGACGAATAGATCAGGAAGTCGCTACGAAACCTTAAGAGAGAAACTGAATCTCTTCTAATAACAGCTCAAAGCAACGCCATTATATTAAAGCGAAAATTGACAATATACAACAAAATAGCAAATGTTGGTTCTGTGGAGATAGAGACGAAATCACTAATCATATAATAATCGAATATTGCAAACTAACATGAACAATTATAAGACTAAACACGACTTGCTGGGAAAGGCGGTCGACTGGGAATTGTGCAAGAAATTAAAATTTGAAGATACTACCAAATTGTACATGCACCAACCAGAATCTGTCCCGGAGAATGAGACGCATGAAATTCTGTGATTTTGGGATACAAACAGATCACGTAATCCCAGCCAGAAGACCAAACCTAGTGATAATTCACTTTAAAAAAAGAAAAGAAAAAAGAACCTGTTGAATAGGGGACGTTGTCATCCTAGCGGACAACAGGGAGAAAAT
Source organism: Sepioteuthis lessoniana (assembly GCA_963585895.1). Classification (NCBI taxonomy): domain Eukaryota; kingdom Metazoa; phylum Mollusca; class Cephalopoda; order Myopsida; family Loliginidae; genus Sepioteuthis; species Sepioteuthis lessoniana. The sequence goes on from OY757907.1 coordinate 127,574,922, forward strand.
CGAAGGAAATAAAAAGAGCGATAAGTACTTAGACCTTGCCCGAGAACGAAAATTGTTATGGAACATAAAGATAGCGGTGATACCAATTATAATTGGTCCGCTTGGAACTGTCCTCAAAGGTTTGGTAAAGGGACTGGAAGAGTTGGAAATCAGAGAACAAGCCGATACCATCTAAATTAGAGCAAAATACCGAGAAGAGTCCTGGAAATTTGAGGAAACTTGCCTTCACTCAAACTTCCCTGAAAGACTATCAGCTAACGCTGAGTCGCAAGGAATAATGTAAAGGCCTGTAGAAAAGATTGAGTGAACTGGAGATTAGATTGCTTACTACGATTCCGCAGTCCATCGCTTTAACGATTACACCACGAGGACACCCCCCTTGGAGATTAGAGGAAGAATTTAGACCATACTGACCACAGAACTGTTAGGAATAAAATACTGAGAAGAGTCCTGGAGACCGGAGGGAACTAACTGTTGCTCAGACTTCAGCGAAAAACCACTCGGTAAACTGGTATGAATAACTCAATGGGGTAAAATGATGATGATGATGATGATGATGATAAAGAAAGGTCATATGGTGCAATTTGTATTTTTATTTCAACCTTACTGAATCAAAAGTTGAATGAAAAAAGAAAAAAAAGATGTTCAATGATCTTCGAGTGTAAAAACACGTGTAAAGGATTGGAGAGATTCTCTTTTAAATTTTCCTATATTTTTTTCTTTTGCAGGAACAGAAGAAAAAAGGTGTGATAGCGGCCAGTGCAGGGAATCATGCTTTAGCTTTGTCTTTTCATGGCAACGACCTCGGCATTCCAGTGACAGTCATTATGCCTGTAATAGCTCCAATTATGAAGATCCAAGCGTGTCAAAGATATAATGCACATGTCATTGTTAAAGGTGAAAATATCGCTGAGGTAAATCATGATTTTTTTTGTCTCAATTTTTAATTGGTATTTTTTTTTATTGGCACAAGAACGCAGAAGAAATATCCTGCGATATTCAGAATACGTTGATTGTATCCCCAGCAGAGGGGTAATCCCTTATAAAAGGGCTGTCCTCGGTATGACAGAAAACTGCATCTGATGCTAAGAGCCCAGTTCTGGAGATCTGGGAAATGTGGAAAAAAAACTTATCATAGCTATTACTCCCAGGTCCACACTGACCCGGAATGACAGTATCTATAAGGGTTTTCTCTATGCGTCAAATAGATCTGTTAAAAATTGTTCATATTTGATAAGAATACTTTGGGAGGTGCCCGTGGTGTAATGGTTATCGTCATAGGAAATGGACACGGCGATACGAGTTCAAATCCGGGACGAGGCTGATTGCATTTTACATAGCACTAATACCCTTGGGAAAGGTATGAATCCAATTATTCTCCCTCCAGCTATGGGTAAATAGTAGAGCAGACTGGGTTCTTTAGCCTTGGTGAGGCAACTAGTCTAGGAGAAGAAAAACTCTGAATTCAAACCTGTTAAACTCCGCTAAAAAATTGACCTTGTGTCATATCCTGCCCGAGCGGAGGGGTTGGTAAATATGATATTTGATTAGAATACTTGATGCCATGTAACTAAATTATTTGTATTAAAAATAGCTATTTAAAGCTATGATTGTTTGCAAAGTGTTATTTTTATTATAATAAGTTACTTGAAACCATATAACTATGTGCAAACAAATGACTATTATAAAATAGAAATAATTACTTGAAACCATGTAATTATTAGTATAATATAGGAATACTTGAAACTATACAATTGCGTGCAAATTATTTGTATTCGATTGAAATACTTGATTTCATATAACCGTGCGCAAGATCTCTTAAGAAACAAGTGAGAGCCACCGTAGCGTAGTGGTTAATGTATTGGATTATGACCTCGTAGTAAGCGAGTTCGAACTCCAGTCGCGCTACCACGTTCCCTTTAGGACTTATGCCCTTGGGAAAGGCATGAACCTTCTTATTCCCCCAGCTATGGATTTAATAGTATCATAACTATTCTTCTACGAGAATGGCGTTGACTCTAAATAATCCATGAAGTTTGATATGCCATCAATTAAAGAAACCTAACCAAACTAATAAAGAAACAACTACTCAAAAAATGTGATTATAAATATACAATGAACGCGATTCTTTAACCTCTAGAGATAAAATAACCCTCCGGGTGTTGATATGTCGTTAAAACCAATCAATAAAAAGATAATCATCTAATATGATGAAGAACAGTTACCAGAAAACTGAATGAAGCTTTTTTTCCCATTAAACATGTCTGTGAATTTTGTTTATTCAAGAGATTGGTTTAAATTCTCCTCATATTTCCAGCCGAGTCGGCTGGGGGTGTAGAATACATCAACTGCATCTCTGCAGAGGGGTAAGACCCCCCCAGCGAGTGTCATGGTTATGACAATAAACAACCTGATGGTGAGGCTCCAATAATGCTGGAGTTTTGTGGAATGCGGGGTGCTCCTTCATTGCCATCGTTTCCAGGTCCACTCTGGCCCGGAGTGGTAACACCTGATAGGGTCCTAAGGACTAAACAGAACTGTTTGACATTTAAACTTATGCAAAATTGAATTGCTTGAAATAGAACTGTTTGATCGCTTAATTGTGAGTTAACAAATGACTGAATTGAATTGTTATTGATACATAGCAATATTTGAGACTGTTTAACTTTGTTGAGTTAGGTTTACCAATCATATATATCTAATATATATGTATAAAGAGGATTTGGCATTAAATAACCTGCAAGAGTTGATATGCCATAAAACCAAACAAAACCAAATCCAATATACCTAATATACATGTATAAACCGGAATTGGCATTTAATAACCTACAAGGGTTGATATGCCATAAAACTAAACAAAACCAAATCCTATATATCTAATATATATATATAAAGAATATTTGGCATTTAATTACCTACAGGGGTTGATATGCCATAAAAACCAAACAAAACCAAATCCTATATATCTAATATATATATATGTAAAAACCGGATTTGGCATTTAATAACCAACAAGGGTTGATATGCCACCATACAGTAATACTGTCGCGGCGACAGCTCAGAAGCATTCCTATTTTATTTTATCAGCGATCAGGTTTCTATTTGGTCAGTAACTTATTAATTGCCCTTATCCTCCCCATCTATGGGTTAAATAGTACCACTACTGTTCTTTTAGGAGAATGGCTTTGGCATTAAATAACCTTCAATGGTTGATATGCCATTAAACAAAGAAACCAAACCAAACCTTATCAATTGCCGCCCATGTTTTACCTATGCGTATGTTGACATCGTTTTCAGTAGATGAGAAACTGCTACCGATGTCAATGAACTGGTCTACTAATTTTAGAGGCTTGCCATTTAATTTATCTTTCTTAAGCTTCTTCTCAATAAATTTATGAAAATAACCTTTTCCCATATGAATCAATTGTTTATAATGAACTTTGATGAAAAAAAATGTGTCTTATTTTTGTTTTAATTTAAGAATCTTTTTCAACTTTTATATAAAACAGCTTCTAGAACTTTTCCCTAAAATCGAATCTCCAATATCTGAAATCAATTCAAGAGCCAAGAAGTAAATTCTAGAAAAAAATATCTAATGTCAAACTTTTGTGTGACTTTGTAAAATATATTCAGACGTTTTGCCATAAAATATTTTTCAGAAAATAATATTGTTTATAAATCGACGTATTTTTTTCTCTTTTTTTCCCATCCAGTCTCGATTGTATGCATTAAAAATTTCTAAGGAAGTTGGAAGTATTTACATCAACGGGTGAGTTTATTTTTTTAAATGTCTACAAATATACATTTATACCGAAAATTGGACGTGCAAAATTTTCTTTAGAATATTTTCATTGAATTTTAAATTATAACCAAATAACAATTTTAGATTATAAGTCTGCTTGTTTGGTCGGGTTTCATGGCATATCAACCATTGTAAGTTATTTAACGCCACATCGTCTTTATACATATAGATATTAAATATATATTATTTGTTAACAAATAATTTGTAGGTAACATTTTAAACAAGCCGGAGCTCATTTGTTTGCACACAGTTAAATGGTTTCAAGATTTGCTATGTAACACTAACAATTCAATTTACATCAGTCATTTGTTTGCACACAGTTAAATAGTTAAATGGTTCTATTTGACCCATCGATGAGACCATAGCAGTGGACCTTGAAGTAATGTTGTTATATTTTGACCCCTCGCCCCGGCCTAAAAATGCTATTCCAAGGTGATACACCGGAAGGAAGTGACACATTCCAACGGCCAGTAATCGAAAGAGATCGCGAGGGCGGATTAAGGCTTATGATATGGGACAAGGTACTATTTACCAACCCCTCCGCTCGGGCAGGATATGACACAAGGTCAATTTTTTAAGCGGAGTTTAACAGGTTTTGAATTCAGAGTTTTTTATGGGACAAGGTGAAGGTCTCATTGTGCCACTACAGTCATGCACCGGAAGAGAGTAACCTCTGAACTGCATGACAGTTATTTCCGCTTGATGACGATTAAACATCCGATTCAAAGATCCAGTAGGCGATCGTGTGGGCGTTGAGTTATTATTTAACTCAGTTGAGTTTGGGTCCCAAGCAGTTGTCAGTAGAATTCCAGACAGTAGAGACCAGATGTGGTAAGGAAGGCCACACCCGACCGAGGGGATCCTCGGAAACCCCCGATGCAGTTGCCAGCAGACTCCCAGAGGGTTAGAGACGAGATGTGGTAGGGAAGGCCACACCCGACCGAGGGGGACCTCGGAAACCCCCGATGCAGTTGCCAGCAGACTTCCAGACAGTAGAGACCAGATGTGGTAGGGAAGGCCACACCTGACCGAGGGGGCCCTCGGAAAAGCCCCGATGGAGTGGACCCCAAGACCTCTGGTTGAGCATCTAAGAGAACAAGAAAGACACAACGTGACGGTCATAACATTGGGGTCAAAATATGAAGTTTACGTTCGGTCTCCAGCATCCTCTCACATGCAAACCCTTAAACAACCCTTTCAAACCCTTGCAATAAAGTGAGAGGTGAATATTTTTCTAAAGAAGTCCTTCTTGCATCTTTATCATGCGTCTTTTATTCCTGCGTCTGTCTTTGATGTTGTGTCGTTGTGATGTATGAACGTGTAAATGACTATATAACAATGTCAATGAAGGGGTACTCAAGATTCCTAAAAGCTCCAGGACTGGAGCCACACCATTAAATGCACTTTAGTGTCATATCCAGAACACTAGTTCGATTTGAACCATAGATGGAACCCTAACAGATACTATAAATCCAGATCAAGGTGAACCTGGGAGTAATAGTAATGAAGGTGTATTCCACATAACCCAGAGCTTTAGGACTGGTGACTCACCATCAGATCGTTTAATGTCATATCCAGAACACTCGTTATGGGTGAATGGGTTTTACCCATCCACAAAGATACAGTTGGCGTATTCTACAACCCCAGCTGACTGGGCAGTTTGAATTAGATCTTGATAACAATATAACTTCAGCAGAAACTTAACGTAAAAACAGAACAGAACTAGAGAGGACATTAAAAGAAAAAAAAAAGAAGGAAAATATCTCTTTGATGGAATAAGAATTCTTTCTCTGTTTTTTTTTTTACGTCGGATTATTATATAGGTTTAATCTAAAACAGAATATTATTGTAAAGAATGTGCTTGGATGTGTTATTGGGAGTTTTTTCGTTTTTTTTAATGAACAAGGCTACAAAAATATTGTTAGCAACAATTTCCTAAGCTTTTTGTGTAGATGTGGCACATGATCTCCCCATAAGAATCGAACTTATTCAGGTTTAATTTACGAAGCTTTTTGCTTCGATAGAGCACAAGGCCGAATGAATGGGACAACCAATGAGATTCGAACTCACTCTTAAAGGTTTGCTAGTCAAGCTTGCAAACCATTACACTACCCGTTTGTTTAATTCATTTATAATTTTTACAATTGATATTTTGCCACGTGGGGTTTTGTCATAGATTTAGCCCCCCACCCGACGTTCACTTCTGTAAAAACACACACACACACACACACACACACACACACACACACACACACACACACACACACACAGAGTTTCCTTTTGTTAAACAAATTCACTATTGGATCTCATGAAAATCTTATCCAAATCTCTTATTTTGTAATCCTTATAGTCTTTATTAAATGCTTTAAAAGAATTTAAAAACTCTAGCTAGATTCCAAGAACATAGACCAATTTTTCCATGTATCCCAATTTTCTGGCCTTGTGCCAAATTTGGTAAATAACTGAAACTTGCTGGGCGGTGGGAGTTCCATGTTAAGTAAGTTCTTTTCATAGTATCTCTCGGTTTATTGGAGAGGCTCCTCAATCTGTCGGTAGGCATTTGAATTCGATGAGTATATCTCCTGCAGAGAGGTAAGCCCTTCCCAAAATACATGTTCAGGATAAGACTGGCTCACAAAGGATGTCTTGGGTAAAATCGCCGCTCTAGGATGTCCTGCATAAGACCGATCCACAAAGGATATCCAAGGTAAGATCGCCCGACAAAAGGTAGCCAGGATAAGATCCCCAAACAAATGATATCCAGAGTAAGGTCGCCCCACATGGAATGTCCTGGTAAGACCTCCCCACAAAGGATGTCGTGGGTAAGACACTAAACTGGATTTGATGGTGAGACTTCAGTTTTACAGTTCTATATCAGTGAGGAGTACCCTTTCATTGCCATTACTCCCAATAATATCATCAATATTCATGTATGTTTTTTGTTGTTGTGCGCTGTCGCTGACCTAGAGTGGTAGTATCTGTTAGGATCCCATCTATGGGTTAAATAGATCTGTTTAAGAATTATATGTATTCGATTGGAGTATGTTAAAACAAACAAATAAAAAACAAAACTTAAGAACAAACTAATAAAAAATGTAAACATGAATGCGATTACTTAACTCCTAGGTATAAAATAACCTCAGACTGGTTGACATGTTGAAATAAATCAATCATCACCAAGTGGCACATAAAAGGATGTACTGGGGTAGCGTTGTAGGGATGGGCGATAGAATTTTGTTTCTTGGTTTGGTTTGGTTGAATGGCATATCAACCATTGTAGGTTATTTAAAGCCAAATCCAGTTTATACATATATATTAGATATTCATGATTTGTAAACCTAAGTCAAGAAATCGAAATAGTTCCAAGGATTGCTATATATCACCAACAATTCAATTAAACATCAGTCATTCGTTTACGCACACTTAAATGATCAAACAGTTCTATTTCAAACAACTCAATTTAGCATGAGTCATTTGTTTGCACTCAGTTTAAATGCTAAACTGTCCTATTTGACTCGTAGATAGGACACTATCAGGTGCTACCACTTGGGAGCGATGGCAATGAAGGGTACTTCGCATTCCCCAAAGCTTCAGCAATTCTGCATCCTAACCACCAGATTGTTTAATGTCATAACCAGGACACTCGTTGAAGTTTGGGGAGGGGTCTTACCTCTCTACAGAAATACAGTCGGTGTATTCTACAGCCTCAGCCGACTCGGCTATTTTTTTGCTTGTTGTCGCTGGTTCTCGAGTAGGATTCAAAAGCCATGAATCGTTATTTTGCCATGATAAAAAACAATTTGACAAATTCCTTGTTGATGATTACATACAGCAAAAAATATGAACACATCACTCTTATAAAACGTTTGTTATTTTTAATCCATGAAAAATAGACTAAACACAATATCTATTTTATTTGATCGAGTGTTTGTTATCTAATGGCATATCAACCTTCTCGGGTTATTCAATGCCAAATCAATCCTTTTAGAAGGACAGTAGTGTTACTATTTAACCCATAAATCCCATTTATGGGTTAAATAAGTTGATGGTATTCATATCTTTCTCGAGGGTATTTATCTGAAAGGGAACGTAATTGTACGACTGGAGTTCGAACTCGCTTTAACCATTACACCCTATTTCATTTGATATCCAAACTTTCTGGCTTCAAGGAACATAACTCAAATTATTAGAATGATTTATTCTAATCAATAATTTTTTTCAACCTAAGGTAAAGGAACGAAGAATCACTAATTATTATGATTCCATAATTTTTTCGTTATAATTTTGTTTCCTCCTTGTGGCAATAGACACCAAATTAGACGAAAGAGAACTGAAATAATTAAGCAACGTTTTTATTTTTTCTTTATAAATAAATATAAATTTGTGAAAAAAAAACCCTATAAATAATGACTATTATTAATATTCTTATTTTTCATAATTTATTTTTTGTCGAAAATATATTGAAGAGGAATAAGACAAATCTTTGTATTTTAGTTTTTATTGAGAAATGCTAACAATTGGAAAGAAATCTTCGTATATTTTATTTTATTGTATTGAATTAATTTAAAGGGCTATTACAATGCGAAATAATGATTATTTGAGTCTAATTAATTTCAAAGTAAAAAACTTCATCGTCAAAGACTTTTTTTTTAATGAACACGATGTTTATGTTAAAAGAAATTGAACTTAAAATGTCATGTCCATTTAAAAAAAGTCTCTGATGATGAAGTTTTTACTTTGAAATTAATCATGTTATATAATTAAGGAAAGGTTTTTTATATTAATCATTTTTCGTTAATCATATTTTATCATTCAGTTTGGGTACAGTTTTACGCTCGCACGCAAAGGATATGATAATCACCATTGTCATAATAAACCCCCAAACAGGAAATGAGGCTGGAGTGTGGATGACGTGATGCCCAGAAGAGATGGTCCTGAGAATTTGAGGATTTTGAAAAAGAGTCAGTTGAGGGTTGAGATTGGACCATGGAGGCAGACAGTTGAGTTTCTGCCATTGGGGCATGGAGTCGAGTAGTTGTGGATTCGGCCATTGAGTCGAAGAGTTGAGTTTTTCGAATCTCTCCCAACAGAGATGAATAGAGATCTTAAACACCACGATATGTGCCGAACGTTGGGGGTGAGATTAGCATTGTATGATTACGAAAGGCTTTTAAGAACTGTGTCTCTCTCTTCGTGTCGATAAACTGAAATTCAAGAAATTGATAAACCGTTCGTGTCTGAACAACAGTGTCCACCTGTATTGTATTTGTGTTTAGTATTTGCATTTGTATATGTACCGTTGGATTGATATCATTATAGCTACGAGTAGCATACAATAATTAGACTCAAATAATTGTTATTTCGCTTTGCAATACCCCTCTAAATTAATTAAACATAATAAAATAAAATAATTTGTGCAATGCTCCAAGAAAATTACAGAATACTTCGTATATTTTTCTTAATAATCACATAATTGTTTCTTCTTATCAATATTTATAAATATGCGCATAAGTTTCTTTATAGCATAACTGTTTTTTTTATAATTGTTTGTATTTTATTAACAATTTCATTTAATTCTCGAAGATCGACTATTTTAAATGTATTCGTCAATTAGAATTCTGGCTATGATATATATATATATATATATATATATGATGGGCTGTATGATTTCTCCACTTCTTTTCGTTCTGGCCATGGAATTCATATTACGAGGTGCAGCAAATACATCGAAAGGAGTGATGAAAAATGAACATCTGACTCTTCCTCCTTCCAGAGATTTCATGGATGGCATCACCATCCTCATCCCGTCCAAAATCGCTGCCGATGGCTTACTACAAAGGTACTATGACTTTTTCACATGGACGAGGATGAAGGCTAAGCCAAAGAAAAGTCGAAGCCTATCGTTAGTCGGAGGATTTGTCAGGGAGATCCATTTCAAAATTAGGAGTGATACGATCCCAACAGTCCAGGAGAAGCCGGTAAAGAGTCTCGCATGTCTTTATTCAATCCAACTGACTGATCGTCATGGATGTCCAGAGGTCCAGAAAGTAGCCTTGAAGGGTCTTAAACCAATTGACAAAACTTGTCTACCAGGAAGGATGAAGGCTTGGTGTTACCAACATGGTCTGCTATTCCGTCTTTTGTGGCCTTTACAGATGTATAAGGTTGCGCTATCTCGCATTGAGCGGATTCAACAGTATAGTAACAAATACCTGCGCGAGTGATTTGGAGTTCCTCCTTGTTTTTCGAAAGTATGTTTATATACCAATTCTGGAAATCTACAGCTCCCAAGATCTTTACTGGTAGAAGAATTCAAAATTGGGAAAATACGCCTTCATATGATGATGAAGGACTCAGCCGACGAGGTCATTCGTAAGGCGTATTTAGAAATAAAATCAGGCACGAAGTGGGCGGCCGTTGGGGCCGCCCACGAGGCAGAATGCAGCCTACGAATCAAAGACATCATAGGCGTTACTCAAACTAATCGAACGGGGTTGGGTAGCACTAGCAACTAGGTATTCTCCAAAGTGGGTCCAAAGGGGATAAGAGGCATGGTGAGTGAAGAAGTCAGGATGTTTGAGGAGGAGCAAAGAACAGCCACTGCTGTTCCTCAGGTCAAACAATGGAATGACAAAAATGGAATGATATCGAACCAATTAAATTATCGTGGAAATCCTTATTTGCAATGGAACCACTGGCGATATAATTCCTTCATCGCTCTACATATGATCTCCTACCAAATGCTATCAACCTAAAATTATGGAGATATACCGATTCGGATCTGTGCTTTTCGTGTAAAAGTGATCGGAGTACCTTGCGCCATGTTCTATCCGCATACCCACAATCACTTCAGATGTACACATGGCGACATAACAAGGTGTTAGAGGTGGTCATAGAGTTGTTAAGAGCACAATGTGAGACAACAAACCAGCAACCTGTTACAGCCAAGGAACCCATAATTAAGTTTTACAAGGAAGGTGAATGCCCTATGAGGAAATAAAAAAAAAACCCGTAATGAATCTACTGAATGGAGCTTGTGACTGGAAGGTTTCAGCGGATCTCAAGACATCTCTACATTTTCCAGTCCACATAATTTAAACAGAAAAGCGACCAGACATTTTAGCGTGGTCCGATTCAAGGAAGAGTGTCTTCCTCATAGAATTGATTGTCCCCCGGGGAAAAAAACGGGAGGAGGCACACGAACAGAAGAAAAACCGATACGAGACACCACGTGCTGATTTCGTGGAAAATGGTTGGATATGCCATATGGTTCCTATTGAGGTTGGTTCTTGTGGTTTTCTTGGGCACTCAGTCATTTCGTTTCTTTAAAAAATCAGAATCACTGGGTGCAGTTTGAAAGTTGCCTCATATCGTTTTCAGACCACGGTGCAATATGCATCAAGTTGGATTTGGTCGAGAGCGAAAAGTCTTCAGCATGAATGAAATGCACGCGGAATCACCATTCCCATGTGATTACGTAACATCAAGAAACGGTTACTGCAAGCGCCGAAAGTAAACGCGTTTTTAAAAATCGCAAATGTGCACTAAAAATAAAGATGAACGTACAATGTAGTTTCTTTGGCATATATATATATATATATATATATATTAAATACCCTGTCCGGTGGCAAAAGCTGCTTGGTAGAACCAGGAGTGGCAAAAGTACCTCCTTGAGTTACCGAAACTATGTTACCATTCCAGTTGGCGGCTGATGAGAGCAGGGTATCACACGTGCTTTCACACGTTGTATGATGAAAAAAAAATTGGTCTAGTGGGTCAAGTGTTCACCAGTGGCCTGGGAGACCGGGGTTCAATCTCAGGACAAGTTATACCAATGGCTCAAAAAAAGGTACTTGATGCCTCATTGCTTAACACTCAGCATTATAAGTTAGGGATCAAGGGTAAAGTGGAGAAATCCAGGAAAAGGAGTAGCACCCTCCCCGACAACTTGGTGTAGTAGCTAATAAAAAGAAAATCTTTGGGTCACCCCTGACTATCGTTGCCAACCTTACTTCTATTATATATATATATATGATAGTTATTCTGAAGGGCTTGTAATGATCATGATCTTTTTTTAAAGGTTTGTGTAAAAAGATTTAAAAACGATTTTAATCGTTGCTCTCTATTCGGCTTGTGGTGTAATGGTTAACAAGCTAGTCTCGTGCATCTATAGATACTGAATAGTGAGTTCTATCCTTACTGGATTCTCTTTAATTGTAACCCCGTACCACACCGGTGTTATGCTAAGTTATTTCGGGGGGGGGCGCACATGGTTTAATGTTCATTGGTGTTGAAAATGGACACGGTGACCCAGGTTCAAATCGTAGACTTATTTGTGTTTCACAAAACGCTAATACTCTTAGAAAAGGTATGTATCCAACTATTCTCCCTCCAGCTATAAGTAAATAGATTATGCTTTTTAACCTTGATATGGCAACCAGTCTAGGAAAAGGAAAAACTCTGTTAGAATCCGCTTAAAATTTGACTCAGTGTTACAACCTGTTCCTGCATAGGTGTTGGTAAACGCACACACACACACACACACACACACACACACACACACACACACACACACACATATATATATATATCATCATGTCGTGCTGCTAGCACGGATTTCATTGACTCTCTTTTGCCGTTTGCCTCTATCATCCATCACTTCCGGTAGGTCTTCTAGACTACATCCTGTGTCCGTACACAACTACTGTAGATAGGTTGGTTATCCAACACTTGCACGTCCGTGTGAAAGGATCCAGAGGAGAATGTCGCTTATGAGTTCGTTTTTACTTCTCCAGCAGTGTCGAGAGTGTCCTCGTGGCGTAATGTTTAAAGTGATGGATCGCGGAATCGTAGTAAACGAGTTCGAATTCCAATCACGCTATTACGTTCACTTTCGGGTAAATGCCCTTGGGAAAGGTATGAACCCCCTTATCCTCCCAGCTATAGGTTAAATAGTAGCACTACTGTTCTTCTAGGAGAATGGCTTTGGCATTAAATAACCTCCAAAGGTTGATATGCCACAAAACAAAGAAACCAAACCGGCAGTGTCCTGCATGTCTTGTTCGTTTTATTTAGATGGTTTTAGAGATTGGAGAAAGGTGGCCGTACAGCTACTGTTTTGTGGGATGTTACTTTCAGGATTTGTTCAATATAGCTCGGAACATTCTTGTGCAATTCCCGTCTACCTTTTTCTTCAAATGCTTAGTCAGCGTCCATGTGGTGCATCTATATTGTAGAATTGACACAACAGCTGCTTGGATGAAATTGCGTTTTATTTTATTGGATAAGCCTGACTTCCATATGATCGATAAGCTATTGATAGCAAGCTATGCCTTCGCTAGTCACGTATTGATGTGAACTTGTCCACTAGTTTCAGGGAACCCCCATTTAGTCTTCTTTTTGATTAAAACACCTGCAAGGGGATACATTAGCCCCATTCCTGTTCATAATCTGTCTATATTACGTACTTCGAGCATTGATAGATCTAATGAAAAAAAAATGGCTTTATACTAAAAAGGCAAGAAGCAGACGATACCTTGCACAAACTTATACGGACAAAGACTACGCAGATGGTGTAGCGCTTCAGGCAAATACACCTATCCAAGCTGAATCCCTACTGCATAGTCTGGTATATATATATATATATACAAAAGTAACAAAATGATAAGACAAAGACGAATAGGACTTTATGTAGTTTATTTTTGTATTTTTCTTAACGATTTTCAACATAAGGTCACCATCAGGAGAAAAGTTTTTTGTGGAAAAAATCTTTTAACAAGTTTTTGAATGTTTTTTTTTTTAATTTTTAAAGAAGTTGATATACTATATGAAAAAGGATGTAAAATGTTGATATAGAATATCCATTGGTCAGAAGAATTATCGAACAACACTTCTACAGAAATGGCACAGGCTTGAAAGGAGAGGCAACATTCACAATCATAGAAAAATTGAAAAAAAGATACGAACATAGAATATATAATCTAAAAAAAGACAAATAGATAAAAAAAAAAAGTCGAAAAACATATGTCATTTGGATTTGATATGAATCTCTATCATCCTACCAATAAACATATATGTCATTTGGATTTGATATGAAGCCCTATCACCTCACCTATAAACATATATGTCATTTGGATTTGATATGAAGCCCTATCACCCCACCTATAAGCATATATGTCATTTGGATTTGATATGAAACCCTATCACCCCACCTATAAGCATATATGTCATTTGGATTTGATATGAAACCCTATCACACCACCAATAAGCATATATGTCATTTGGATTTGATATGAAGCCCTATCACGCCACCTATAAACATATATGTCATTTGGATTTGATATGAAGCCCTATCACGCCACCTATAAACATATATGTCATTTGGATTTGATATGAAGCCCGATCACCCCACCTATAAACATATAGGTCATTTGGATTTGATATGAAGCCCTATCACGCCACCTATAAACATATATGTCATTTGGATTTGATATGAAGCCCTATCACGCCACCTATAAACATATATGTCATTTGTATTTGATATGAAGCCCTATCACCCCACCTATAAACATATATGTCATTTGGATTTGATATGAAACCCTATCACCCCACCTATAAGCATATATGTCATTTGGATTTGATATGAAGCCCTATCACCCCATCTATAAGCATATATGTCATTTGGATTTGATATGAAGCCCTATCACGCCACCTATAAACATATATGTCATTTGGATTTGATATAAGCCCTATCACCCCACCTATAAACATATATGTCATTTGGATTTGATATGAAGCCCTATCACCCCACCTCTAAACATATATGTCATTTGGATTTGATATGAAGCCCTATCACTCCACCTATAAGCATATATGTCATTTGGGTTTGATATGAACCCCTATCAACCCACCTCTAAACATATATGTCATTTGTATTTGATATGAAGCCCTATCACCCCACCTATAAACATATATGTCATTTGGATTTGATATGGAATAACAAAAAAAAAAAAATGACACAAACATTTTTACCAGTGGTTCCCAAACAATTTTAGGCCCTACCCCACTTTTCTAAAATTCAGATGCCCTCTTTGTAATATATTATTCTTACACATTAAAATTTTTACTGCAGTTTATGTGAAGGAAACTTAAAAGACCAGTCACTTGGTTTCTAAATAAGCCTCACTAGAATATTGCATGGCCTACCGGTGGGGCATGCGACCACACGCTGGGAATTACTGATCTATGCAAACGAATAAACCCGACCAAATGTCGCTGCTGATTTAAATGGCTGCTCTTTGAAAATAACATTGTGAAAAATCTCCATGAACAAACAAGCCGGTCTATCGACAGCTAATTTGAAATGCACTCCTCCAACACCAACTAAAAACTTAAAATAAGTGTGCTCATCATAGACACACACACACACATATATATATGAAAGAAAAAGTTCTTAAAATTATTCATATTATTTGTAGCAATATTTATTTCAGCAGACCTCATATTTTTAAAAATGTTAGATCTGCACCTTCAGACAAAGAAATATATATATATATATATATATATATATATATATATATATATATATATATATATATATATATATACTCGTCTATATTGTGCATTGAGCACTTTATTATCCTTTAGCTTAGGTAATTCTGTTGCTGTTTTTTCTTTTGACTAGACATACGTGCTGCTTGATTTTTTTCAAGTAGCACGTGTGTTTTTCGTCTTTTCCTTTTTAATGAATTTTTTTCCCAGATATCAATTTGTAGAATTTGCAAATTGTACAATCTGGGTTTTTTACACCAACAGAATTATAGATTTGATATAAAGATTAATATATGTATATATATATATATATATATATATGATACCAACTAAAAAGATTTTGATCTGACAATATTCTTCAGATTAATGGATATACTACACCAACAGAACATTATATATATATCTATATATATATATATATATATATATCGCCGTCTTCTTAAGTTGGTGATCACAGCGTTTATGAATTAACGAAAAATAATTATTGTCTACAAAAGCACCTGAAGATCAATTTATATCGTGAAACTCACATACATATACACACACACACACATTTACACACACATTCACACCCACACAGACATGCACATTCACAAATACACACACACATTCACACATCCACATAAGTCTATCTATCTATCTATCTATCTATACACCGGAGATAACATGTTATTTCAATCTAGATTATACTAAGTTTGACTGATAAATAAAAGTAAACTAATAGAATAAAATCAATTAATTAATTAATCTAGAAGAAATCTATTATTGAAACGCATTTTTACAATACAGTGCATTACATCATGGTGCAACGATTTGTAAAATAGTCTTTCTCTATTGTTGTCTACGATGTGAATCGCCCTTCTTGTTTCTAAATAAAAACAGTTCAGGCAGAAGAACAAGACTGGCAATTGAATTAGATACCAATTTTTGCTTGAGATTTGTTCACTAAGGGAAAATATTGTCAGCAATTGCATCCCAGGGAGGTTATCAAGCATCATAAGATTCTTTCACGTATAACAAACTATTGAAAGTCTGGAAGGGAATTTCTTTTTAAAATTTCAGAAGGGATAATTTCTATTTGATGATTTTCTTGAAAAATTCTGGAGCTGATGTTTTCCTTTTCATATTTTCCAGATATGACCATCCACATATTTTGGCCGGAGCAGGAACAATGGGACTGGAAATAATCAAGCAAATCCCTGATTTAGACGCTTGCATCATCCCTATCGGTGGGGGAGGACTCATTGCTGGCAGTGCTGTTGCTTTAAAATTTTTGGCTCCCAAATGTAAAATTATTGTGAGTATACAGAATTATTCTTCTGTTAAACTAAATGAAAAAATTTGAAAGAAGTAATCCTTTTTGATCGTTTGAAGAATTTAATCTTCTTGTTTTTGCATTTGAGAAGATTTTTTGAACTTAGAGAAAGTTTTGGTTTGTTTTGGTTTTATGACATATCAAACATTGCACGTTATTTAATGCCAAATTCATTTTTATACATATAAACAGTTCGATTTGTAACAATTCCATTTAGCATAAGTACACAGTTTAATTCTATTTGATCCATAGATAGGACCCTATCAAGTGCTGCCACTCCGGGCAGAGTGGACCTGGGAGCGCTGGCAATAAAGGGGTAATTCACATACACCAAAGCGCCCCATCAGATTGTTTAATATCATATTTAGGACACACGTCGGTGCAGTCGGTGTATTCTACAGTTCCCCCAGCCGACTGGTTCTGGAAAGTTTTGGATTTTGCAGTGTGTTATTTGTTTTTAGGCTTTTTGTTTCTTTGCTTAATGACATATGAACCTTTGTGAGTAATTTAATGCCAAAGCCATCCTTATAGATGAACAGTTGGTTTTTGGGATTTTATGGCATATCAACCCTTGTAAGTTATCTAATGCCAAATTCTACTCTCTCTCTCCCCCCCATATATATATATGAATAAACATATATATATATGATGCTTAAACGAATAGTTTATAAGTAACATTTTAAACAAGCCAGAGCTCATGTTTGTAAACAGTAAATTGGTTTCAAGTATTGCTTTCTTACAATAACAATGCTATTCAATATTAATCATTTGTTGGCAAACATTTAAATGGTTTTAAATACTACAATAAAATACTAGATTCTATTCAACATTACTCGTTTGTTTGCATATATATGACCCAAACATTATACTTGACGATACTACCGTTCCGGGTCAGAGTGGACGTGGGAGTAATGACAATGAAGGAGGACTCTACATTCCCCAATGCTCCAGGACTGAACCCCTCACCATTAGATGGTTCGTATCATATCCTGGAAACTCGTTAGTGGCGAAGGGGTCTTACCCCTTTGCAGAGATTCCATTGGCGTATTCTACAGCAGCAGTCGGCTAGGCTGAGAAGAACAGTAGTAGTATTATTTTATCCATCACAGGGGGGGTGTTAAGGGGGGGGTCATACCTTTCCCAAGGGTATTTGTCCGAAAATGAATGTAATAGCGCGACTGGAGTTTGAACTCGCATACAACAATATCACAATCTAGCTTGTTAACCAAAACGCGACAGGTGCTTCCTTCGTTTTACTTACAGTTAATACGAGGATCATTAAATAAGTTTCCAGACTTTTTTTCGTATGGGTACTTTTATTGATAGTACACACTTGAAACTCAAGTCCCCTTCGGAGTAATCTCCTCTGGCTGCAATGCACTTGTCACACCCTTCCAACAACTTCTGGAAGACCCCATCGAAGTCCTCTTGTGTGAGCGTGTCAATGACCTTCTTCACAGCCTTTTTCATCTCATCAATTTTCTCATAACGACAGCCTGTGAGCTTAGGGAATCACCAAAAGTCACAGTGAGCAAGGTCTGAACTATAGGGAGGCTGAGCAACTGTGTTGATGCCCATCTTGGTCAAATAGTCTGTGACAAGGATGGAGTTGTGGACTGGTGCATTGTCCTGCTGGAAATGCCACTGACCCGATTTCAAGAGTGCTGGCCACTTCTCTAGGAATCTCTTCCTGAACTCCCTAAATACCTCAACATAGTTACCCTAACCCTGACCGTTTGGCCAATCAACTGTGGTGTATTAACTTCCTTACTCCTCCTACACCTCTCATCATCCCTCACAGACTCCCTGCCTTCCTTGAATCTCTTATGCCACTGAAAAACATGCTCAATTCATGCAAGATGGTCAGTCCAAAATCAGTCTGAAGCATTCCATATGTTTCTTTGGAATTTTTACCAAGTTTAAAACAGAATTTTATTGCATATCGTTCTTCTAAAGTGTCCTCACGTCCAGATTGCATTTTTGAAATTCACCAGCTGTGACAATCAGGCTTTAGTAGGGTGTATTCCAATTCCTGTTGTAGCTATTCATTTGAACCTGAAATCATAAAAATTGGTCAGTCATCTCATAAGATGTATAGCAATAAGATACTGAATTTTCAAGTGTCTCCAACAATTTTAAATGCCTGTACAAAAAAAGTCTGGAAACTTATTGAAGGTACCACGTAAAACAAAGATTCTGAGATGATATGGAAGAAAAACCTGGCAGTTACTCAGACCTCTGTTATTCTGGTGTCCGATCGGCTTAGCTTTAAATATTCTGACTGTATACCCTGAAGAAGGGTAAGACGTGCCCCTCCAATCAGAAAAGAAAAAGCTGTATTGATATGATACTAAACTGAATTTGGAGGTGAGGCACCAGTTCTGGAGCTCTGAAAAGTGTAAAGTAACTCTTCATTCTCATTACTCCCAGGTCCACTCTGACCCGGAGTGGTAGTACCTGTTTAGGAGACGTCCGTAGCGTAATGGTTATCACCGTCGGAAATGGACTCAGGGACTTGAGTTCAAATGATGTTTCCATTTCACCCATTACAAATATCCATAGTAAAGGTATGAATTCAAAATTTTTCACCCACCACAGTTACGAGTAAAATAGTCGGGCGAACGGGACTCTTTAACCTTGGTATGGCAACCGACCTAGAAGAAGGACAACTCAGAATTCAAACCAGCGATACTCTGCTTAAAAATTGACCTTGTTTTACGCCCTGTTCGTGGCAGAGGGGTTGGGTAGAAACGTAACTGTTAGAGTCCCTTTTATGGGTCAAATAGATCTAATTAGATTGGAAGATTTGACACCATAAAACAATAGATTATTTCTATTAGGAATAATTACTTGAAGTTATAATTGTTTACTAAGGATTATTATTAATTACATGAAACCGTATTGTTTAATAAGCTTAGATACAAGGCTAGAAGTTTAGGGCACCCACTGATAATCAGTCTCATTAAAGTAGTCTGCTAATCTGGTTTGCAAACTCTCCCATCACGTGAGGTGTCCTAACTTGAAACCATATAACCGAGCAAACAATGGATTATTTTTAAATAAAAATATTATACGTGAAAGCCAAAGATAAGAATACTTGAAACTATAAAACTGTGGGCAAATTATTTGTATTAGCTAAGAATACTTGAAACCATAAAACTGTGGGCAAATTATTTGTATTAGCTAAGAATACTTGAAACCATAAAACTGTGGGCAAATTGTTTGTATTAAATACGAATACTTGAAACCATAAAACTGTGGCAAATTGTTTGTATTGGATAAGAATACTTGAAACTATAGAACTGTGGGCAAATTATTTGCATTAGATAGGAATACTTGAAACTATACAACTGTGTGCGAATTGTTTGTATTATATAGGAATACTTGAAACTATACAACTGTGTGCGAATTGATTGTAATAGATAGGAATACTTGAACCCATAAAACTGTGTACAAATTGTTTGTACTAGATTGGGATACTTGATATTGTATAACTGTGGGCTAAAACTCTTTAAAAAGCAACTATATGAAAATGAAATGTAAATGAACAATGAACGTATTTCCCTAACCTTTTGGCATAAAATAACCATAGACGTGTTGACATGCCGTTTTCTTCAGCAATTGAAATTTTGTAATTATACCGTGTATACATGAAGAAAGTGTTGGAACATGGCCGAAACTGAATCTAAAATTTTAAAATTTCAGATTTAACTGAAAAGATGTTGACAGTTGAGTAAACTATGTATTAAAGAGATGTCTAGACGTCTAGATTGCTGTCTAGACGAGTCAGTGTAAGTTTGAAAAGGATTACAAAAACCTGTCCATATAATTTTGTGCAAAATATATTTTGGGTGAAACTTAAGTTTGTGTAAATGCAACTCTCTCCATACTTAGCAAACTTTCAGCTCCGTTTGACTTTTTCTTGTTTCCTAAACTTAAAGTTCATTTCAAATATAAATCTGAGAACATAGAGGACATCAGGAGAAACACGACGACTCAGATTCACAGAATATCAAAAAATTTTTTAGAGGTGCTTTGGTCAGTGGAATACTCGCCGAAATAAGCATATTGAATACCAAGGAGACTGATTTTTTAGGATTAACTTTTCATTTTTTGTTAATTTCGTTTTTTTTATTTTAGTTTCGACATTTATTTGAACATACCTCGGATATATATATATATATATATATATATATATATATATATATATATATTCTCCCTAGCATCAAACCAATCAAATAATTATGTCGCATGGCTAAGTCTCAGTGTAAGTTGTCAGAGACAAAGACGAGATAAAGAGATGACAAGGAAAGATCTTCAACTTTACTTTTATATATATATATATATATATATATATATATATATATATAAGTAAAATACTCTTTTTCCTGGATTGCTTCACTTTACTCTTAATTCATACCTTATAATGCTGTGTGTTAAGTGAGCAGAGATCAAGTACAATTTTTTTTTAGACTTTGGTACGGCTAGATCGGGCTATTGGTGAACAATCTACCCACACGGCCAATATATATATATATATATATATATATATATATATATATATATATATATATATATATATATATATGAGAGAAAAATGTAAATATAACCGACGATAGGTAGGGAAAAATAATGACCTTAAATTTTGAAGCAAGTTAAATCGGTCCTTCAATTAGTAGTGGGCTACTATTTATGGAACAAGAAGATCTTTCCTTAATCGACACAATACTACTTCACGTCTTTCTTATTTGAGACCGGTTTTGATGGAAGCTGAAGCACACTACTAAAATGAGTTGTATTTTTGGGACCACGTGTCTGACTTTCCCTTTTGTGACCTTTTTTCATCTCTTTATTTCGTCTTTGTCTCTGACAACTTACACTGAGACTTAGCCATGCGACATAATTATTTGATTGGTTTGATGCTAGGGAGGATATTTAGTCGACCCTCCACTTATCAACGTCCAATATTAGCATTAGTACGTACAATGATACACTAACACATAATAGACGGAAGGAAAGATAAGATAAGCTCATTTAAACATACCGAAGCATTCAATACATACATAACATACATAAATACAAGAAGTATTAACAAGAATACACAAACATGTCAACAGATAAAATTTGCTCATATTGTCTTTTGAACAAGTAGTATATGAAAGGGGTACAAAATGGTAAAAATCTTGTTTGAGTTTGCGGTCTAATCGATTATACGGTAAACCATGTGTGCTTTATGTTTCATTGACGAACCGAGAGGTATCACCCATCACCAGCAGAGGAGACAACGTCCTATAAAATAATAAAAGCACGTCTTAACTACTCAAAGAACAAAGTCGAAAAAGACCGAGATGGATGATGGGATTGACATGATATACAAGAGAGACAATGATTTATCGCTTATCCTCTTTTTATTCGCCAGTCTACTCATTCTATAATAATAAAATCTTGCCTAAAGTTACGTTTAAGCTCTTTCAAATAAATTAGAAGTGGCGGTGTGAAGAGATATCTCCAAGAACTTCAAAATAAGACAGATTCAATTACCCAACTCCTCTGTATGAGCAGGATGTAATTCAAATTCAGTTTTTAAGCGGTTTGAACTCAGAGTTTTCTTTCTCCTAGATGGGTTGCAATACCAATGTTTGAAGAACTCAGTCTGCTCTACTAGTTGCTAATAGCTGGAGGGAGAATAGTTGGGTTCTTACCTTTCACATGGGCATGAGAGAGAAATGCAAACCATCCCTTCCAGGATTGAACTTGGGTCACCATGTTCATTTCTTATGACGATAAACATTACCCAACAAGCGCCTCAAAATAAAATATATTGGATTTTAATACTTTTTCAGATGACCACCCTCCTTCTTTCAGTAACAAAAGCATGAAAATTCTTCATTTTTACTTAAACTCATGTAGCAGCACGTACTCGTTCCACAGCAAAGACTGGTCGGGTAGCCTTTTTTGAATAATTATTCTCGTTTACATAGCAAGTTTTACATCAATATATAAATCTAATTTCAGTTTCTGCAACAAAAATGATTAAAAATAGGAAGAAACAGAAAGAACAAAAAAAAATAACGGAGTTGAATGACTTTCTGAATAAAACCAGCGAGAGAAACGAGTATATTTATTTGTTATCTTACAATTTTAAAAACGTTGATAGAAAAATAAACCAAACCAAACCAAAACAAAAAAACAAAAACAAAAACAAAACAAACAAAACAAACAAAAAAAAAAAAACACCAAACAGTTATTAAACAATATCCATTAAAAAAATATATGCGCAGACTGAATAGTTTTATTTGATTTTAAAAAGTATTTTTAATAACATTCTTAAAACGCATCCTACAAATTGTGTTTGAAAGTGGAGATAATTTAGCGTCTATTTTTATTTGCAATTCAACAGTCAGCAAGTTTCTCAAAGTTTTAGAGATATTAAATTTAACTCTGGTGGATACAGAAGGAGTCTCTTTGGCATAGTGGTTAACGTGTTTGACAGCGACACCATAGTAAGCGAGTTCAAACTCCAGTCGTTTTATAAAGTTCACATTGGCGCTAATACAGTTGGAAAAAGTATGAGCACGTTTATACCCACTCACTTATGGGTTAAATAGTATCACTATTGTTCTTCTGCAAGAATAGCTTTGGCATTTAATAACCCACGAAGGTTGATATGCCATTAAACAAAGAAAGCTTTAATAGTATCACTACTGTTCTTCTACAAGACCCGTAAAAATTGACATGCCATTAAAACAAAGAAACCCAACCAATCTGACGGATGCAGTCATTCCGAATGTTGTTAGAATGGCTTCATTGTTTTTAACGACATGTCAACTCACCTTGGGTTATTTCATACCTAAAAGTTATGAAACTGTATAGACTGTACATTTATATTTATATTTTTGTGTAATGTCTTATAAGTTTTTCTGTACACGTTTAAATGATATCAAGTATTCCTACCTAATAGAAAAAAATTACAAACAGATCTATTTGACTCATAGGAGGGACCCTAACAGGAATGACACTCTGGGCCCAAGTGAGCCTGGGACAAGGAAAGGCTACTTCACATTTCCCAGAGCTCCAGAACTGGAGCCTCACCACCAGATACAGTTTTGGGTCATACCATGGTGTTTTATACTACAAGCCAACTCATGTCGCAACTGAGAACCAGAACTAGAGGCCTAGAGAAAAATGTATGATTTTCAAAAGCTTTAATAGAAAATTTAGTCAATCACTTTGGAAAATACTTAGAATAAGATTTTGATTCACACCTGAGGATAATAGGATGTGTTGAAAGTTAAATAAATGAAAATATGTACTTTTGCTATTGACACTGATAATTATTAAAAAACACAAAGGGGTTAATTATGATTTCTGCTAAAAGATATAAAACCCATAATATTGAATCAGAAATATTTATTTACAGATGTCACTGAATCCTTCATTCAATCTATTCCCTGTGAATGAATAAAGAGTTTGGTTTAAATTTCCATTACAGTTACTGGGTTTGACAAACAGAACCTGAGAAGACTGGAAAATATCAGCCGAAGTATATATATAACAATCGATCACCTCAGAAATATCGACAAATAAAACGAAAGCGTTCTGGGAAAGCTTCAAAACTTTTAGAGCTGGTTCTTTTTCTGATCTGGGTGTGCTATGTTTGCAAACATTTTCAAAATTATATTTGCAAAAATAGAAGCATGCTTTTTCTTCATGTTCAAAAAATGAAACTCAGAAATAAGCATAAAAATGTTACTTAATGATTTATAGCAAACCTTTTCCTTTATTGTATGGAAAAGAATGAAACAAAAAAATAACCATTGGCAAGTGTGGTTAGAAGGAACTTTTAGTTTTTCACATTCAATTAAATTGGTATATTTTCCATACTTTTCATAATAAAAATGGGTTTCACATTCGCTGGGTTGATTATTATTTCTTGTTATATATCCGACTTTGGGCACAAGGGCAATTATTATTTCATTAGAAAGAGATGGTTTTAAATTTTCCAGATTGTCAAATATTTTTTAACCTTCCCCACAAAGTTTATAATCACAAAATGTACATTGGTGATCTGGATTAACATCAAATTCATCAATATTTACATTTTGATTTAAAAGTAAAGATGTCTGGTTAATATGCAGCTTTTCAATACACTTTGAACAGTAATAAAATTGGTGCCACCTGATCCTTGGCTAAGTTTACTAAATTCTTTTTCTTATGAATCTGCTGAAAATTTCCCAAGTAGTAAATATTTATGACTTGTAGCTAAAATGTGTTGACATAGACTAACAATTCCAATGCAAGTATGATGTATGGCAGTAGCAGTGTTTTGGGATAATTGCTTTTTACGATTACCTTGACTGCCAGTCATTTCAAGAGCCATTTTACTAAATTCAATGATTAAAATCAAGCTGGGCGACATTTAGAGATCTGATTTCAGCTTGTAGAGGATCATTACATTATTTATCAAATAGAAGAGACTTAACATTTGAAATTTTCCGCCATGTCAAAACCTTGTTTATGAAGATGGCAGTATCATTCTTATCTACACTTATTCCAGACTGAGTGAGAAGTGCATTATATGTTTTTTCAGAAAACACTCTGAGGCAAGTAGAAACCCGTTGTCTTTCTATTGACTTTGGGACAATGAAAATTTCATTTAAATCTGAAAGTTTGACTAGTGTTAAAATGATATAATTGTTTAAGATGTGCGTATTTTGCAACTTGTCTTACTCCCTCATCATCAAAGATGAGGTCTGTTTTTTCTGTCAGCCACAAATTGCGAATATTTTTCAACAGATGGACATAATCAAAAACCAAATGTTCATTATCTTCAGTTAACCAAGGTTTTTCAGGAAGTGTAGAATATAATTATAAAAAAAAGCTTGATTTACTCGGTTGCCATTACATATAATAACCTTTACATCAGTTGGTACAGATGCGATGACCTGGACTGTTAACTCAATTTGTTAAAAAAAAGGCTGATGTTAATTTTTAAATTGGAATCAGTTTTGTAAGAAATTTTGGACCCCCATTGAGACATATCAACATTATACCAAGTGCTGTTTGAGCAAGTAGAGATGGATTGTCAAATGATTTACCAAATAATTGTTTCCCATGATATAGCAACATTTTTTAATATATACTTCATCATGGAGAATTATGCACCCTTTTTGTCTGGTATCAAGAGTATTAAATATAGATAACAAAAAAGATTTTTCATTAAGTTTTGAAACTTTTGATGTCATCCTCCTTAATGTTGCTAATGAGGATAATTGAAAATTATCTCTTAATCTATTATACAATGTCCGTGATGTTGCATAGTACTCAAAAGCACGTATAACTATATCTGAGCTGTATTTTATTCCAACAATTTTGGAAGTCTTTGCTAAAAATTGTTGACTCAGGATATTTTTCTTGTGCTCAAAAACCATAGAATTTAAATATCGGGTGATTTCTTCCACTTTAGACCATGTGTCAACTGTATTTATACGGTTTTTGGACAGGCTACTAATATAACACTTAACTCCATAATGAATTGTTTCAAAGCGTAAATTTTTATAAATTCTCAACATAAAGAGAGGAATACCATCAAAAAATTTTGATGATTGAACAGTTAAAATATTTTCATCCAAAAATGCTACAACTGGACATACAAAGTCTTTTTTTTTTTTATTGTAAAGCAGACTTTCTTTCAAATTTGTATAATTAATTTTATCTAATTCTAAAAAAGTATTAAGTTCATCAGCAATTTGATTTCTAATATAATTGGACGTATTTTTATTTTCCTTTGAACAGCTGGGAGTGTTAGTATTTGCCTACTTGGCACACCTGGCTATACAGAGGGTGGATTTTTTGGACATATTTTTCCATGAACTTCTATGGTATCAAAATTTGAAGGCCAATGTTGTTGACAAAAACAGTATTGTTAGTAACATTTAGATTGGTATTTGGAACTAATTTTATCCATTGCTATCTCTCATATTTGTTTTTGGGTAAACAATAAACTGGTATTTTATTAATCTCACCACACATAGTTTTGTCTTGCTGGCTTCTGTAATTTGTTTTGCAAGCAAACACACAGCGCTTCCAGGGCATAGATAGGAATTAAGTAATATCTGAAATGGTAGATTAAACCTCTTTAACAAATATTTCTCTTACTACATCAATTTAGGAGTAAATTTTCCAGCTAAACTAATTATACTCTTAATGACAGCTTTTACCCACTCACCCCGCCAAAATATACGCAATAATAAATTAAAACAAAAAAATTAGAAAGTTGCCTTCAGCTTGAGAATCCACTTTTTAATTAGAAAAAAATTGTGAGGTGTGGAGTATGGCTTTGTTTGGGGAATACTGTCAGTTTTGCAGTTTTGCACAATCGTTTAATTATCAACAATAAAACTGTTTTTAATCAAACAAAAAATTGTAATGGTTGCATCGTGCCATTAAACTAGAAATTGAAAAGTTTTAGTACTTTAAAACTTTATGCTAAATTTAAAAACATTCATAAGTAGCCTTTCCTTTAGTTTGTTTTTTAATATAATTTAAAGTATATAATATAAATGTATATATATAAGATATATATAAAGTATATAAGTATAATAAATATTTTATATACATAATGAATATATAAAATATATATAAAATATAACTATTTTTTACCATAAAACAAAACAACTAAAAGTAAAAATAATGCATTTTGTCCTTTAACAACAATATCAGAAAATATTAAAATAAATGTGATAAATAAAATGTTATTATTATTATTCTTTAAAAACAAATTTTGCTGTAAAAACATAAAAACAAGCACAAAGAAATGAAAACATCAAAAGACGTAAAAGGAGACCTTTCTAAAAAATTAATTAGAATATTGACATTAATTCCATGTAATAAAATTTATTAATGTTATTTTTTCTTTAATTCTACGAGTAAAATCATTACAGTTCACCAGTTAGTAACTAATGTAGTAAAAATGATAATTTATTCTTTAACTTTGAACACAAAAGCGCGAAGAAATTCGCTTTTTTATTTTTAATGGAAATGTTGGATAAAGTTTTAATAGGGAAATGTTAATGAACCTTTCTCTATTAAAATCTTATTCAAATTTATTATTCAAACTTAAACTTTTGATAGAAAAATGTTGACATGCCAATTTTTATCATGGTTTAAAACTTGAGAAAATTAAACTTTAATTTCGTTGATGTTACGTTTTCACCCACACTAACAATTTTTTAATGATATCAAAAAAACAAAAAACAAAAACAAAAACAAAAAAAAAAAAAACAAGTGAAGTAATGACATTATATTTATGAAAAAAAAACATTTTAAATTCATTCTAAAATAAAAATAGTTTGCTTTAGATTCTTGAAGAAACTAAATTAGATTCTGTTTAAATTTGTTAAATGTTTTATTGTTTTTACTTCTTAAGATATCGCAAATTGTTAAAAAAAAAAGATTTGGATTTTATGAAAAAATAATTCTTTAAACTTTAATTAAAGAATGTTGCACAAACTTTTAGAGGGAAAATGCTAAAAATGAATAAAACTTTAATTTAAAGATGTTAAAGCTTTAAACTTAAATAATCATTTTGTGCGATTGAATTTCAGCCCCAAAGTTTCCTTTATACAATTTAAATAAAAATGATGTATCAACTCAAACTAAAATAATCAAATATACTTACTTCAATAAAATAAGTCAAATGATATTCCAACCAAGGGTAAAATTAAAAGATTCCTTTGAATTTCTTGAGCTGACAACACAATACACAACATGCAGCAGTTAGCTCAAACTGAAACTAAAACGACCTAATTATCTCCCTCCAATAAAACTGACCCCCAGTCTAATGACTTGTGTGCGCTATGAAGTGGCCTGTAGTATAGAACACCATGGGTCATACGCAGGACACGTAATTATGATGGAGACACTTTGATTAAAATAGTAAAAATTACTGTTGTTGGGTGTCTTGGTCTTATGGTCGTTCTTCTTGATTGCACGAATAGTGTTAATGATCGTTCTCAGGGGTGCAGTTTTGGCCTGTGATGTTATTAGGATCTATTGTTTCCAATAGTTCTCTGACTTTTTATGTTGATAAATTTTCTTCGATTATGGGCGAAATTTTTACATTCCTTCAAATTGTGTTTCACTGTATATGGTGTTTCACATGAGTATTTTGGTGGTTGTTCTTGTTTTAGAATGGAAGAGGGAGTTTGTTATAGCTTATACCCAGCCGAATCAGGATGGTCTATTCTCTTCTAGCCTTACTGGGATCTGGTTTTCTTTCTTTAATATGAGGTCAATTAGTTAGAGCTTATTGTGGATATTTTGAGAGAGATAGAGAACAGAGTGAAGGATGTGTTTAAAAAAGTTTGATTTAGACTTTTGGCAAACTAATGACTCTTTCTTGCTGTGTTAACTTCACCGAGAAAAAGGAGAGTTGCGTTCAAATCTCAACAAAAGTTCTCTTCTCTGTAATTGTATGATTTGCGATAAAAATGCAATTAAAATTAAAATGAAAGAAGATATTAATAAAAATTTTGTTGCGGAAAGTAACATTCGGCTCAGTTTTGTTTTGGAGAGTAACATTCGGTTTAGTTTTGTTTTGGAGAGTAACATTCGGTTCAATTTTGTTATGGAGAGTAACATTCGGCTCAGTTTTGTTATAGAGAGTAACTTTCGGCTCAGTTTTGTTTTGGAGAGTAATATTCGGTTCAGTTTTGTTTTGGAGAGTAACATTCGGTTCAATTTTGTTTTGGAGAGTAATATTCGGTTCAGTTTTGTTTTGGAGAGTAACATCTGATTCAATTTTGTTTTGGAGAGTAACATCTGATTCAATTTTGTTTTGGAGAGTAATATCCCGTTCAGTTTTGTTTTGAAGAGTAATATTCGGTTCAGTTTTGTTTTGGAGAGTAACATTCGGTTCAGTTTTATTTTGCAGAGTAACACCCGGTTCAGTTTTGTTTTGAAGAGTAACATCCGGTACAATTGTGTTCATTAGTTTTCACTTTTAGGTCTTAAGTAAGTATATGAAATAACAAACAAAACATTTTTTTCAGGGCGTCGAATCAGAAGGATGTGCCAGTTTCAGCGGTGCAATGAAGAACGGAAAACCAGTTTATATCAAACCTTCATCAACATTGGCAGACGGTCAGTTTATTTGTTTTATATATTCTATGATTTTCTATGTCTGAAAAAAGATCACAACAATGGGTCATCCATAAGGATCGAACTCATTACTCCGTTTCTCAATTATGACCACATATTTATGTCCTTGTATTTAAACAAGCGAAGCTTAGTTAATTACAAAGCATTATTAAGTAATAATGGCTTGCAAGAAAAACTTGCTATTGCATGCAGATAGTTGCTCCCTCTCTCTCACATCTCTTTATTCTTTCTTTCACCTCACTCTTTCTTATATATAAATCTCTCTTTTTCACTTTTTGTTTTATTCAGGGATGTATACAAATATAATCTGTTTCTTTTCTTTTCCTTTTATTACTTGAAATGTACGTATGGGTAGAGTGAGGGAAAGAGTCAAAGATGGCTGAGATGTACACATATATAAATCTTCTGTGAACCTTCTTTCTCGTTCTGTCTTCGTGAGACTGGTACAGGGCCACCTAAAGGCATTGAAATAGTTTCTCCTCGCTTCTCTAGTTTCGCCAGTCTGGCATAGGGCCATCTCAAGGCACCGAACATCTTAGTTTCTATTTGCTTCTCGACTTTCACGATTTTCGTCGGGTCCATATTTAAGCATCGAATCATCTTAGTTTCTCCTCGCTTCTTTGCTTTCGCGAGTCTGGTACAAGCATTTACCTACCTCTCAACTCAGGGCAGTCTTACACAAGGCCAGCGCACTAAGTGGCGTAACGTCTTGTAGTTCTTCTTTGATCTTCTTCTTAGTTCTCCCAGGTCGAAATCTTCCGTGGCTTATATAATTTTTCGGACACCCATGCAATCTTCGTAGTCACACCTCCTGGTTACCCGTTGCGCGTGGACACGTCTCCTGTCTAATATACCATCCATGCAACTTACGTGGTACTTCCTCCGAGGAATACCTGCGTTCTGTTTACTTTAGGAAACAGGTGCACATCCTCTTATGCCACCAACACAGCTTACGAGGCATTTTCACTGGGGCATCGTCCTGTTTACTTTAGGAAGTAGGAGTACATCCTGTTATGCCACCCTCGCAACATATGCACTATGTCAAAAAGATATTTCCGGTCAATATTTAACACTTTCTCTTTCTCATCTCTCACTATTTCATTCATCTCTCTTTCTCTTCTTTCAACAATCTCTTCTTCTTGTTCTTGTTCTTGTTCTTCTCTCTCTCCCATTCGAGATTCAAAGTGTGATCCACATATTAAAAGAATCGCGCAAAGTAACTTCTCAAAAGAAAAAAGAATTGAGCGAAAACGAGGCTTTTTATTTCTTAGTGGAGTGCTATCGGGAAATGTGTGAAATGACCGGCAAGACATGGGAAACACTGGCCAAATTAATTGATGATCAAACTGTCAAGATTTTAAAAAGATTACTTTTACAATCTACGGTAAACGTAGGAAATAGACACGGCGACACGAGTTCAAATCCTGGACGAGACTGATTGCATTTCACATAGCACTAATACCCTTGGGAAAGGTATGAATCCAATTATTCTCCCTCCAGCTATGGGTAAATAGTAGGGCAGACTG
Organism: Sepioteuthis lessoniana; assembly: GCA_963585895.1. Lineage (NCBI taxonomy): Eukaryota > Metazoa > Mollusca > Cephalopoda > Myopsida > Loliginidae > Sepioteuthis > Sepioteuthis lessoniana. Next base: position 127,606,276 of record OY757907.1, read on the forward strand.
AGTTCTTCAGCCTTGGTGAGGCAACTAGTCTAGGAAAAGAGAAACTCTGAATTCAAACCTGTTAAACTCCACTTAAAAATTGATCTATCTATCTATCTATCTATCTATCTATCTATCTATCTATCTATCTCAACCTGTTCCTATCTATCTATCTATCTATCTATCTATCTATCTATCTATCTATCTATCTATCTCAACCTGTTCCTATCTATCTATCTATCTATCTATCTATCTATCTCAACCTGTTCCTATCTATCTATCTATCTATATATCTATCTCAACCTGTTCCTATCTATCTATCTATCTATCTATCTATCTATCTATCTATCTATCTATCTCAACCTGTTCCTATCTATCTATCTATCTATCTCAACCTGTTCCTATCTATCTATCTATCTATCTATCTATCTATCTATCTATCTATCTCAACCTGTTCCTATCTATCTATCTATCTATCTATCTATCTATCTATCTCAACCTGTTCCTATCTATCTATCTATCTATCTATCTATCTATCTATCTCAACCTGTTCCTATCTATCTATCTATCTATCTATCTATCTATCTATCTATCTATCTATCTATCTATCTATCTATCTATCTCAACCTGTTTCTATCTATCTATCTATCTATCTATCTATCTATCTATCTATCTATCTCAACCTGTTTCTATCTATCTATCTATCTATCTATCTATCTATCTATCTATCTCAACCTGTTCCTATCTATCTATCTATCTATCTATCTATCTATCTATCTATCTATCTCAACCTGTTCCTATCTATCTATCTATCTATCTATCTATCTATCTATCTATCTATCTATCTATCTATCTATCTCAACCTGTTCCTATCTATCTATCTATCTATCTATCTATCTATCTCAACCTGTTCCTATCTATCTATCTATCTATCTATCTATCTATCTATCTCAACCTGTTCCTATCTATCTATCTATCTATCTATCTATCTCAACCTGTTCCTATCTATCTATCTATCTATCTATCTATCTCAACCTGTTCCTATCTATCTATCTATCTATCTATCTATCTATCTCAACCTGTTCCTATCTATCTATCTATCTATCTATCTCAACCTGTTCCTATCTATCTATCTATCTATCTATCTCAACCTGTTCCTATCTATCTATCTATCTATCTATCTATTAGCAGTGTTAAAAAGCATTACTTGATTAATACAACTATGTGAGAAAGATATTGAATAGTTTTTTTTAAGGGGTTTGTACTAGAAATATATCAATCAGAAGTATTGATTATTATATATAATGTTTTCTAAATGTCTTTTTTCAGTGACAGTACCAACAAGAACAGCAGATTTTAATGTCTGTACTGATCAATTTGGACGCGTGTCTTCGTCGTTCGATCGATCAATTCTCCGGTGTTCTAGTGTCTATTGTATTTGGTTGACTGGGAATTTCGAAAGGCTGAAACCTTTTAATCAAAACAAATAAGATGAGGATAATAGGTTTAGTTTCTTTTTTTAACGGTATATCAACTCCTAATGAGTATTTAATGACGAAGTCAGATACAAATAATTTGCACAGTTATATAGTTTCAAGTATTCTGTTCAAACATAAATAATTTTCAAATAAATATATTTGGTTGTTTGGGTTTTATGGCATATCAACCATTGTAGGTTATTTAATATCAAATCCTCTTTATACATATATATCAAATATATATGATTTGGTTTGGTTGGTTTTTATGGCATATCAACCATTGTAGGTAATTTAATGTCAAATCCTCTTTATACATGTATATTAAATATATATGATTTAGTTTGGTTGATTTTTATGGCGTATCAACCATTGTAGGTTATTCAATGCCAAATCCTCTTTATCATCATCATCATCATGTCGTGCCGCCAGCACGGATATCCCTGACCCTCTCTCGCCACTTCTCCCTATCATTCATCGCTTTTGGCAGGTCTTCAGGTTACATCCCGTATCCTCACATAACTGCTGTATGTATGTTCGAGCTGGTCGTCCTGCTTTTGCTTGGCCATATGCGGGGGTCCATAGGAGTACATCACTGATGAGTTCGTCCTTGCTTCTCCAGCAGTGTCCTGCGTGTCTGGTTCGTCTAACTTGTATAGTTTTCGTGATGGGAGGCAAGTGGCCGTTTTGCTCTCAACATTCTTGTATAATTGCTGTCTAGTTTCTTCTTCAGCCGTTTAGTTAGCGTTCAAGTAATCACTACTTGGAAATCCTCTTTATACATATATATTAAATATGTATGATTTGGTTTGGTTTGGCTTTATGGCGTATCAACCATTGTAGGTTATTTAATGTCAAATCCTCTTTATGCATATATGATTAAATATATAATTATTTGGTTTGGCTTGGTTTTATGGCATATCAACCATTGTAGGTTATTTAATGCTAAATCCTCTTTATACATATATATTAAATATATATGATTTGGTTTGGTTGGGTTTTATGGTATATCAACCATTGTAGGTTATTTAATGCTAAATCCTCTTTATACATATATATTAAATATATATAATTTGGTTTGGTTGGGTTTTATGGCATATCAACCATTGTAGGTTATTCAAAACCAAATCCTCTTTATACATATATGTTAGATATATATTATTTGGTTTGGTTGGGTTTTATGGCGTATCAACCATTGTGGGTTATTTAATACCAAACCCTCTTTATACATATATATCAAATACATATGATTTATAAACACATTTTGTTGATAACATTTTAAAAGGAACCTGTGCTCTTTTTTGCACTCAGTCAAATGGTTTCAAGTATTTTTTTTATATCTAATACGAATAATTCTATTTATTATCAATCATTTGTTTGCGCACTTGAGCTGCAATTGTTTCTACATAGTTAAATGGTTTCAATTATTGATATCTAGAAATAATAATTCTATTCAATATTAATGATATGTTTGCAGACAGTGAAGTGACTACAAGTATTGCTATTTAACACTAATTATTCTATTAAGCACAATTCCTTCATTTGCACACAGTCAACTGGTTCCAAGTATTGTTATGTATAACCAACTTATACACAGTTAAATTGTCAAAGAATTCAATTTTTAACCATTCAATTTAACATTAGTCATTTGTTTGCACACAGTTTAAATGTCAGACAGTTCTATTTGACCCCAAAATATGAACCTATCTGGTGCTACCACTCCGGGACAGAGTGGATCTAGGAGTGATGACAAAGAACGGGTACTCGGCATTCCCCAAAGATTTGGGGCTGGAGCCTCACTGGATTGTTTAGTGTCATATTCAAGACACTCGCTTGGGGTGGTAGTGGTGCCACCCCCGCTGCAGAGAGGCATTGGGTGTATTCTACATCCCCAAATTCTACATCTGAAATCTATTTGATCCATAAATGTTACTACTCATAAATGTGACGACCACTCCCAGTCAGAGTAAACCTGGAAGTGACGGCAACGAAGAGGTTGTCGACACTCTCCAAAGATCCAGAAGTGGAGCCTTACCATTGAATGCAGTCTCATACCCTGGACATATGAAGCATTAGATCAATGTGTAATCTAAGTACAATTTCACCAAATGATTTTTTTTTCGGTCTGTTATCACGTACGGTAAGGATGATAACAACTTCGGCTATGAAATGTAATTGACTTAAACGCTTCCTTTTTTTTTTAGTCTTTCTTGCACAGTGTATTTTTTTTAATCATCTATTCGAGAATGTTTGCATCTCAAAAACATTTGAGCAGTCGTTGAGGTAATCTGTAATGGATAGTCGTGAATTATTTGAACCAGCATCCATGTATCCAATCATGGCCTGGTGTCTTCTAATTTGTTACTTTCTTGAGCGTTATTCTCAGTGAATCCTTATGTATTTCAGCGTCAGGCCTTCCTCAATTTTTCTAATTCATTTATCATGCCGGCTAACTATTCTGGCTTTTTGTTGTGTTGTTTCTGTTCACATAGTTTGCTTCAAAAATGTTTTGTGTAATTTGCACCCGGATGTTTAGTTTTCTTTATGTATCCTTTCGTTGACTTGTTGGCAGAATTTGTTTTTGTTATTTTTGCAACATCCTGTTTTGCTTGTATTCTTGGATCCTCTTCCGGTATCTTCTGTGTTTCCTTTCTTTCGCCAATATTTTTTTGGTTTATTTTTTCTAATTGAATAAACTGTCTTCTCTGCTGCTGTTGTCTTTAAGTTGTTTCATTCCATTGTGCCCTTGCATGTTTTCCTTTCCTTTCCTTAGATTTGGTTTAGTTTCTTTGTTTAATGGCATATCAACCTTCATGGTTCATTTAATGCAAAATCCTTTCGCGGAGAAGAACAGTTGTTTTTTTAACACATTGCTGTGATGATAAGAGGGATCATACCTTCGCGTTTCTTTTTGCATATCCTCGAAGATTCTTATTTTGTTCTTGTCTATCTTATTCCCCATCAAGATTTTGTTCCTATTTTTCTATTTCAGTACTTTACTGGGATACCTAGTTTCTCACCGAATACTTTTATTCTAGAATAAATAAGTCGATGATGTCTCTTGAAATATTTATTAGTAACTTATTCACTTTATCTGTCTCTAATTTGGCTTTTTTCCAGTCTTGATTTCTAAGCGACGCTAATTGTCCCTTCTTTTTTCGTATCGAGTGCACCAATTACAATTGGTATCACCGTCACTTAACTTTTTCAGTTCTCTAGCAAGGCCCAGATATTCATCTTTCTTTTCGTCTTCCTTCAGTTTTACCCCCTGGTCAGCGGGATCTGTGAAGTCCACTATTCAGCAGATTATCTTTTTTGTTGACTTTCACTAGGTCTGGTCGTCTGGCCGAGATTAGGTGATCCGTTTGTATATCAAAATTCCAGAGAATTTTGTGCGTCTCATTTTTAGAATGAATTTTAGGTTGAGCATATACCATTTGTTCGTAATTTAACATTTTTGTCCAATTTAAACTTTTTGCACAATTCCCAGTGGATCAACTTGCCTCCCCAGTCCTGTCTAGTCTTATACTCTCACTGCGCTAATTTACTGCGTTCGCTTATATGATTGATCGTATCGTCTTTATCACCACATAGTCTATATCTGCTATTTTCTTGCGTCTTGTCTATAATTATGATTATGATTATCATTATTATTATCGTTTCACGTTTTGTGAGTTTTTCAACAGTGTTTGTGGGTGATCTTTGACAGGAGGCTTGAGTGACAGCAAGTTTCTTTAGTTCTTCAGGACTTTTCTCAGTATTCTAGCCGATCTAAAAAATGCCGTTGTTTGTATGCTCCCGATTCTTCTGATATCTAATTCCGCTAATCTCTTTTCCAAGCCATTGAGGACGGTTCCAAGTGCGCCAACTACTATTGGTATCACTGTTACCTTCATGTTTCACAGCTTTTTCAGTTCTCTCACAAAGCCAAAATATTGAAGTATTGATCTATCTCTTCACTTTCTTTTTTCTTCCTTTTATGATCCGCTAAAACAATGAAATTCACCAGATGACAAGTTCTTTTTTTTTCCTGTTGATTAATACGAGGTTTGACCTTCTGGCCGGTATTAAGGGATCAAATTAATTATTATTAAAGTTTCTTTGTAGTGTCCTCTAAGATGATTGGTTGGTTGGTTGGTTGGTTTTGTTTTACGATGTATCAACCTTTTTCGGGTCATTTAACGCCGAATCAAGTTATTTTGATAAAAGTTTCCAACAATTCAGTTTAGTATAAGAATATTTTTTGTCAACATACAGTTAAATGTCAAAACAGTTCTCTTTCAAACAAATCAGTTCAGCATAATCACGCAGTTTAAACTCATAGAGGTCAAAACAGTTAATTTCAAACAATTCAGTTTAGCTTAATTACAGGTTAGTTCTATTTGATCCATAGATATGACTCTATCAGGTGTTACCTCTCCCGGCCAGAGTGGATCTAGGGGTGATGGCAATGAAGGGATAATCTATATTTCTCAAAGCCTCAGCATTGCTGTAGTGTTCACATATTTTAAATGATTTTGAAGGTACATTTTGTAATAATCATAAAACTGTCCTCAACATTAGATAACCCAGTAAGGGTGGACATGCCATTAACCAAACACTCTACTAAACAAGCAAACAAACTAGTAACAATAGTAGATTTGAATAAATATGCATCTGGAAGGGGAATAAAATTACCTGAATTGATATCAACAATGATTAAATGTTATTGTCGACTTCATGATATAGGAGACATCATAAAACTCTAAGAGAGATCTACAATGGTTTGACACAAATATCCGATGTTGTTCACTAAAGGAGAGTAACATTTTCTAGCGATTGTCAGTTGACTTTTCAATGAAGTCATCTCCTTTTTGGTCCCTTGGAAACCATCATCTCTAGTCTGCAAGTGAATCCATAAGTTTTCATATCCAAATGTCAATACCCCGGATGCTGGTATTCAAATCTGAGACCGACAATGACAGTGAATGAGAGGGTCACTAGGAAATCTATTGTTGTGTCTATCTTAGCTAAGGCCACCGAATGATAAAAGAAATGAAAGAGTGTACGGCAGATGGGGGTTTAAATTAGCTCTGAATTAGGTTTAGTTTCTTTGTTTAATCGCATATCAACCTTCTTGGGTTATCTAAAGCCAAAGTCACCGTTGCAGAATAATAATAGTGATACTATTTGACCCATAGATGAAGAGACAAGAGAATTCATACCTTTCCCAAGATTATTTGTTCAAAAGTAAATGTAATAGCGTGACTGGAGTTCGAACTCGCCTACTTCAATGTCACAGTTCAGCACTTTAGCCACTACGCCACCGGGACACCCGTTAGCACTGAATTTAGAATAGTTTTGGTGCCACCGAACTTTTGGTTTCAAGTCAGGAGACTCCAAGTTTGTTTATTATTTACTAAGCTTCTTTTAGTCTAGTACACTACCAAAGGTTGCTCACAGTGCGTGCGATTTCTTGTTGGTCACCAATTTAAACAGGGAAAAGCGCCATCTTGCAGGGAACAGGTGCTTTCAGTACGGCTTAACTGCTAGCTCCAAATTTATTTGTTAAAAAATGTTGGATTGTTTGAGGGAGGGTCGTAATAAGTACAGTAATTTACGAAGCTCTTTGCTTCGATGTGGCACAAGGCCGAATAAATGGGGCACCCAATGAGATTCGAACTCACCCTTGTAGGTTTGCTAGTCAAGCTTGCAAACCGTTACACCACCAAAGGTGCCCGGATCGTAATAAGTACAGTAATTTACGAAGCTCTTTGCTTCGATGAGGCACGAGGCTGAATGAATGGGGCACCCAGTGAGACTCGAACTCACTCTTGTAGGTTTGCTAGTCAAGCTTGCTAACCGTTACACCACCAAAGGTGCCCGGATCGTAATAAGTACAGTAATTTACGAAGCTCTTTGCTTCGATGAGGCACGAGGCTGAATGAATGGGGCACCCAGTGAGACTCAAACTCACTCTTGTAGGTTTGCTAGTCAAGCTTGCAAACCGTTACACCACCAAAGGTGCTCGGATCGTAATAAGTACAGTAATTTACGAAGCTCTTTGCTTCGATGTGGCACAAAGCCGAATGAATGGGGCACCCAGTGAGACTCGAACTCACTCTTGTAGGTTTGCTAGTCAAGCTTGCTAACCGTTACACCACCAAAGGTGCCCGGATCGTAATAAGTACAGTAATTTACGAAGCTCTTTGCTTCGATGAGGCACGAGGCTGAATGAATGGGGCACCCAGTGAGACTCGAACTCACTCTTGTAGGTTTGCTAGTCAAGCTTGCTAACCGTTACACCACCAAAGGTGCCCTGATCGTAATAAGTACAGTAATTTACGAAGCTCTTTGCTTCGATGAGGCACAAGGCCGAATGAATGGGGCACCCAGTGAGACTTGAAATCAGTCTTGTAGGTTTGCTAGTCAAGTTTGCTAACCGTTACACCACCAAAGGTGCCCGGATCGTAATAAGTACAGTAATTTACGAAGCTCTTTGCTTCGATGTGGCACAAATGTTGCATACTCATATGCATGCGGAAACAACGACGACACAATTAAAACGAGTGGACACAGTTCTTTAGAAAAATATACCTCTCACTTTACTCGAAAGGGTTATTGTGTGAGAGGTGAGTTGGAGACTGAACAGAACTGCAACATATTGACCCCACCAACTCTTCTGGCTATAACAGCATTTCTTTCCCGTTCTCCTGGGTTGCTCAACCGGGGGCCTGGGCACCCAGCCTCTGCTGGGACATGGTACTCATTCCAGCATCTTCACTCCAACTGAACTGAACTTCCTGTCGCCGGGGTTATATAATAATTCGTCGTCCACCTGCTTCTTGTGAGCGTCACATTTGCACTCAATTCAACCCGTCGACAGTCAAGGTTATCACCTGATATCTTCGACCGGATGCAACTGTTATTTACACAGGTGCATTTCTTATTTTGACAGCTCGGCCGGGGGCCAATATGTAACACAAAGCCGAATGGATGAGGCACCCAATGAGACTCGAATTCACTCTTGTAGGTTTGCTAGTCAAGCTTGCTAACCGTTACACCACCAAAGGTGCTCGGGTCGTAATAAGTACAGTAATTTACGAAGCTCTTTGCTTCGATGTGGCACAAGGCTGAATGAATGGGGCACCCAATGAGACTCGAAGTCACCCGTGTAGGTTTGCAAGTCAAGTTTGCTAACCGTTACACCACCAAAGGTGCCCGGGTCGTTATAAATACAAACCATCAACAAATTGCTAGCAAATATTTCTAGACTTTCCCGTCAATAGCAGCTGGAAATCGGCCAATCAGCGATGACTAGAGCATATATGAGGAGGGGCGTGTTACTCGCATTATCAAAACGTATTGCAGCTTTTGTACTGAGAAGACGTACTTTTTGTATTAAGAATCCCACAATTGGAAAACAAGATGGCTACCGGAATTCCAACAAAAAATTACAAATTTGAAGCAAAATTTACTTCGTCAGAGTCAAGTTATAAGAAATAGAATCGATGATCAGAGTTCAAATCCTGGACGAGGCTGTTGGTGTTTCACTTTACGCTAATGCCCGGGAAATAAATGAATCCATCTGTTCTTCCCTTAAGCTGTGGGTAAATAGCGGGGCAAATTGGGTTCTTGAGCCTTGGTTAATACCAGTCAAGGAAAAGGAAAACTGAATTCACACTGCCTTTACTTTGCTTAAAAATTGACCTTGTGTCACACCCTTTTTATGACCGAGGGGTTGTGTAAATACTTCATGGGAATAAGGTTTGGTTTGGTTTAGTTTTATGGCATATCAACCACTATGGGTTATTTAATGCCAAATTCGGTTTATACAGATATATTAGATATATATGATTTGTAAACAAAAGTCAACAAAGTTGAATATTTCCAAGTATTACTATGTATAACTAACAATTCAATTAAACATCGGTCATTTGTTTATACAGAGTTACATGTACAAACAGTTCTATTTCAAGTAATTCAATTTCGCATGTCATTTGTTTGCACTCAGTTTAAATGTCAAACAGTTCTATTTGACCCATAGATAGGACCTTTTCAGGTGCTACCACTCTAGGCCAGAGTGGACCTGGGGGTGATGGCAATAAAAGAGTACTCCGTATTCACTGAAGCTCCAGTATTACTGAAGCCTCCCCATCGGATTGTTTAGGGTTGAACTCGTTTGGTGGTGGTGGTGGGGTCTTACCCCTCTGCATGGATGTAGTTGGTGTATTCTACCCCACAAGCCGACTGGACTGGATGAATTAGGATTTAACAAGAAAAAATGATCTTTCACGACACTATTTGCTTACTTGAAAGAAAACATAAAAACGTAATGGAACCCTGATTCAAATTTTACCCCCCACACACAATTTAAGCCTTTAAAACATCAAAGAAAAATAATATATAATCCGAAGAGATTTTTGGAAAAAATAAAATGATTTATTTTAGAATATCTAATTCTAAAATAATTTATTTTATTTTATTTTTTTTACAAAATTTTCTGATCAGAATTATGTACAGACAATACTTATATATATATATATATATATATATATATATATATATATATATATATATATGCAATTTGTTTCGTCTTGTTTATTCTTGAACACCATGACGAAAAAATGTTACAGCTCACATAGTCGTCGATGAGGTGTCATTTTGAAAATAAGCGTTTGTAGTTTTAAATTGCTCAACTGACAATAATAGAAAATTGGGTTTAATTTAAGGAAGAATGGTTTTAAATAAAGTTTTTTTTAGGGTGGGTTGTTTAAGATCTTGTTCAAATTGGCGATAGGTACGTATATTAATTAAGGTGCCCGTGGTGTAATGGTTATCGTCATAGGAAATGGACACGGTGACACGAGTTCAAATCCTCGACGAGACTGATTGCATTTCACATTGCACTAATACCCTTGGGAAAGGTATGAATCCAATAATTCTCCCTCCAGCTATGGGTAAATAGTACGGCAGACTAGGTTCTTCAGCCTTGGTGAGGCAACTAGTCTAGGAGAAGGAAAACTCTTAATTCAAACCTGTTAAACTCCGTTTAAAAAAATTGACCTTGTGTCATATCCTGCCCGAGCGGAGGGGTTGGGTAACGTTTATTAATTTAATATATTAATTTGTCATTATCTACTTCCATGTAACCTGTTAAGCTAAGACAGATGAAGTGACTTGTATTTTTAAGAACTGCTGTTCTTTACCGGTAAATTTTCTACTTATTCAGTAAGAAAAAGCCTGATGTATTTATTTCACTCGACAATGTGAATTAAATTATATGTAGTCATATCAAAATATAAGGTTATATTTGTTTGGTTTGTATTTTTACTTCCATATCATATCACATATATAAATACGCCCTCGTATTTCTTTGGCTGGTAATCTCTCTGGAAAGATCGATTTCTTTGCAAGAAAAGTTGGTATTTTTTAGTGATTAAAGCAGGAAAAATAAACCTACATTTTATAACCTTAGAAAAAATAAAGATATCTAAAAACATTACTTCTCGAAGTAGAGGAACCAAGTACAAATATTTAGACAACAATAAGAAAGAATGTTTTTATGATGCACATCTATGATTGATTGATTGATTTTAACGGCATCTAGGGTTATTTTTTGATCAGAGGTTACGGAATCGCATTCATTGTACATTCATATTTCCATTTTTATACAGTCGTTTCTTCAGAGTTTTTTTCTTTTGGCGCACGATTCGATCAAATATGATCACAGGCAGGATGAGACACAAAGCCAATGTTTGAGTGAAGTAAAGCTGGTTTGAATTCAGAGTTTTCCTTCTTCTTGACCGGTTATTTAAATAAAGCTAAACTCAATCTGCCCTACACATACAGAATATATTACTATATATCTTACCGCTCAGTCAACAGGCGACGTATTATGTGTAATCGTTTAGCGTTAACGTTTGATTAAAAAGGAAAAAAAAGAAAATAACTAGCTGATACCTAAGTCTCAACTGCTGATCCAATGTTGACGATTACTTCAGCTAGTTGATATAATGAAACTAAAGATGGTGACCGTAGACGAGGGCGACCCGAAGGCTCCCTTTTCAATAGCTACAACACCGAGGTGTAGGAGATGGTGCTACTCCTTTCTCTTGATTGCTCCACTTTATCCTTGATTCGTACCTTATAATGCTGAGTGTTAAGCAAGGCAGCATCAAGTACCATTTCTTGAGTCTTTGGTATGACTCGACCTGAGATTGATCCCAAGTCTCTCGGGCCACTGGCGAACACTTTACCCACTAGACTAATAGGCCGGGTATTATACAAAAAAGGGGATGTTTTACTGAATTAATTTGAATTGGTCTTATTCGTGTTCTATAATGAATAAAAAATAACGTTGATTTTCAGGATTTTATTTTTATGATCTACGTAACAATGAGTCTGAGTTATTGAAATAATTTATTTGCAGGTTTGGCTGTTCCAATGGTTGGTTATAATGCGTTCGCAACAGTCAAAAACTTAATTGATGAAGTCATTACAGTCAGGTAAAATGTTGAACTTCTCACAAGTTCATTTTGAGATAAAAGTATATAAAAAAAAAATTCTGTCATTGCTTAACTTCTTTCGTTTATTTTCTGATTCAGTTGGTTTGGTCTATTTGTCTAACGGCCTATCAACTCCTTATGGATAATCTAATGCCGAAATTTGATTTATTTATAAATATTTGATTGCAATTATAAGTATTTCTAAATGTTCCAATACACTATTATATAATCATTTGTTAGCACAAAGTTGTAAGGTTTTAAGTATTCCAATCTAATACTAATAATTTATACACAACTATAAGGTTTCAAGTAACTATTTCTATTTAGCTATAATCATTTATTGGCATAATAAATTATTTCAAGTGTTTTTTTATACAAATAATTTCAAAACAAATCTCTGATACACGGATAGGACAATAACTTCGGGTTAGAGTGAACTTAGGAAATATTATAATCAGGTGAATTAATGACTCGGTGTTGGAAAAGTCATTAAAACTATTTAAAGCAACTTAAATCTCTTTCTTTCCGAGATATAATCAGACTTCTAACTTTTTTCTTGTAATTGAGGGTTATTTTTTTTAAATGTTGAAGTAGAGGACTCTAAAGAGAGGTCAGAAGAGGACTCAAAAATAAGAGGTAAGAAGAGGACTCAAAAAATAAGAGGTCAGAAGAGGACTTTGAAGAAGCGAGGCGAGAAGTGTTCTCTAAAAATGTGAGGTTAGAAGAGGACTCTGAAGATGAGATGTCAGAAGAGGACTCTAAAAATGAGAGGGCAGAAAAGACTCAAAAAAGGATGTCAGAAGAGGACTCTGAAGAAGAGAAATCAGATAAGGACTCTAAAAATGCAGGGTCAGGTTTAAAAAAGGAAAGTCAGGAGAGGAGTCTGAAGAAGAGAGGTCAGAAGAGGACTCTAAAAATGAGAGGTCAGAAGACCCAAAAAAGTAAAAGTCAGAATAGGAATCTGAAGAAGAGAAGTCATTTCTGGCACCACGTTGGCAGTCCAGAAAAAAAATCTTATCTGGCTTTTACCGAAAACAAGGAGTCTCACAGTGAGATACTGTTTGCAAGCTAGGCGTGTATACAGTTACTCCTGTAATGAGATTGATCGTCACTGGGTGGCATACATTGTGGACTTGCATTAGACTGAACTATGTTTAGTAAACCTACTCATGAAGGGATCAATACTAAGGAAAAATCATTATTAAGTTACATGGTACTGAGGTGTAAGTTATCAAAAAAGCTAGTAGTCGGAAGAAAGACGTTGGTCAACATCTCCTCCATTAGGCTACGTATGACAAGATATGCTTGATCTAGCTCTCCGGACTGAAAACATCAGTTAACCAAAATTTGCCGAGATCCCTAGACTCGATCGGCCATCTAAGTTATAACGTGGACTGGCCAGATGATGTTGTCCACGCGAGGCAGATGTTGGAGTTGGGTGTTTTAGGAATCCCAATAAAAGAAGATAAATTTCTTGATCCTCTCTCCGGTGGCTGCAGAGAGCAAGTGAACCTTTTTCGAAGAAACAGGAAGGTTCAGTTTCAACAAGAATGAAGAGGTTACCCCACATGTGTCCGTTATTCACTTCCTTTTAATCTCACGGCTGCGGAAACTGTACTGAGAAAATAAAGCAACAGAGGTCCTAACGCTTTAGGCCAATTATGCTTGTGGGTTTCTCCTCTCCAATCTGATTAGTAGCCATCACCGACATAACAGTCGTCCGTGACTCTGCAACAAGCTAAGATACTCTTTACTCTCCTGAAACTTGATTTTTTTTTTTATTTCTAGTCATAAAGAAAAGGGAAAAAGCTATTGAATGGTACATAATAAAAGGTACACATACATGTGTGTGTGTGTGTGTGTGTGTTTGATTATATAGGACAGATACTTCGTGTCTACCCATTCCTTTGGATTTGGGATAGAATGACTTTAGGAAGGAACCGGACGTTTCTCAAATATTTTCTGTCCCATTTGAAACCATCTTCAGGGGAGCAAATGATCAAATGACGTACACAATGACTAGCCATATCTATAGATTGAAAATAAAAGTAGGAGGAAGAACAAGTGAGAGAGGAATTTTCACTGGAGATATGAGGACTTGAGAAGGAGATCAGGCGAGAATGTGTTATTGGCATTTTAGAATGTGGCTCCTATATTCGAAGTTGATATTGTCTAGTTTTGTTGATTTCATCAAATATGTTTAAAGGAAAAAATGCTTCCAAAATCCACACACACACATCCACACACACACACACACACACACACACACACACACACACACACACACACACACATATATATATATATATATATATATATATATATGCATATATATATGGATATATATCGAATTTCTAATATACGGGTATATTCACACCGGGATGAATTTAATTTAAAGAATAGAGCAATTTTCAAAAGTAGTGATATCTTTTGCACTCTGTCTGAATATCATAATTGTTCAGTTTATATTGACTAATTTGTCTTAGATTGATATGTTTAGATATCTGATTATGACAGAAAACATTCAAGTTATAAATGATTAAGAAATAATTCATTGCTTTGTAATATTGGATCAAGTTATAATTCCTGTTTTTATGATATTAAATGACACTTTGATATTGTAGTGAGAATACCATTGCCTTGTCTATACTGAGGTTAGTCGAACAAGAAAAAGCAGTAGTCGAAGGTGCTGGTGCAGTTGGTCTAGCTGCTCTTCTTGAAGATAAATGCCCATATTTAAAAGGAAAAAAGTGAGTGAATGATTTTTTTTCCATTCATATATTCAATCAGTTAGTGCATGAAAATATAGCACATGTTATTGTAAATTCAGTCAACTGAAAATAGGTTTTTATTTTATCAGACAAATTTCAATATTTGGAATCTTCGTTGGAATTCGCAAAAGAAAAAGAAAATGCTTTTGAAATTGATTCGTAAGATTAAGCCATGAAAATGGATTTATGCTTCATTTTTTAACATAAGATATTGGAGTTAAAATATTTCTGCTAGATTTATTTCGTCTTATTCTTCTTTCAATAATTGTTCATGATTATTTATTCTTATATATATATATATATATATAGAGAGAGAGAGAGATCTATAACGTTTTTTATGTGTAGGTATATTCATACTGAAATCTATCTACTGTGCCATATTTATAGTTAAAGAGTGCTCAACAGCAGTGATTGACTATATATGCATCTGAATCAGAAAAGGATAGACAAAGAGTCAAGAGCACTTGCTGACTGTCAGTTTCTCACCTACGAGATGATAAGACTATATATATATATATATATATATATATATAGTTATCCACAGGCAGACCGATTCGTTGTATCATAAATCTTCAGTGCGGCTAGACAGGCTAGATTCACGAACCTGGGATCGAAACCCGGCTGACTCAAACGCCAATCCAAGAGTTTACCACTCAGCCACGAGGAAACCAGCGCAAGCGAAGGAAATTTAAACGCTTATTTATCACATTTGTTTTGTTATATATATATATATATTCTATCGGAGTATATTCGTACTGAGATAATGCTATTTATTTATCTATCTATTCATTATTCTGTTGTATGATCACAAATAAAGATAAGTTACTTCAATGACACTAAACACATGTCATACATATATGGATACATATCGCATCTTTTATATGTTGGCATGTTTACACTGGGATCTCTCTCTCTCTCTCTCTATATATATATATATATATATATATATATATATGAACAAACTTCAATGGCCCTTAGCATATGTCTACAATTTAGAATATCTTGACTTGGATTAACTTTGATTCCAATCTTTAGAGATTCTGTATTATAATGATCCAAGCTTTGTATGTCTGATACCATAACAGAAAAATGTTACGTTACTGCAAAACCATTGTAAGTTCAATACAATCAAAATAATCTAACTTAGAGAGTAGAGCAACTTTTAATCCACTCTTCAAGTTAATAACTATAATGTGGGATCCTTTGCGTTCAACCCGATCATTATAATCTCTCAAGTGGGATAACTCTTAAATGCTAATTATCGGGTATCTTCATTTATTTACAGTTAGTTATAATTTAAGTTTTGTAAATAGGATGACTTGACATTGAACATAACGGACATTAAAAATGACCTTTAAGCGAATATAAATAAAAAATCAATTTTTTCATATCTTTTTTTTAATTCCAGAGTGGCAGTGGCTCTTTGTGGAGGCAATATCGACACCCCTGCATTGGGTCGAGTGATTGAACGTGGTTTAGCCGCTGATGGACGCCTTATAAAGTTTGTGGTTACTGTTAGTGATCGGCCAGGTGGTATTGCTGAACTGACCAGACTTATAGCCAGCATAGGAGTTAGGTAAGTAGTTTTTATTTTCTCATAAGAGCATCCAACATTTTCTTGAGATTCTTTTTATTATATTCGTCACTGCTGTTGACATTTACAAACTTTGTATTCTTTTAGATATTAAACCCTCAATTATCTTAAGCATTTTGGTGTGATTCATTGAAATAATCAATTGACGGTAGCTCAAACTAATAGACAAATAGTTAATACAATAAAATATCTACACACTCCGTGGAGCTCAGAATAAGCTGATTGTATCCCCCGAAGAGGATTAAGATCCCCCTAAAAAGAACGGGTGTCCTGAGTATTACTGCATCTTATGGTGTGGCTCCAGTTCAAGGGATCTGGGGAATATGGAAAACCCCTCATTTCCATTACTTCCAGGTCCACTCTGACCTGGGGTGCTAATACTTATTTGGATCCGATCTATGGGTCAAATAGATCTGTTAAAAAGTGATTTGTATTCGATAGAACTGTGTGCCAGAAAAGGCTCAGAAGAATTAAACAAAAATGTAAACATGAACGAACAATGAACACGATTCCCTAACCAAAAGGCATAAAATAACCCTTGATAGACTGGCATGGCGTTAAAATCAAACACTCAAATATATGAATAAGTAGTAAAGTTGGCGACCTTAGTCGAGGGTGACTCGAAGGCTCCCATTTCAATAGCTACTACACCGAGGTATAGAGGAGGACGCTACTCGATTTCATGGATTACTCCCCTTTACTCTTGATCCCTACCTTATAATGCTGAATGTTAAGCAAGGTGTCATCAAGTACCATTTTTCTTAGTCTTTGATATGACTCGACCTGGGATTGAACCCCGGTCTCCCAGACCATTGGCGAACACTCTACTCATTAGGCCAATGAATACTTACCCCCAAATATTCAAATGTACTAGTGAATGTACCCACTGCACTAAATAAGAATGATTTAGGATAGAGAGTATAATTTTTGCCAGGATATATTGCCCGGATATATTTTTGTCATCATCATCATTTTGTCGTGCCACCAGCACAGATATCCCTGACCCTCTCTCGCCACTCCTCCCTATCGTTCATCGCTTCTGGCAGGTCCTCAGGGCTACATCCCGTATCCTCATAGAGCTGCTGTATGTAGGTTCGAGCTGGTCGTCCTGCTTTTGCTCGGCTATGTGAGAGGGTCCACAGGAGAACATCACTTATGAGCTCGTTTCTGCTTCTTCAGCAGTGTCCAGCATGGGAGGTAGGTGGCCGTACAGCTGCTACTTTGTGCGGTGTTGTCTCCAGGACTTGTTTAAAATTGCTCGCAGCATATTCTTGTACGTAATCTAAATACTCAATCTATTTTTACAAGTATGCTTGTCATAAGTATTTGAACGATCAATTTCCTTATCATTATTTGGTTTTGAGAAAAAATCAAGAATTTTCGCAAGAACCAAATTGCATTAAAGTCAACAAAACAAGAAATGCTTTTAATCATGCTTTCTAGGGGGGTATTAAACTCTTGGAAAAATATTTTAATAGAATTAAGTAGGAAATGAATTTTAAATCTAGAAATGATAATACGAAATGGTCCCTGCATTCTTTATTGTTGTTCAAACACTTATGAGCAGCACTTTCGATAGGCCTTCTGAGTATAAGCTATTGAAAGTGCTGCCTACCAGAACAGAGCCCTTAAGGTAATATGTTTCTGTATCGTACCCATTACCTACTGTTCTATGGTTTGCCGTTGCTGCTTGGAAAGTTTAGAATGTTTTTTTCTTTACTGATGTTGTTTTGGATCCATTTTATAATTTTTGTAGGCGAAAATATTAAAACCAGAAACAGATGACTTTATCTTAACTGCGTAAGATCAAAACCTGCCAACAAGATCTTCTCAGGCTCCTAATTCTATGGAGCGTGTAGAACCAAAATGTCATTTCAATACAAACGCTGCTGTAGAATCTATTCATAATTCAATATATCTTATTTACCAACCCCTCCGCTCGGGCGCTAGTTGCCTCACCAAGGCTGAAGAACCTAGTCTGCCCTACTATTTACCCATAGCTGGAGGGAGAATAATTGGATTCATACCTTTCCCAAGGGTATTAGTGCTATGCAATATATAGCCGTTCTATTCTAGGTCCCAAATGAATTTTAAAATAAATAGGACAGAGTAGGGAAATAAGTGAATTAAAAGATATGCGGAAATCATCATCAACTCCATGCAGAAAAATGGTATGAATAAAAACTGCTTTTTATGATTGAAGGTGAAGATATTGGTTTGTTCTGGAACTTCGTCATACATATCGACTGCATTTTACAAACCAACTGACAAGATATCTTCATATTATAAAGGGAATTGTACGTCTGTCTGTAATAGAAAATACATCATCGCCAATGTCACGATTTTCATAGTTATTTATATTACATTATCTCTGATTTTCTTTTTGTCGTTTCTGGTTGAATTCAATGCAATCAGAGAAGGTGGTCAGTTTGAAGAATTGACGAAGAAATGAGTCTTTAAAACATCTCTGACTTAATGCTCAAAATATCCCTAATTTAGTGATTAAAACATCCCCGACTCGCTGCTCTAAACATCTCTGACACAGTACATTTTTCGCCAAAATTTAAAATGTTTATTTTTGTCGTTTCTGGTAGAACTCTATGTGTAGAATACAACCTAGTGGACAAATGGAAGAATTGACAGAGAAATTAGGCTTTATACCTGATAGAGGCTAAAGAAAAATAGTCTATCCTACTATTTATCAATATTTAGGTATCGGTAAGAACAGATTGTTTTATGCTTTTCCCAAGAGTATTAGCGCAAAATGAAACGCCAACAGCAAGTTTTAAACGCTAATCACCGATGATAACCTTCATGCAAAAACATTCCTCCATAATGTTTTTTATAATTCTTTATTGTTTTATCCGATACTGAAATAATATTTTTTATCACTAATATTTCGTGTTTCCTATTTCAGCATCAAGGATATATTTCACGAAAGGGCTTGGTTGACTTCTAGTGTATTTAATGTGAGAGTAAGTAAAACTTTTATTTGTCTGAATTTCTGGGAAGAAGCTTGATGATTTTTTTTAGCTTAGAATATTTGGACTATTATCTTCATTTTTATTGTTATATTCACAAAAATGTGTCCATGATAGTTGTGAGTAGTA
The DNA here is from genome assembly GCA_963585895.1 of Sepioteuthis lessoniana. Classification (NCBI taxonomy): domain Eukaryota; kingdom Metazoa; phylum Mollusca; class Cephalopoda; order Myopsida; family Loliginidae; genus Sepioteuthis; species Sepioteuthis lessoniana. Next base: position 127,625,692 of record OY757907.1, read on the forward strand.
TCTCATTGGTTGATGGAGACATTAGGTTTATAAGTAACCCAAATTCACAGTGAATTGTCCATCAGGACACATGAGGCAGCAGATATAAGCGTTTGGTTGAAAAGTGTTTTTGAGCATCTATAGGATGCAGGCTCAATCCCGTCAACAAATATTTACCATACTACGAATATTTACAATAGTTTAACAGTTGAACCCGCTCGTAGTTAACGGAATTAGACCAGTCGTCGTGAATAAAGTAAAGGGTTGTGTCTATACTCCAGAGTTCGATATGAAACACATGGAGAAGGCTGAAGGACATATCGGCCGAAGCGTTGTGAAGATGAAGAATCTTCTAAATGTTTCTTTTCATAAGCTTGTTTAGTTACGTATTTCTAACCGGTCTTATTTATCGACGTTCTTGTCCAGATAAAAGTCACGATTTTTGCATCCCTTTCTGTCTGAAAGACTTGCCTAGCATAATCTTTCTGAACCACATTTACCCTTGAGATATAATAAACTCAAATTCGTAAATATCAATCGTCTTCTGAAATATTTTGAATTTAGCATAAAAAATCATGGAAACATTTACATGGAATATTGTTAGTTTTTATTTCTTTTTAATAAACGCTTCTGTTTTGTAATTTGGACTTTTAAAAACTTTTTTCCCGTGATTTTCCGAAATAATTGAGTAAATATACGAATAAATAAAAACAAAATTCTAAAATTAACGAAATTCACACAACGCTGTTCGATAACATTAAGCGCACGATTTTTATATCTTTTTTACTGACAACTTTGCTGCCTCATTTTTTAATCCCTCTCATCGATGGGGCTTAGAAAACGCTGTCTATATATACTAAAGAGAGAATAAGACCCCCCCATAACCCAGGGTGTTCTGTGTTTGACACTACACTATATCTAATGATGTGGATCTATTTGTAGAGATCTACGGAGTGTGGAGTTACCCTTTCATTATCTTTATACCTAGATCCATTCTCACCCGGAGTGGTACCACTTGTTGGGGTCCTATTTCTTCGTTAGAAAGATCTGTTTAAAAATCATTCGAATTTGATAAGGACGTGTGCTGAAAAATCTTTTAAGAAACAACCACACAAATCTGTAAATACAAATGTAAAATGAACACGATTCCCTAACCTCTAGGCATAGAATAACTCTAGATTGGTTGACATGCCGTTAAAATCAATAAATCAATTGGTTTTCAGTATTTTAATTTGTTCGACCAGCATTAAACAATATTCTTTATGAATTTTCCTGAATGTATTAAAAAATCTTTATAATTAAATGAGACTAAAATTAAACTTGAGTCGTAAATAATAATGATATTTGTAACATTTAATCATTTCAAGTTGTTATGTTTGAAGTATTGTATTCTACAAAAATTTTCATGTATTTTACAGGTTAAAATAATCGCAGAAACAAAAGGACAAAGCCATACCGATGAACTAAAAGACTTACTAGCCCTGTACTATGATGAAATTTCTTGGGGCAATGTTGTTCAATAAAAACTTTCATTAGACCAATTCTTGATTATCGAAGAGTTTAAGGAATATATATATATATATATATATATATATATATATATATATATATAAAGACTCTTTCCTGATGTATATTTCTTTGAAAAAATGAAAAAAGAGAGGAAAAATATATTTTGGAAATGCTTTCTTATTTACTTCTTGGATAAAAAAATCAATATTGATTCGTAATGTATCGATTAGGTCTTTTAAGATCATTTAGAGAGATACTATTTTTATGTTGTTTTTTCAAAAAATGTTTTCCGGATTTTATCAATATCATGATCTGATTATTCTTTCTGTGAACGGAATGGTCTCTTCTCTAACCACGGATCCAACAAATTTTTATGAAGTTTGGTCAGGAATTGTACTGGCATTTATATTACATTTTTGTCAGGAACTGTGATTGCCCTTATATTTCATTTTTATCAAGAACTGTATTTGCCGTAATATTTCATTTTAGTCAGGAACCACATTTATAACATTTTCGCTAAAAACCGCACTTGCCTTAAAATTTCATTATAGTCGGGAACTCTATTTGCCTTGATATTTTATATTAGTCAAGAATTGTGCTTGCTTTAATATTTCATTTTTGTCAGTAACAAATGAAATTTGTTACTGACAGCTCTAATGATACATTTTAGTCTGAAATTTCACTTGCCTTAATATTACTTTTTAGTCAGAAACTGCACTTGCCATAATATTACATCTTAGTCAAAAACTGCACTTGCCATAATATAACCTTTTAGTCAGAAACTGTACTTTTCTTGATATTTCATTTTTCTCACGAACTGCTCATGTCTTAATTTTACACTTTAGTCAGAAACTGCTTTTGCCTTGATATTTCATAGTCAGGAACTACACTTGCCGTAATTTTGCAATTTAGCCAGGAAATGCACTTGACTTGATATTTCATTTTAATTAAGAAGTGTACTTACATTCATATTTCATTGATCAACTCAATTTCTGACGACACTTTCATTTGCGACATCAAACATTGTAACTAATTGTTCAATATGTTGTTATTGAAGAATTGCGCAGCTGTAACATATTTGAGTTAAGAAAACATCAGGCTACACTGATGATTTGTAATGTCAGCAAAACTTGCTTAAGGGAAAAAAGGGTAGATAATGAAGAGGTACAATTTCACTGATGAGTCATAAGAGGCAAATCACTGACAGGGGTCACATTAAGGGCCAATATTATTGATATAAAGACCAATGAAGTATCCAGCTATGGTGTAGTGATCAGCAAGGTAGTATCACAAACCATTACTGCTGTAGTGAGCTTGATACTCACTGGGTGCTCATATTTGTGCCATGAGAATTTTACAAAATACCAACATAAGACTCTATATCAAAATATCTTTATGCTCATAAAAGTCTTTTTTGACAAGTATTTGATTTTATAAAGATTCAATTTCCCATTTAATAATAATATTTTAAGGCAACCCCGTTTATTATAATTTCTCATGAAAGGTAACTATTAAATGCAAATTATAGAGTATTTCCCCTTATTTATTTTGCTGGCTTTAAGCGGGAAGAATTAAACTGAGTTTTGCTGAAACAAAGATTTACTACGGTGAAACAAAGTCTCTTCTTGTAAACACCCGGAGCCTACACAGACAGACAGACAGACACACATATAAAATTATGATTAACGTTTAGTGCTAAAAGTGTTTTTATCCATTAACTATTTACAGTAATCTATGCAGGAAAATGCGGTACAAAATCATTAATGAAACGGAATAAAAACTCATGACTCTGAGTTCCACGTTTATCCTAATGAGCTCGTATTTTCACGTCTTAATTTTCATCCTGTTTTATTATCATCTTATTTTATACTTGAAAAATATTGTGGTGTATATATATAAGCTCTTTTTGAACCTGTGTGAGATAAAAACAAAAGGAAAATTACTTCCTTCCAGTGAGGCTTCTGCATACTAATAGTTTCCACCTAGGGACTTTGATTCTCACTGAGTGTCTCAAACTTTTGGCCTTGTGCCTAACTAAGCAACGTTTAATAAATGACTGTCATAAGTGTTAATGTGTGATGATATATCGGTGAATTATCTCCTCAGTTGTTTTAGGACACTCATTGTTCTCCCTGCCTTCATTGACAGTTATATATTGTCTTGAATCATAGTTTGATTCACTGCAAAAGTAAGGAAACCAAGAACAAAGATATTTCTAGTGAAATATCTCGTCAGCTGCTGCAGAACATATCTATGAATTGTCTTGAATCCCAAATCCGATTCACTGCCAGAGTAAGAAGACCCCGTAAGGAATTCCTCACAAGATATGTGGTCAGCCATTTTTAAATGGTTGAGAGCTAAACAGAAAAAAAAAAAAAAAAAAGACAACTCCCCCACAAAAAAAAAACAAACAAACAAAAACAAGCGGAAGGTGTCAGCAAATTAACGAAAGAAAAAAATCAAACTTAAAAGCAGATATTTTTTTTTTAATTCAACAAAAAAAAAAAAAAGAAAGGTGCTCTAATTGCATAAAGCCAATGTATTTTTATAATTATGAAAATATTTTGTTTCAATGATTGCCAATTTAAAAAATAAAACTATCAGCAAAAATAGAGGTCTTTATTTTTCTTTCCTTTTTGTTTTGTCTTTTAGTTTACACCAAATTAGTTCATGTATGAATAAAAATATTTTCAAGGAAATCATAAGTCAGTACAGTGTCACCAGCTGGCTGACATTTTTTTTATCCAGGTTGTTTGTTTTTAAAAAGAAATCAATTAAGTAACTGGTTTTAGTCAAAACTGTAAAGCCATGGATTCTCCTCAAAGACAATAAAAAAGAAGTTAAAACAAGTACCAGAATATACACATATAACCGTCCTTATGTTGCATATTGACCCTTGACCGAGCCGTCAATTGGAGATTTCACTGAACTGGACGCACCTGGGTAAATAAGCGGAAGCAGTCACGTGGTTTATCGGTGCACCTTGATGATGATGATGATGATGATTCACACGCATCCATATACATACATACATGCATACAGTCTATCTATACCTCCCCCATACAGATGCACTTGCACCCACATGAATGTATATACACGTATACTTTGTCTCTATGTACTCAAACTGATATAAACACATTTGCAAATACAGGCATATGCATTTTTGCATCTAGATATGTGCACCCGAGGACAAAAGCGCTTATAGTGTCTCACTGTTTTTTAGGTAAATTTAGGTTATTCGGTTTAATGGTATATGGACACGTATAGGTTATTTAATGCCCAATCTTGTTTATACATATATATGATTTTTAAGGGAATATGTTGTTGGTAACATTTTTAAATGAGCCAGGGCTCATTAATTTGCACACAGATGGTTTCAAGTATTGCTATTTATTGTTTGCACACAGTTAAATGGTTTCAAGTATTTCTACCTAACATCAATAATTCAGTTTAATATTAACCATTTGTTTGCTCCCATTTAAACGGCTTCAAGTAGAGTTAATGATAAAACAGTTATATTTGATCCATAGATGAGACCCTAATAGGTTTAGTTCGATTTTATGGCATTTCAACAATTGATGGTAATCTAATGCCAAATACTGTTTTTACATATATATTAAATATATGATTTGTAGGCACATTTTATAGATACACACTGTTAAATGATCAAACAGTTCTATTTATAACTATTCAATTTAGCATAAGTCAATAAAGTTAAGTGGTTCCAAGTATTGCTATATATTACTAACAATTCAATCAAGCATCAGTTATTAGTTTACATAGTTAAATGATCAAACAGTTCTATTTCAAACAATTCAATTTTGCAAAAGTCATTTGTTTGCCCTCAGTTTAAATGTTAAACATTTCTATTTGACCCATAGATAGGACCCTAACAGATGATATCATTCCAGGTCAGAGTGGAAATGGGAGTGATGGCAATGAAGGGGTACTCAGAATTCCTCAAAGCTCCAACAGAAAGTTTAATGTCGTATTCAGGACTCTCGTTGTGATGGGGGGAAGGTCTTACCCCTCTGCTGAGGTGCAGTCGGTGTATTCTGCAGCTGCAGCTGCCTGGGATAAATAATGAATTTGGATAAATATAAAATTTTGTTAAAAAATGATGGAAAGCTTTTTTAAGGACAAGACCTAAAGAAAAATACCAGAGTTATTCTTCCTGAGGGATAGAAAAGGAATTGCCTCCCGGTGACAGTTCACTGTGGGATTTTTGAAGACTAGAATAACAGAGACACGGGAGACAGAGAAAGGGAATTGGTCCGCTATGACACATGGTTGACATACTGTTTCCTGGTTATTAGACGCATTTCTCTGTCTGTGGTGAATAAATCGAATGATTTTGTTTTACACCCACGAGTATCTCTCTTTTCACTTAGTTTACATATTTTCTTAGCACGTAAAAGTTTTGGTTTGGTTTGGTTTCTTTGTTTTTAATGGCATATGAACCTTTGTAGGTTATTCAATGCCAAAGCCATTCTCCTAGAAGAACAGTAGTAGTACTATTTGACCCATAGCTGGGAGGATAAGGAGGTTCATACCTTTCCCAAGGGTATTTGCCCGAAAGTGAACGTAATAGCGCGACTGGAATACGAACTCGCTTACTACGATTCCACAGTCCATTTAACGATTACACCACGAGGACACCCCCGTAAAAGTTTTGGATCAACTTTAATTACTTGTCGCAAGCAATGCCGCTCTGTGTATTTTAATTTTTATTATCCTTCATCAGCTACTTCATTATTTGTAGAACACTTTAACAAAAGGCCAAGGCGTCTTAGACTGATGTATAAGGCCGACAGCATTTCTGTAGATGTGTAAGACCCCTTCCCAAGGAATGTCCTAGATATGACACTAAACTGCATCTGATGACGAGACTCCAATTCTGAAGCTTTGGAAAATGGGCCATTACTTCCAGGTCCACTCTGACTTGGAGTGGTAGTACCTGTTAGGGTCCCATCTGAGAGATGTCTTGATAGCCTAGTGGCTAATATACTGGACTGTGACATTGTAATAACTTAATTTAAACTCTATTTGTGCTATTATGTTCGCTTTAGTACTAATACCCTTGAGGAAGGCTAAGAACTCCCCTATTTCTTCAGCTAAGGGTTAAATAATATCACAACTGACCTTTTGCAAGGATGACTTTGGTATTGGATTGCCTACAACGTTTTTTAATGCAATCAAACAAAAAACGAAACTAAATAATCTAAACCCATCCTGTTAGGGCTCTAGAATGTTTCGACTGCATCTTTGCAGAGTGTAAAACCCCCTTCCCTCCAACGAGTGTCCTGATATGACACTTAAACTATATGATAGTAAGACTTCATTTCTGAAGATTTGGAGAATGTGGAGTACTTATTCATTATCATTACTCCCAGGTCCACTCTGAACTAGAGTGGTGGTACTTGTTAACATCCCATGTATGGGCCAAATAAAACTTTTTGACCATTTAACAGTGTGCAAAAAATGACGTTAAATTGAATTGTTAGCGTTACCTAGAAATATCTGGAACCATTTAGCTGTATACAATGAATGAGTAATGTTGAATAGAATTATAAGCGTTGAATAGGAATACTTGAAACCATTTAACTGTGTACAAAAATTGTATTATTGGTATTACATGCCAATACTTGGGACCATTTAACTGTGTGCCAATAAAACTTTTAGTGTTAGCAATACTTAAAACCATTTATTTGCATGTAAACAAATTATATCAAACTCATTTAGGAATAAAATGACCAACAAACTATTCACTTACAAATCATGTATAAACATTTAACTGTGTGCAAAGAAATGACTGATGTTAGTATTACATTGCGGGGTGTCCTCGTGGTGTAATGGTTAAAGCGATGGACTGCGGAATCGTAGTAAGCGAGTTCGTACTCCAGTCGCGCTATTGCGTTTACTTTCGGGCAAATACCCTGGGAAAAGTATGAACCCCCTTATCCTCCCAGCTATGGGTTAAATAGTACCACTACTGTTCTTCTGCAAGAGTTACTTTAGCATTAAATAACCTATAAAGAGTTGATATGCCATTAAACAAAGAAACCAACCAATACATAGCAATACTTCAACTGTGTGCAAACAAATGAGCTCTGACTTGTTTAAAATGTTACCTTAAAAGTGTTTATTTAAGATATTTAATAGATATTTGTATAAGCAGGATTTGGCATTAAATAAATTACAAGGGCTGATATGTCGTAAAAACCTACCAACCAACCAACCAACCTATCAAGCCTAACTTCAACTATAACTTCTAATTATGAAGATTTTAATCTTGTTTTTTGTGATCAATATTCATCATTACAATGAATGATTCTTTCCCTTCATGGAAGTTATAATATCTAAGGAATTTAAATATGATTATTAAAATAGATATAATTTTTTCAACAAAGTTTCAACTTGTGGACTGTGAGAAGCGAAAGAATTTAACGTTGTAATTAAAATAAACAAAGGTTTTTCTCTTTTGCGTTTAAGAATTTAAAGAATTTTCAGCCGTCCACCCCACCCACTCAAATTATAAAATAAGAATTGTTACATATTGACCTTTGACTGGCCAGTTAGTTTGGGGATTCAAAACAGAATGTGCAGCTGTGTCATACGGTAAATAAGAGACGGTGGAAGTGCCATGTGAATTGCATAGGAAGAATGCGTGGGGTTTCAAAAATATATATAAAGACAGGAAATGTTCAAGCCTGAGGGTTCGGCGGTCAGTCAGTAGAGAGAGCAGTCAGTCAGCTGTCAACAGAGTCACATCGTTTTGGGCGCAAGTTCGTTGGGTGGGGGTGCAGCAGTCCCTGGGTTTTAAGGCTGCCCTGTATCAGTTTTCCGTGAAAGAAGCCGTAAGAAGCACAAAGAAGTATCTCCACCTGGAGTCAATCTGAAGATATGGTGTAAGTCTTAGCGGTTTCCTGTCTATCCGAGGCTATCTCATACAACCAATTGACAGTTCGTAAATAAAAAGAGAGTTTATATCTTTTATTCATCATCATCATCATATTGGAAAGCTTGCACGAATTTCCCTGACTTTCTCTCACAATTTGTCTCTATCATCCATCGCTTCCGACAGGTCTTCTAGACTACATCCTGTATCCGTATAGAGCTGTTGTTGATAAGTTCTAGTTCGTCGTCTAGCACTTGCACGCCTGTGTGAAGGGGTCCATAGGAGAACGCCGCTAATGAGTTCGTCCTTACTTTTCCAGTAGTGCCCCACATGTCTTGTTTGTCTTATTTCGTTGGTTCTAGAGATGGGAGGTCGGTGGCTCTACAGCTGGTGTTTTGTGGGATGTTGCTTTCAGGATTTGTTCAGTACAGCTCGTAGTATTCTTGAATAATACTCGTCTAGGTTTTTCTCTATACGCTTAGTCAGCGTCTATGTGGTGCATCCATATAGTAGAATCAACACAACCGCTAGTGGACAAGTTCGCCTACCTCTGAAGCAGCGTCACATCTGCTGAAAATGACTTCAGTATGTGACTAGCGAAGGCAGGGACTGCTATCGATAATTTATCGATGAAATGGAAGTCAAACTTATCTGATAAAATAGAACGCAATTTCTTTATACAGCGAATGTTATTGTCACGTTATTCCGGGTACATAACAGAATGACCAACCATCAATGAATGAAATAAGATCGAGCTCGAATTTCAATTCATATTTTACTATGAATTTACCCAACCCCTCCGCTACGACTAGGATGAGACACAAAGTAATATTTATGAGGAGTTTTCATTAACCGGTCCATTGACCTGGTTTTGGACAAGGGGAGTGCGAATCCTATTTCGTATTTTGAGTTGGAATAGTATGGCGAAGCCCATACTTCTCCTTGTCTACAAATGGTTTGAATTCAGTTTTCCTTCCTGACTGGTAACCCATACCAAAATCAAAGAGCCTAGCCTGCCCTACTATTTACCCATAAGTGGTGGAAGAATAATTCGATTCAAACCTTTCTGAAGGGTATTAGCGCCATGCGAAATGAAAACAGAATCGTTCAGGATATAAACTCTGCTAGCCGATTCCACGTCTTACGACGATAATCGTTCCGCAACGAGCGCCCCTTTCAGCAGAGTAATGCTGGTTTAAATTCAGAATTTCCTTCTCCTAAATCGGTTGCCGTGCCAAGGCAAAAGATCTCAGTTTGCTCAACTATTTATCTATAGTTGGGGTTAGAAGAAATGTATCAATGCCTTTCCTAAAGACAACAGCGCGAAGTGAAACGCAGCTTCATCAAGAATTTTAATTCCGGTTGCCATATCCAGTTCTTGAAACGATAACCATAACGCTAAACACGTCTCCATAATCAAAATATCAACGAAAAACTTTTTGCTTGAACATGTAACAAACTTACTGTGATCACTAACTATTTTTTCTCAGGATTTAGACAAATTAAATCTTTAGAAAGCTAACTTACCTTGATTCTATTTTGATCCACAGCTTAATTGATAAACGCTATTTTACTGTAGATATTCAAGAAAAACCGTCAATTATGACGTCAAAAGATATAACCAATAGCTTTCTTCGTTGATACAGTTGTAACATTTGAAAAAGTGGATTCTTTTTTATCCTTGTTTTTTTGTCATATTTTTTTTTTGTTTATTTATTGCCAGTTGTTTATTGTTTGTTTCCTGGCCTCTGGGGCGCCCCTTTGGTGGGTGCCAAAGGTATTTTTGGATTTTGCCGGGCACATGTGGGCTGCTTTAAAAAGGCCTTGTGCCGTACTTGTCCGGTGGTGGGACGGAGAACAAATAAATTATCCTTGTTTTCCATATTTGCACAAGGGGTGTGTGTCGTCATTTCTTATTCCGGCCTATCAGAAAGATGCAACTATCTTAGCTACGAGGCGCGGTTTAGTTTCTTCTCTTTCGCTTTTGCGAAAACTGATTTTTTAAAAGAGAACGGGTATTTCTTAAACTTGAGGAAATTAAGGTATTTCTTAATCTCTAGGACCCCCACCAACAAACAAACAAACAAACAAACTAATCAAACAAGAACAAAGCCAAAAGCAAAATAAATAAATTCATTAAAAAAATAAATAAAGCAAGACAAAACAAAAATAGACAAAAGCAAGTAAAGCAAGTAAGCAACCCCCAACCCCCCAACCAACCAACCAACCAACGAGAAAACCAAGTCACCAAGCAAGCAAGCAACAACCAACCAACCAACCAACCAGCTAGCCAATCAGCCAACCAAGCAAGTAACCAGCTCACCAAACAACCAAACAACCATGATATTTTGGCCAACCTCAGAACTTTCGTAATTCTAACCATATGCTTGACAAATTTGTTTAATTACCATCCAATCTTTTGAGGGAGCGAGATTTAGCGTAACGGTTATCGTCGAGGGAAAGGTAATCGGTGCCACAGGGCTATTTGCGTTTCATTTCGTACCAATTCCCCTAGAAAAGGCATGAATCAATGTGTTCTCCTCCCAGCTATCGGTAAATAAAAGGGCAAACTGGGTTAGGCAACCAGTCTAGGAAAAAAAAAAACAACAACTTTGAATTCAAACTGGCTTTACTATGCTTAAAATTTGACCTGATGTCACCCCCTGTTCGTGGCAGAGGGGTTGGGTAAATACAAACATGAACAGCCGATCAAATCCCCATTTATCGATTAAGTGTTCCTTTGTGCATCAATTGAATTTTTCATCGTTTATTTCTTTTACCATTATTAAATAAAGGAGATATAGTTATATTGTGAAAGAAGTTTCTTTACACAGAGCTAAATAAAACGTGAATTTTGTGAGTCTATTGCGGGTTTCTCATGTTATATAATTAAGGAATGATTTTTTTTATATTGATCATTTTTCGTTAATTATATTTTATCATTCAGTTTGGTAGGGCTTTGAACAATTCGAGTCTCAGTCTAGGTGCATAGTCATTCGGTACAGTTTTAAGCTCGTGCGGAAAGGATATGACAATCACCATTTGTCATTATAAACCCCAAACAGGAAATAAGGCAGTAGTGTAGATGACATAATGCCCAGAAGAGATGGTCCGGAGAATTTGAGGATTTTGAAAAGACGTCAGTTGGGTTTTCTACCGTTGAGGCATGCGGTTGAGTTTTTCGGATCTCGACTGGTGAGATGAATTGAGATAAAAAAAAAAAAAATCACAAGGTGCCCTGTGCGTTGGGGTGGAGTCAGCATAGTATGGTTAGCATAGGCTTTTAAGAATTGTGTCTCTCTCCTCGTGTCGCTATGGACCGAAGCCAGAAATTAATAAACCCGAAAGAGTACGCTTGTTTTTGAATATGTATCTGTATATGTATTGATATTACTGACATCATCGTGACTATACAACACTCATCCGTTACTCTATGTAATATTGGGGCAAATACCCTAACCTTTACTGGGCGGTGCTAAGGCAACCTTAAATGCAGTACCAACCAGAAATAAGTACATACTGAAAAATTTAAAAATAGGTTTATAAAACCTTCTAAAATAAAGATACTTAAATTTCATCATTTCGCGTGTAACATTATACAATTGAATTGTACATTATTTGGTATTATCTATTAACAAATTTCACAACATTGAAACTATGTGACAAAAATCTGAAGATGTAGCACAAATAAAGAATGTACACCCTTTATGTATGTTGATGTAATCTTATTTTGTTTAAGGATGTGTTTAGTTTTATCTTTGGTTATATACGAATATGTAGCGATTGAGTAGTTTGCTAATTGCTATTTTCGATGAGGCATCGTTTCAACGTGGTGGCGTATTTGGTGGTGAAATTATTTAGTTGATATTATAGATAGGTTATTTAGTAAGCTTATTTGGTAGATATTTTAGATTGGTTATTTATTGAGCTTATTTAGTAGATATTATTGTAGGTTATTTATTGAGCTTATTTGGTAGATATTATTGATAGGTTATTCATTGGGCTTATTTGGTAGATATTATTGATAGGTTATTTAGTGAGCTTATTTGGTAGATATTATTGATAGGTTATTTAGTGAGTTTATGTAGTAGATATTTTAGATATGTTATTTAGTGAGCTTATTTAGTAGATATTATCGTAGGTTATTTAGTGAGCTTAAACAAGATAAAGCCATCTGCACATTAAATGGCAAGCCGCAGAAGTTAGTAGGCCAGTTCACATACCTCGGCAGCAATATCTCATTTACTGAAAGAGAAGTCAACATACACATAGACGTGGACTTTTCTCGGATCAAAGAGAACGGGATTTTTTTCCAAGCTTTGGTCGTATCAGTACTAATGAATAGTTGCACCAACTGGACTCGAACGAAACGCTTAGAGAAAAAAGCAAAACGACAACTACACAAGAATGCTACATGCTGTTTTGAAAAAAATATTGGAAGTAGCATCCCTCAAAACAGTAGCTGTACGGCCACCTGCCACTCATCTCACAAACCATCCAAGTAAAACGAACAAGTAAGACGAAGCGCTGTTGGTGAAGTAAGGACGAACTCATAAGCGACGTTCTTTTATGGACTCCTATACATGGACATACCAGTGTTGGCCGACTAGCAAAGATTTACATCAGTTGTGCGCAGACACCGGACGCTGTCTAGAAGACCTGTCAGATGATCGTGACAGATGGCGAGAAAGAGATAAAGTTTCATGGAACTCTGTTATACCAGCACAACATGATGCTGATGATAATGAATAACATATTTAGAAGATATTTGATAATGTGTTGTGAGTTCGATTTTGGTCGTTCAAACTTATTGCTGTGCCCTACACTTAGCGAAGCATAGTCGATATAGAAAGAAAACTCTCAGTCATTCACAAATCCGCTATAAATTCATGTTATTCGTGTTAGCAACGATCCTAAAATAGATTATTCGGCAGAAAACAGGCAAGGAAAAAAAGAAGAAAAAAATTCCCAAACCAGCCGAAATAACCGTTTCTCAGGAAAAAAAAGTTTTATGAGTTCCATACAAGACAGCCTAATGGTAGCTGCCATTTTTATTTGTTTTCAGATCGGCAAAACTGTCGACTTTCCAAGCCATGCAGTACTAAGCGTTTTACTTGTACTTTTCAACAATAAACGTTTTTGATGTTTTACGCGATTTTACTTCCTGTATAATTTCTACATTTTTTTTCCAATCGTTTCCAACTGGTAAATAGCAAACGATAAGTATATAAGCTTATCAGAAGTTGAAGATAGTGAAAGTTCAATAGTCCGAACGGCTGCAATCTCAGTTCCGGCGCTGTGCACACTGTATTGTATTTTAACCGACTCATATTTTAAGTTCTGGGATTCTCTTTCCGAAACAAAACATTGATTTCGATAAGAAAACATGGGTTATGTGCCTCTTAAAATCGTTGAAAATAACTCAATATAAAAAAAGTGTTTTCCTATAAACGCAATATCTTGTATTCAGTATGTATTTACCTACAACCATGAGCAGAATGTGATACAAGGTCAAGTTTTTAAGCGGAGTTTAACTGGTTTTAATTCAGTTTTCCTTCTCCTAGAGTGGTTGCCATTTTCAAGGAAAAGAAGTTTTTGTAGAAAAAATGTATTTTAGCAAGTTTTTACAGATACCTTTAGAATATATTTTTTAAAAGAGTTGATATGCTGTGAGATTGAAACTGCACTGTTGGTGTAGCATGTACATTGGTCTGATGAATGTTTTCTAATCAAAGTGTCTTTGATTGGTTTATATATATTCATATCTGTCTTTCGGGAGGAGGAACCAAGTTAATGTTTTCAATAGGTTTGGGGGGTGTATTTTGAATTAGCTATGTATTGACCGGCTTATTTGTTTATATATATATATATATATATATATATATATATATATATATGTGTGTGTGTGTGTGTGTGTGTGTGGCATTTCTTCGTTAAGACATATATGACATTCTTTGTCTCCATGTTTTTGTATGACGCCTTTCAAGTTACCGTTTGGATGTTATAATCTCCGGACAGAATTGCCTAATAAACTTTCCGTCATTAATTGATTCCCGAGTACTGGATTGTAAATTAATTTCATTGAGGTAAGGATTTTTGTTTCTATTATATAGGGCTCCAAGAATTCATAATGTCCGTTGCTTTAATATTTTTATTATTGATAAAATTTATAAAATCAACTGGTTTCTATTCTGAAAATAAATGCAAAAATAGGCCTAAGAAGATTAGATTTTGAATCTGTGCAATTGTATTTCTAGACCAATCAGCACAACGAATACGAAACAGAGTTTTGTTGAGTTCTCGATTCAGCAGACGATAATATAAGATTTCCCGCTTAAAAATTTGAAGGATCAAAACCCAAAATAATTTAAGAAATCTTTTCCCTCATAGATAGTTAAAAATGTACCTTTTAACCAATTAGAATCATAAAAATATCAATCCATTTTTTTTATCTTATTTGGAGCCAACCTTATTAATATAAATAAAGCGATGGAATCGATAAATCTTCAGTAGATTGTAGATCTATTTCTATTTCTTCTTAAAATGTTTTGTCTTTATATCTTTTGACAGGAAACTTAAAATTCTGTTTCTTAAAGAATGTATTTAATTTCAAAATCGTTTAATTATTTTCCACGAGTAAAAACATCATCTTGTTTAACCCTTTGTAGACATTTTTTGTGGTTGAATTATTTGTTTAATATTTGTACTAATACAAAAAATGTCTTTGTCAGCTGATTTTTTTATTGGTTTGTATACAAACTAATATTGGCGTCAGAACGTTGCTTTCATACCACAGTAACTTATACATGAAAAGACCATATACACACAAAAAGATATATTGTCCGTTTAAATACCCTCCACCCTCCAAAAAACAAAACAAAAAATAAACTACTACAATGAATGCATCAACTTTTCTTGTAGTGTAAATATAAGGGCATATTTATACACAAACTAATATTACTTTTCCTCATGAGAAAATACACTGTAGCTGTTGTTTTTCAACAAGCTTTTCACTCAAGTTAAAGAAATGAAATTTATTAAACTTGTGGAAATGTATTTTATCAAATTACTTAAACATTTACCCGCTACACACACACATACGTTCCCTTCCTGGGGTTGAGCGCTTTGGCGAAAGAATTAAAGGCTGCCACCCGCGTAATGCAAAGCTTTTCTCACAAATAGAGCACTCCGGAATCCGATAGCGTAAAATGTAAACAAATGAAAGTTGATACAAAATGCGTTAAATTACTGAGCTGACGTTGATCGCCAAAATGGGTGAGCGGTAAGTTATCGGCCTAACGTCAAGTTAGGCGGGTTTTGATCTCAGCTTGAAGCGTCCAACGTGTCTAGCCACACTGAAGAGTTGTGATACAACGAAACAGTCTGTCTGTGGATGACAATATATATATATATAAAGAAAAATTCAATTCTTTGGTGTCATCATCAATTTATTACAGGTCTATGATGACCCTCTTCTGATGTTAAACAAGAAATTATTTAATGATTTCTTCCTTTAACATCTGATGATGGTCATCATAGACCTGAAATAAATTCATAATGACACCAAAGAATTGAATCTTATTTCTATTTTTAGGTAAAATTTTTGGCTCTGCATGTTGAGTTTTGATTTATTCTTAATCCCAAGTTTAACATACGTCGATAGCCGTTGGAATTGAGCTCACAAATTGAATACTTCTACCTACTGGATTTTTTCCTCGGATTATATATATATATATATATATATATATATATATTGTGGAGTAGAAGGGAATCCAGTCTAATGATAAGTCGTGGTGAAGAAAACCTTTCTCGAAGATAACTCCAAAATCAAAACTGGAGAAGGGAGCTCTAGTATCAAACCTCTGCTGACTTGTCGCTATCCTTTGAAAACTCTAAGAGAAGGTACTCTGAACTAAAATCTGCTGTTCGTAGTCACTAGATATCATGTTATACGTGTCAGAAAGTGACATAAGACTTATACAAGTTTATGTTACAATAATCTACCGACAAACATATTGCCCAGTCGGCTGGGGCAATAGAATACACCGACTGCACCTCTGCAGAGGAATACCCCCACAACGAGTGTCCTGATTATGACATTAAAGAATCTAATAGTGAGGTTCCAATGATGCTCGAGCTTTAGGGAATGCGGAGTACCTCTTCATTGCCATTGCTCCCAGGTCCACTCTGGCCTGGAATGGTATCACTTGATAGGACCCTATCTATGGGTTAAATAGAAATAACTGCATACTTATGCTAAACTGAATTGTTTGAATTAGAACTGCTTGAGTAAACTGAACAGCTTGAAATAGAAATGTTTTTGACAATTAGACCGTACTTACATTTAAACTGCGTGCTTATGCAAAACTGATTTGTTTGAAATGGAACTGTTTTTGACATTGAAACTGTACTTACACTAAACTGAATTGTTGAATATAGAACTGTTTTGACATTTAAGTGTGTGTAAAGAAAATCTATACTTATACTAAACTGAATTAGCTGAATTAGAACTGCTTGGCAAAACTAAATAGCTTGAAATAGAAATGTTTTTTTACATTTAAACTGAACTTACATTTAAACTGCGTACTTATCCTAAACTGAATTGTTTGAAATAGAACTATTTGTATAAAAATGGATTTGGCGTTAAATAACCTACAAAGGTTGATATACCATAAAACCCAACCAACCAACCAACAGATGTTTTACCACCTTATCATTTTATTATATTTTTCACAAGTTGAATTTGTCTTTAATCAGGATGTTTGAGTAGCAATGTAGCTGGTAAAGACGGCTATCACCTGTCAAGATGCTGCAGTCCTCTCTCTCTCTCTCTCTCTCTCTCACACACACACACACACACTTATATATATATGTATATATATGTAAATCTTTGAGAAAAAGTTAGATGAGAACTATTCAATGATGCTGCATGCTAATCCAGGAAGCAGCACCGTATAAAACAGCTGCTGTGCAGCCACTTTCCACCGATCTCGTAAATCATCCAAATTAGACAAGCAAAATGTGCTGAGAACTCCCATCAACTTCTACATTTGGATACAGCAGGATCGAACAACAAACAAAAACTTAGTCATCAGCTCTTTGCGAACACGGAATGCAGTCTTAAGGACTGATCAAGACAATGGCCGATAAGGACAGATGGTGTGTGTGAGTCTGAGAGAGAGAGAGAGAGAGAGAGAGAGAGAGAGAGGAATCCGTGCTGTCAGTATGCCTTCATGATGATAATGGTTAGGTATTAAGCTAGCTACCAGCTCACTGAACTCGCACCCACACTGACAGAACAAGCAATATTGGGAGAACCTTGCAAAACTGTTTTTTTTTTGTTCGGAGATGCGAGGAATGGATTTTTTTTCTCACGCATCATTTATCGATCAGTCAACTTGTTTTTCTAGCATATTAGTCCATAGAGGGGGCGGGAAGGTTCATACCAACATTTTATATCTATTTGTAAATATACTTTTATTTTTTGGTTCATTTGCATTTCGTTGGAGATTTCTTTCTTTGTAAATTAAAAAAATCTATAATTTCCCTCCTCTCTCACAAAATATGTACATATGGGATTAATCTAGATTCTCATAAGGTGACTGGTATATTTTGGTGATTGTAGTGTGAATGATTTTTAGAATAAATGACACTGCGTTGAAAGGAATAATACAGGGTGGAACGATAAAATTGTCGTCCTAAAGAAAACAACACATCTTTATTTTAAAACTTTTATTGAAAAAATCATTTCAGGTAACTTGATTATGTAGTCAAACTGACATCTATTCAATGTAGCCGCCTTCAGCCTCAATCCCGAGCTCTATACGGAACCGGAACTGAGAGCATGCCTTTTCCACAAGCGCCGGCGGGAGCTCGGCGAATACTCGGCGGATGGTGGCGATCAGGCTGGCTCTGGCGTTGTGGGAGGTCATGTTGGTGATGTTCTCGACGTATGACCACACGAAGTAGTCCAGCGGGTTCAAGTCGGAGGAGGAGGGGGACCAGTGAGAGAAGGGTACAAAGTCATAGCACTCCTTCTGAAGCCAAGCCTGGGTCTCTTTGGACTTGTGGGCCGGCGCCGAATCCTGCTGCCACACCCAGGGTCTTCCACCGGCCACCTGATTGCACCAGGGGATCACCACACTTTTCAGCACATCCAGGTACCCTTTGGTGTTGACTTTCAAGCCGACTTCGAAGATGTGAGGTGGCATGATGTGGACCTCACTTGAAACCACACCAAAGACTATAACCGTAGCCGGAAACTTTGTTTTCATCACACTGGGCATGTCCCTGTTATTCGTGGCAATCCAGATTTGCATTTTGAGAGTGCTGGCAATGGTTCTGTTGTCATAACTTGGATCGGTAGAGAGCATGTGTTGTACAGCGGTGCATCTCCGAATTCGCTCGTTGAACATTGTGTCACTTTCAGACATGATAGAAGGCTCCTATCGCTCTTGGGATTTGTACACAACTGACCAACTAGTAGATGGTCTGCAACAACAACAACAAACAAAAAAAAAACAAAAAAAAACAAAAAAAAAACCGGTTTTCATTCAACGGAAATGGAATCATGTCGTCTTTTCTGGGTTGACAATTTTATCGTTCCACCCTGTATAGTAGGTTCTGTGTCAGTAAATGGAAGTTGTTAAGTTAAAGATAGGATTAAAAAAAAAAGCCTTACCCTTCAGTACTAAGAATTTGGGTTATATTTGTATGTTTGTCCACTAAATATAGAATCTATTTTCTTACTGTAATCAATTAATCATCATCATTATCATCGTCATCATGTGCCGCTAGCACGGATATCCCTGATCCTCTCTCGCCAATTCTCCCTATCTTTCATCGCCTCTGGCAGGTCTTCAGGGCTACATCCCGTATCCTCACATAGCTGCTGTATGTATGTTCGAGCTGGTCGTCCTGCTTTTGCTCGGCTATAAGTGGGGGTCCATAGGAGTACATCACTTATGAACTCGTCCCTGCTTCTAGAATACAATCATTTAATAAAGTGACTAATTGATTATCAATTCCATGTGAATTGGTTGGTTTGACTTGGTTGGACTTTATGGCACATCAACCATTGCTGGTAATTTAATGCCAAATCCTGTTTATACACACTCACACACGCATATATATATATATATATATATATATGTGTGTGTGTGTGATATATAAACACTTTTTAGTTGATAAAATTTTAAACGAGTCCGAGCTTATTTTTTTTTGCACTCAGTTAAATAATTTCAAGTATCTTCATCTGATATGAATAATTCTATTCTAGTAATCATTTGTTTGCACATAGTTAAATGGTTTCAAGTATTGCAATGAAACAGCAACTATACAACATCAGTCATTTATTTGCTCATATCTAAAACGGATATACATAAGTTTTGTAAGAGAATAGTTTATAGGTAATTTCATTTTAAAATGAGTTTTGGACTAATTTTTTTTTTTGGACACTCATATTGCTCTTCATTCAAGACAATTAGATAGTTTCATTTATTACTATCTGGTCCTCCTCCTCCTCCTCCTCCTCATCATCATCATCATCATCACCACGTCGCGCACTCAGCACGGATATCTCTGACCCTCTCTCGCCACCCCTCTCTATCGTCCATTGCTTCCGGCAGATCTTCAGGGTTACATCCCGTATCGTCACAGAGCAGCTGTATGTAGGTTCTTGCTGATCGTCCCGCCTTTGCTCGTCCATGTGAAGAGGTCCACAAGAGTACATCCCTTATGAGCTCGTCCCTACTTCTCCAGCTGTGTCCTGCATGCCTGGTTCGTCTAACTTGGATAGTTTTCGTGATGGCTGGTAGGTGGCCGTACATCTGCTGCTTTGTGGGGTGCTAGGACTTGTTCAATATTGCTCGCAGCATTCTTGTGTTGTTACCGTTAAGCTTTTTCTCCATTTGTTTAGTTAGCGTCCATGAGGTGCACCCATATAGCAGTATCAACACGACTGCTGCTTGGAAGAAACTGCATTTTATTTTATCGGTCAGGTCTGACTTCCATATGACCGATAGTCTATCGATAGCTAGTCACGTGTTGATGTCAGTGTCGTTTGATGAGACACTGCTTCCTAGGTAGGTGAACTTGTCTACTAGTTTCAGAGAGCTACCGTTTAGTGTGGAGATGTCACCTGTTTGATGAAAGCACATATATTCCGTCTTGTGTACATTGACATGTAGGCCTACGTCTGCAGCTGCTCGTTCCAGACTATGTAGCAGGATTTCAGCTTAGGTGGGTGCATTTTCCAGAAGCGCTATGTCATCGTCGTAGTCGGCGTCGGTAATTTTTGTGTGGGGTACCTTCTGCTTCTTTCCTTTATTAGCTTGAAACCGTTTTCTTTCATTTTATCAATAGATGTTCTAAGCACGTAGTCTAGACAGATGATAAAGAGGTATGGGGCTAATGTGTCTTCTTACAGTACACCTGCAACAATGTCGAAGTAGTCTGTATCTCCATCCGGGGAACGGACTTTTAATTTTCTGCCCCTAATGATTCAATATTTATTAATTGTCTGCAGTGAGGAAAATAGTTACAACTATTGCTATTCAATATTTATTAATCATATTTACCAACCCCTCCGTTCGGGCAGGATATGACACAAGGTCAATTTTTAAGCGGTGTTTAACAGGTTTGAAATCGTAAATAGTCTCCTTGACTAGTTGCCTCACCAAGGTTGAAGAAAACAGTCTGTCCTACTATTTACCTATAGCTGGAGGGAGAATAATTGGATTCATACCTTTCCCAAGGATATTAGTGCTATTAGCTTGGTCCAGGATTTGATATTAGTGCAATTAGCTTGGTCCAGGATTTGAACTCGTGTCGCCATGTCCATTTCCAACGACGATAACCATTACACCATGGGTACCTCCATAACCCGTGAAGGTTGATATGCTATTATTCAATATTTACAGATTGTTTGCAGAGAGGGAAATGATTACAAGTATTGCTATTTGACACTAATTATTATATTCAACACTAATGATTCAATATTTATTAATGGTTTGCAGTGAGGGAAATGATTACAAGTATTGCTATTTGACACTAATTATTCTATTCAACACTAATGATTCAATATTTATTAATGGTTTGCAGAGAGGGAAATGATTACAAGTATTGCTATTTGACACTAATTATTCTATTCAACACTAATGATTCAATATTTATTAATGGTTTGCAGAGAGGGAAATGATTACAAGTATTGCTATTTGACACTAATTATTATATTCAACACTAATGATTCAATATTTATTAATGGTTTGCAGTGAGGGAAATGATTACAAGTATTGCTATTTGACACTAATTATTATATTCAACACTAATGATTCAATATTTATTAATGGTTTGCAGTGAGGGAAATGATTACAAGTATTGCTATTTGACACTAATTATTATATTCAACACTATTCATTTATTTGCACTCAAGTCAAATGGTTTCAAGTATTGTTATGTAATACCAATTATTCTATTTAGTCAAACAGTTAAAGTTTTTCAAGAATTGTAACTAATTTACGATTTCTATTCAATATTAATCATAAGTTACTATTCTTGATAGCGACAGACTAGAGAAATAAATAGGTTTTAGGTTTGTTTGTTTTTTGTTTAATTGCATATCAACCTTCACGGGTTATTTAATGCCAAAGCCATCCTTTGTTGAAGAACAGCAGTGATACTGTTTAATCCATTATAGCTGGAAGATAACAGTGTTAGAAATAGATTTTAGGGAACTGTGGTTTATACCTTGGATATTATGCCAACAGCAGCCAATAGTTGGTAAAAAATTTAATTTACTTTAAAAAAAATTGTCTTTATTCTTCTTTTTTGGCGGAAATGACGTCAGCTGTCTTGTTGTCACCTCACAAGAATGAATATCGTCCATTTTTGCACATTCAGACAATTTTTAAGTCTACAGCTATTAAATTACTTCTTTCCTTCTTTAGTTCAAAGCATTTTTTTTATAAGAGCAAAGGTATGAAAAGAAAAGAAAAGAAAAAGGGAATGAAATAAAAAAGAAATAAGAATTCTCATGAGATTTGGAAAGAACTTTGTTCGCCACTAAATTATGTTTAACCTAAGGATTTTCTTTATTGTTTTCTGTGCTTAAAATAATTTCGTGCAGAAGACATGACTATTTTTGCAAATTTGTACTTTTTTAAATTCATTTTTGCAGCTGCGAGGGTGTTAGACCTTGTACAATTGAACAAGTGTTCGCTTTGCAGTAAAAATAAAGCATGTGAATCATTATTTTCCACTTCTTTCTCTCACACACAAATAGCTTTTCCTAAAATATTCTTTAACCGGGAAACTATCATACACACAGACACACACAGACACACACACACACACACACACACACATATATATATATATATATATATATATATATATATATATATATATATATATATATGTCGTATTTGATGACTTGTAAAAAAAATGTCCCAGAAAATCACCGTGTCATAAGATTATTTGCTAGATTAAAGATTGCTGCAACCTCAAGTGTTACAGGGGCCCTTAAATTAAACCCTGAAATGTATATAAATATAAACAAATGTATATAAATATAAACAAGGTGACTATCGTTTCTATGCCAACAAAGCATCGCTTCGATGCCTTTTAGCTTCAAGGCCTTCAGACCACTGGCTCCGGCTGGGCCTCTTTCCGGTGGACGAAAAATCAATGACAAGAATAGCAGTAGAACTTCGGGTCTAGTAAAGCTATGACCAGCAAGGTCACCTGGCATACGTACCGGGACATAGGCTAGCATAGTTCACACTGCACCCACTGATCCTATGTCCAGTATTGTTCGGTAGGACACGAGTTACTGCCCCTTGCCTGACCTCTCTCTAAATCCTCACTATAAAAAGGACCTTATGTCAAATACTGCCTGTTGGGAAGCTCGGATAGATACCGCCCTTATACCGACCATTGCAACACTTTTCTAACATAACAATGTATTGCAATTCTACTTACCGGTAGTTCACGGTTGTAGACGAACCAGGAAAAAAATTAAGGAACGACACTTAACCATAATTGTACCTAAATAACCCAATCAATCATATTCTATCGGAAGATTGTATTTTTCAAATGCATGCAATTTTTAGTGATGCTCATTAGTATTTGAACATTTTGTTTAATTTAAGAAAAACCGTTTTAATTATCATTTGTTCATTCTGTATATCAATCTATCAATTAATCAATTTATCAATAGAGAGTTTTGGTTTGATCTGGTTTGGTTTTTATTTTTGATGCCATATCAACCTTCGAGGATTATTTAATGCCAAAGCTATCTTTCTAGAAAAAAAACAAAAAAACAATTGTGATAGTATTCAACTCAGTTGGAGGGGAATAAAAAAATCCCTATCTTTACCTTGGGTATTCGTTTGAATTGTCTGGTCTTCCATACTTCTGGGTCGACGACATACTGCTCCGATACTGCAACACAGTCTATAATCAAAATCCGATAGACAGATGGATGAAGGGATGCATCCTCCCCTTCCCTAAACAGGGTGACCTCAGATTAGCCAAGAACTACCGAGGTATAACACTTACATCCATAGCAGCCAAAATCTACAATGCCCTACTACGAAACCGCATAGAACCCAAAATCCACAACATTCTTAGGAAAAACCAAAATGGCTTCCGAAGAAATAGGTTCACGACCTCATAAATATTGACCAATCCTTGAAGGCCAACGGGCAAAAAACCTACAAGGTACATTACTATTTGTCGACTTTACCAAGGCCTTCGATTCCATTCACAGAGGGAAGATGGAACAAATCCTACTAGCATACGGCCTACCAAAAGAAACCGTTGCAGCAATAACGATTCTCTATAGAAACACCAAAGTGAAAGTATGTTCACCTGATGGAGACACAGAATACTTCGACATTGTAGCAGGAGTACTACAAGGGGACACGCAAGCCCCATACCTCTTTATCATCTGTCTAGACTACGTGCTTAGAACATCGATCGATAAAATCAGAGAAAACGGCTTAGAGCTGACAAAGAAAAGAAGCAGAAGGTACCCCGCAAAAACAATTACCGACGCCGATGACATAGCGATACTGGCAAATACACCCAACCAAGCCGAAACACTACTGCATAGTTTGGAACGAGCCACCGCAGGCATTGGCCTCTATGTCAATGCACACAAAACTGAATATATGTGCTTTAATCAAACAGGCGATATTTCCACACGAGAGGGAACCTCTCTGAAACTGGTAGACAAATTCACCTACCAAGGAAGCAGTGTCTCATCAACCGAAAAAGACATCGGCACGCGGCTAACGAAGGCAAGGACAGATATCGATAAGCTATCGATCATATGGAAATCAGACATGACCGATAAAATGAAACGCAGTTTCTTCTAGGCAGCGGTCGTGTCGATACTGCTACATAGATACACTAGTTGGACGCTAACAAAACGGCTGGAAAAGAACCTAGACGGCAATTACACAAGAATGTTGCGAGCAATATTGAACAAGTCCAGGCGGCAACACCCCACAAGGTACCAACTATACGGCCATTTGACTCCCATCACGAAAACTATCCAAGTTAGACGAACTAGACATGCAGGACACTGCTGGAGAAGCAGGGACGAGCTCATAAGCGATTTACTCCTATGGACCCCTACATATGGCCGAGCAAAGGCAGGACGACCCGCTCGAACATACATACAGCAGCTATGTGAGGATACGGAGTGTAGCCCCGAAGACCTGCCAGAGGCGATGAACGATAGGGAGAAGTGGCGAGAGAGGGTCAGGGATATCCGTGCTAGCGGCACGACATGATGATGATGATGATTTGTTTGAATGGAGTAGTACGACTGACATTTAAAATCACTTCTTACGATGTCACTTAATGCAATATATATATATATATATATATATATATATATATATATATATCATTAGGTATATATATATGTGTGTGTGTGTATGAAAAATATATGTAGATATCATTGTCCTCATCAAGTCTTGCTGATAGTACTGAGTTCCTAGTCTCTCTCTCTCTCTCTTTCTCTCGCTATCCGTACCTATTGTCTATTGCTCCTGAAAAGTCCTCTAGACTGCATCCGGTGTCCGCTCGAAGCTGATGTATGTAAGTTCTTGCTGGACGGCCAACACTGGTACATCTTGGCGTAGAAATCTATAAGAGAACGTTGCCTATGTTTGAATTTAATATCCTGTAGTGCTTATTATATGTTGTTCGTATTCCTTGGATGGTTTATGAGATAGGAGGTAAGTGGCTGCACATTGGCTGCTTTGTAGGGGGTGTTGCATCCATGATTTGTTCAAAATAGCTCAAAGTATTAGTAGGTAGTTTCTATCAAGCTTTTCCTTCATGCTTACTTTAGAGTTCAAGGGGTGCATCCATACAGTAGTACTGACACAGCCACAATTTGTTAGAAATCCCGTTATATTATAACAGTGAGATTAGTTAATTCACAATCGATAATCTGTTGATAGCAGTTTATGCCTTCTATGTTGACATTGCTTTCAGTAGATGATATATTGCCACTTAGGTGTGTGAAATGGTTTAATTTCAGAGGCCTACCCCCATAAACAATGCAAATAAAACAGAATTTACGCGTTTTAAACCAGAAGGAACTATCCTTCTGGTTTAAAACGCGTAAATTCTGTTTTATTTGCATTCACATAGAGGCCGATCCTCTTTGTTATTTGCTCCAGCAGTGAATCGGTTAGGGTAGTTCTACTTGTGAGAAGCACTGAATCATCTGCGTAGACAACGTCAATCATAGTTTCTGTATCATATCGTCGGCTTCTAATCATTTTTAAAAATGTGAAACCATTTTGTTTTATTACATTTATAGACATTTTTAGCACGTCATCTTGGCAGATTTATAAACATATATGGTGTTAATATATCTTCTTGCAAGACTCCATTACCAATCTTGAAGAAGTTGGTGTCATCAGGAGGTGAACGAACGATTGATTTTGTGTTTTTGTAACGCATTATCATAAGGATAACAGGTTCTTTGGAAAGATCAGATTCTAGTATTATTTGCTCCACCTTTCTCTGTGTATGGAATCAAATGCCAGGGAGAAATTTGTGAACGAAAGTGTTGTCTCGAGATATTTTGCACGCAGTTCTTCAATGATTCAATAGATAGTTCGAATCTGTAAAATAGTAGATCGATTTCTCTGAAAGCCGTTTTGATTTTCCCTTGATATTTTCTCAATTTCAGGTCGTATACGACTGAGAAGCAGGCGATTATAAACCTTAATAACTATAATAGTAAGAATTATGTTTTTGAAGTTCTTGGTTTTGTTTGATTTGGTGTTTAATGGCATATCAAACTTCTTGAGTTATCTAATGGCAAATCCATTCTTCTAAAAGGACAGTTGTGGTACTAATTAACCCATTGCTGGTAGGATAAGGGAGAGTCATACTTTTCCCAAAGGTATTGGTCCGCACTCCAGCACTTTAACCATTACACCACAAGGACACCCACCTGAAGTTCTTTGTGACTTTGAGGTCGACTTTCTTTCGAAAGGGGAGTATGGAGACCTTTGATCAATTGTTTATACATAGCATTGCATAATTGAAGGGGTATATCACCAAATTCCTTATCTTCCACATTTCAAGAGGTATTTCGTCGAGGCCTGATGCTTTTCTGTTTTAGTTGTTTTCTATACTGCGTCAGATTCTTCCTCCATGAAGGTGTCCGTGTTTGATGGCTATGACTATCTTTAATAGGTTTATCAGTGATTTTAGGATGGTTTCTCAGGAAATTTTAGAAATGTTCTTTCCACTTCTGAAATATTTCTTTTTGGCTGGCAGCTTTTAGCTTTGCTCGAGATCTCTCTCCCACTTTCTGTTTCCGTATTTTCTGCTCGTCTCTTTTTATTTCTTCTTCCTGTCTAATTTTTTTCCTTCTCTCAATACCTTTTTCCCCTTTTTCTTGACTAATTTTTTCCTTCTCATCTAATTTTTTCCTTCTCGTCCATTTATTTTTCTTCTTGTCTCCTTTTTATTCTTCTCTCGTTTTCTCTTTTTTTTAGTTTATTTTTTTCCCTTCCTCAAGTCAATTTTTTCCCTTGTCTCCTTTTTTGCCTTTTCCCCGTCTATTTTTTCCCCTTTTTCTCGTTTTCTTTTTTTCTCGTCTTCTTTTTTTCCTTCTTTTCATTTGTTTATTTTTCTTCTAGTCTAATTTTTTTCTTTCTTCCTGTCTTGTTTTCTTCTTCCCGTCTTTTTTCTTCCTGTCTCGTTTCCTCCAGCTTTTAGTTTAATTTTTTACCTGTTTTCGTCTCCTTTTTCCTTCTTCCTGCCTTTTCCCTTCTTGTCTCCATTTTTCCTTCTTCCCACCTTTTTCCTTCTTCTCGTCTCCATTTTTCCTTCTTCCCGCCTTTTGTCTTCTTCTCGTCTGCTTTTTCCTTTTTCCCGCCTTTTTCCTTCTTCTCGTCTCCATTTTTCCTTCTTCCCGCCTTTTGTCTTCTTCTCGTCTGCTTTTTCCTTCTTCCCGCCTTTTTCCTTCTTCTCGTCTCCATTTTTCCTTCTTCCCGCCTTTTGTCTTCTTCTCGTCTGCTTTTTCCTTCTTCCCGCCTTTTTCCTTCTTCTCGTCTCCATTTTTCCTTCTTCCCGCCTTTTGTCTTCTTCTCGTCTGCTTTTTCCTTCTTCCCGCCTTTTTCCTTCTTCTCGTCTCCATTTTTCCTTCTTCCCGCCTTTTGTCTTCTTCTCGTCTCCTTTTTTCCTTCTTCCCGCATTTTTCCTTCTTCTCGTCTCCATTTTTCCTTCTTCCCGCCTTATGTCGTCTCTTCTCCTTTTTTCCTTTTTTTCAAAGAAATTTTGAACGGCTCAAATCTTTCTACATTGTTATAAATTACGTGTCAAAAGAAGACTGATTATGACAAATGGTGATTTACTATTTCACCCGTCTATATAGCCATTACCGTAGACATCTGAAAAAAAGTGGCAGCTAATATGATTGTTACTTGACTAATGCTCAGATTATCAAACTGATCTATAGTAAACAAATAAGTTTTGATTTGAATATATTTTATGTAATTGGTCTTCAATTTGATCGAAATGTTTTTTGATCTTAGAACTTTTTTGTGTACATCAGACGTCTCGCTGTGTCAGATTACAGATAAATTATGGGTGAGGATAGAAAAATATTCGGCTGTTCAAACCGACTTTTTAAAAATTTCTTTTTCTCGACAGTAATTTAAAAAAAAACTCAGATTCATTTAGCTACCCAATAACAAAGAAAAACATTTATCAACCCACAAAAGACACCCACACACCCATCGCTACACCATAAATCATAGAGTCGACTTTCATTGTCTCATAGAAATGAAGTTTGGTTTCTCTCTTTTTAAGTCAAGAGTTGCTCTCTTTCTTAGCCATCCTGTCACCGGGGCTTAGAATATGCTGACAGTATCCACCCCCATAAAAAGAGATATCCTGGTTATGACACTAAACTGCATCCTGTGGTGAGGCATCAGTTCCAGGTATCTATCATTATTACTCCCAGGTTCACTTTAAGCCGGAATCTATGAGTCAAATTGATCTTTTAAAAATTTATTTGTTTTTGGTAGGACCCTATGAAAAAAACCCCAAAAAGAAAAAAATCCAAAAACCTCTAAACAAACAGCAACACAAAAAAATGTAGATATGAACGTTTAATGAACGTGAATGTGGAGGCATGTATAGCGTAACGGTTATCATCGTTAGAAATGGAATCTGCGAACTGAGTTCAAAACCTGGAAAAGGCTGTCTTTGCGTTAATGCCCTTGGAAAAGGTATGGATCCACCATTCCTGCTCCCAGTCATGAGTAAATAGTAGGGCAGATTCGGTTCTTTATCGCTGGTTAGGTAACAAATCAAGGAGAAGGAAAACACTTAATTTCAACCAGTTGTAATTTGCTAGATAATGGACCTTGTGTAACATCCTATTCCTAGAGGAGAAGTTGAATAAATATATACAAAAATAAAGTTTGAATTCTCTCTTTTCCAATCTGGTGTTTTGCTCTTTCTTAGATTTCTCAATCAATAATCTCTAAATTTGCAACTATAGATAGTTGGTAGCGGGAGAGTGGTGACTGTTCGTTCCTCTGATTGACAGAACTGCAGTTCACCTTTGCGACTGGAGAACCAAAAAGTTGAAAATTGAGTTCCAGAGGCTCATTACTTGAGAATGCATTCCATTGCATTTCAATAGTCAATGTCAGACACAAAGTCAATTTCCGATGTTTTAGACCTTCTAGAAAGAAAATGTCAATAGAAATGAACAATATTATCTCTAACACACGTACGCCCGACGAGTGAAATACTAAACTCGGACTGGCTGTCGTAGGGGGATGTATAAATTCTTGTTCAAAATGTCTAAGTTTTAAAATGTTTTTAAAACAGAAGACTGAGTGAAATTAACTCGAAACAATTATTGAAATAATTTTGACTTATTTTTAATTTTGTTGAACTATTGATTATTGATTATTGATATTGGAGTATTATTGATTTTGGAGTATTATTGATTATTTTTAATTATCCTTAACTCTTAACAAGATTCTCATAAGTTTGGCTGAAAATTCTCAAAAGAAGACTGAAAATTATTATTGCAAAAGCTTCAGATTTATTTACTGATTGTTTGATTTTAGTAGCATCACAATCCATCTAGGGTTATCTTATGCCTAACGGTTAGGGAATTGTTTACATTGTAAGTTTATATTCACATTTTTGTGTAGTTTCTCCAAATAAAATTTGCACACGTTTATATGATATCAAGTATTCCTGTCAAATGGAAATATCTATTTGACCAATTGATTGAACATCTAAAAATTTCGACCATTCCGGGTTAGAGTGAGCCTGGGAGTAATGGCCAAGAAGAAGTACTCCACACTCTGCAGAGTTCCAGAACTGAAGCCTCACAACCTGGTGTCATACCCAGAACATCCTCTTTTGAGTGTGAGTGTGTGGGGGGTCTTACCCATTTGCAGAAGGGACCGTCAACATGTCATAAACTTCAACGTTAGAGCAGACAACGATTAAGATATTCTAAGAGATTGTTGGAGTCAATAATTATGGAGAGTACTTTGCACTACGTATTTAACCAACCCCTTCGTTAGGATGCAGCGAAATGTAACTTTTTAAGCTGGCTTGAATTCAGAGTTTTCCTTCTCCTAGGCGGGTTGTCGTACCAAGGCTAAAACTAAATCTTTCCAGTTATCTACTCGTAGGCAGGGAAAAAACATGGATCCACACTTTTCCTTTGGGAATTAAGGTAAAGTGAAACGGAAACAGCCTCATATAGGAGTTAAAGCCTGCTCATCGAGTCTATTTTCTAGTCCAATAAGCTATACAAACTTATATATATATATATATATATATATATATATATATATATATATATATACGTGGTGCCTTCAATAAGTTTCCAGACTTTTTTGTACAGGCATTTGAAATTGTCGGAGACTCTTGAAAATTCACTATATTATTGCTATACATCTTAGGAGATGACTGACCAATTTTTATAATTTCAGGTTCAAATGAAAAGCTACGGCTGGAATTGGAATACACCCTACTAAAGCCCGATTGTAACAGCTGGTGAATTTCAAAAATGCAGTCTGGACGTCAGGACACTTTAGAAGAACGATATGCAATAAAATTCTGTTTTAAACTTGGAAAAAATGCCTCAGAAACTTATGGAATGCTTACGACTGCTTTTCGACCATCTTACATGAATCGAGCATGAGTTTTTGAGTGGCATAAGAGATTAAAGGAAGGCATGGAGTCTGTGAGGGATGATGAGAGGTGTGAAAGAAGTAAGGAAGTTAATACACCAGAATTGATTGGCCAAAGGGTTAGGGTTAAGGTTACTATGTTGAGGTTTTAAGGGAGTTCAGGTAGAGATTCTGCCGGAAGAGGCTAGTACTCATGAAATCGGGTCAGTGCCATTTCCACCAGGACAATGCACCTGTCCACAACTCCAGACTATTTGTCACAGACTATTTGACCAAGAGGGGCATCAAGACAGTTCCTCACTGTCCCTATCGTCCAGAACTTGCTCCCTGTGACTTTTGGTTATTCCCTAAGCTCAGAGGCTGTCGTTATGAGAGAATTGATGAGATGAAAGGGACTGTGACGAAGGTCATTGACACGTTCACACAAGAGGACTTCCATGGTGCCTTCCAGAAGTTGTTGGAACGGTACAATAAGTGCATGGCAGCCGGAAGAGATTACTTCGAAGGAGACTTAGAGTTTCATCTGAGTACTATCAATAAAAGTACCCATACGAAAAAAGTCTAGTATACATATATTCCTTGATGTCTACAAATTGCTCGTGTTAATATTTATTCAAATAGACATAAGAAATAACATTTTTTAAGAATCGAGAATAAAATGTAGGCCTTCTTTTAGATGTATGATAACAGCTACATGAATTCAAACTTTGTCATTAATGACTTTAATTCTCACTAGGTGCTAAGCTTAGTAGATGACTACACAAGTTAAACTTTGCCTGTTGTTATATTTAAGGTACAATTAGATATATACTGATAAAAAGAAACGACCAAAGACTAATCCTATTAGTTTGGTTTCTTGATTTAATGGCATATCATCCTTCGTCGGTTATTTAAAGCCAAAGCCATCCTTGTAGAAGGACATTATTTAACTGATAGCTGGGGGATAAGGGGGGTTAAATAGAGAGGAGCAGAGAGAGTTTATTTATGGCCAAAGCCATCCTTGTAGAAGAACATTAGTGGTACCATTTAACCCTTAACAGGGAGATTAAGGGATTTATTCTTTTCTTAGGAGTATTAGTCCAAAAGTGAACGTAATAGCGCGACTGGAGTTCGAACTCGCTTACTACGATGTCGCAGTCCAATACATTAGCCACTAAGTTACGTAACGACTAAATGAAACTGTTCGCTGAGGCTTTTGCTTGTTTTAATCATTTTAATGATTTTTTTGTATTTCTGTCGTTTTTTTGAACAACGAGATTTACCCAGTTTAATGGTTTAATAAGTTTGTTGGTGTTTTACGGCGTGTGGGTTACTCAATGCCGAATCCTATATATATAACATACCCATACATGAATATGTGAAATGTACATAGAATGTTCATAACTCATATATAGATAACATAGGAATCCCGAAACACGAAAAACACTTACGACTTCTTAGTTCAGGTACGAAACTTTTTATTACCTTTGATTTAAAAGGTTTTTCGACATAAGGAGAGAGATACCATCTTTCTATGCTGACTTTTCCATCTGCCCCAAACCACGTGCGGCACCTGCTGCAAGGCCTCGGCGAGCTCCGAAAGTCAATCGTCTTCTTCGGACGCTAAAACTCGACTCTCTGACTTTTTTTTCAAATCCCCCAAATCCTCCGCGCACGCTTCCGGTGCATGACGTCATTCACATCACATTTTCTATCTGGGGTTTCTATTGTGACATTTCTGAATGACATGTCCGCTCCGCGCGTGCGTGAACACCTGCGCCCATGTTTGCACCTAACTAACCCATGCGCTAAGCGAAAGGTTCTCAGCCTAACTAAACCGAAAGGCAAGATATATAAAACGAAATCCCTCGGCCATTATATTACATATATATATTGTTTCTTTTTTTATATATTATTTGTAAACGAATAGTTTGTAGGTAGCTTTATTTTTAAACGAGTTGTTTAGAGATCATTTGTTTGCACATAGTTAAATAGATTTAATTGAGAAAAAATTTCTTACTAGTTTATTATTAAATAGGTTGACTAATATAAATGAAATGAAAATTAATAAGAAAAACAAATATCAAAACGAGTAAGAAAAAATGATCATTTGAAATTGTTTATTCTAATGTCCACGTAACAGGTTTAAATTAGCGACACCGAGATGTCTTTGACCTCATTTCTCAAGGCATGACGAGTGAATAGCTCTGTCAGCGAGGCTTAGAATTTTCAACTGAATCCTCTGCAGCGGGATAAGACCCCTCCGAAAAGGAGCGCCTCGTATAAACATTAAACTACATCTGAAGTTCTGGGTAGTGTGAGGTACTCCCAGTTCCACTCTGGCTCGGATTGGTAGTGTCCGTTATAGCCCCATAGATCTGTTTAAAACCTATTTGTGTGTGATAGCAAAACTTGATGCCATATTGTTGCACTAAGGCACCATGTCGAACGTTGTAAGACACGCAATACAAAAAAAAAAAAAAAAAAAAAGCAAAAAAGCAGAAAAGCAAACGATTCTGTTAGTTTCATAAGAAAGTTTATTGTTTCATGATACGATTCATGGTTCTCTCAAACAACTCTTTTAATCACACGTAATCACTAAAACTCTTTAGTGTCACGTCATTGCTAAATATCAGCTGATATATATCTAAATGTTTGACTTAATATATTTTGTTTCCAGCTGAAAGTTTTACTCGCTTTGACCTTTAGAAATCAAAAACCTGCAATTGCGAACCCCAAGTTTTTATTAGCATACAATTTATCACTAAATTGAAATAATTAACTAAAATCACTAATAATTTTGCAATATAACTGTAAATTATTTGTATTAAGAATAGTTACTTGAAGATATAATTGTTTACGAAGTATTGTTATTATTAATTACTTGATTCCATATTGCTGTGGGCAAATAAATGACAATTATTAAATAGAAATAGCTTGAAACTATATAATTATTAAATAGGAATAATTGAAACCATGCGACTCTGCGCAAATTACTTGCATTCTATAGAAATAGGTATTATTATGTAACTTGCTAAACCAGGTGAGGGTAACCGACGGATCTCAAATCCTCGGTGAGTTTGAATTGGGCAGTGTCAACCCTACTGCATGCGAAGCCTGACTCCCGGCGGAACAAGCGGAAGAGTTCACCTGAAGAGCCAACGGTTGTGAAGGCTGTGGCAGCAAGTTTCGTTGGAGCGCCTAGAGCAGAACGTGGCACCCAAAGA
Organism: Sepioteuthis lessoniana; assembly: GCA_963585895.1. Taxonomy (NCBI): domain Eukaryota; kingdom Metazoa; phylum Mollusca; class Cephalopoda; order Myopsida; family Loliginidae; genus Sepioteuthis; species Sepioteuthis lessoniana. The sequence goes on from OY757907.1 coordinate 127,659,996, forward strand.
AGTCCCAGTCATCCACTGCAGCCTGGCAGTCTCTCGTCGTAACTGTTCTTCGTGCCACTGGATCAAGACTTCCCAGGCCGAGAGAGTGGGATTGCCCCTGTGCACTGGTCTTCTCACTATAAAACTTTCACGCACTGGTCAGTTTTGCAGCTCATCACGTCATCATCGGATCCGATGGACAACCACTATGTAACTGTACAAAAACAAGTACACACAAACTGTAAATATAAATATGAAATAAGCCAAGACGGGTTGACGTGTCAATAAAATCAACCAAACAATGAACGACGAGTAAAGCCACCTCACCTTGGGTATTTGACTATTAAATTTTTACTCACATTTAGGTTTGACGTCAAATCGCGCCTTAGCCGGCAAATTTTTCTGGCACAAATATTTTAAAAACAAATCTGCGTTTTAAACGAAAATACTCACCAAGCAATTCTTAACATTCCAAACAGTTTTATCTAATATTAAATGCTTTCTTAATTGTCGGTTGAATTACGATTTTTCTACCGAATGTCAATGCCTTATTGATTATAAGTCCTTCCTATTTTCCCGAAGTTGGATCCGCTTCGATAAAATATTACCATTTACCAAATGTCACGTAGTAGATTACTCGAATAAAGCTTTAGCGAAATCCCTACTCATTGTAATATTGATTTCATATTTCTTTGTCAGCATGCTTTTGTTAAGAAGTGTTATGCGGCAATTATCAGATTCACATTGCATTATCCTTCCATGACGACAGGACACGAGTTCAAATCTTGGACGAGAATGATTGCATTTCACATAGCACTAATACCCTTGGGAAAGGTATGAATCCAATTATTCTCCCTCCAGCTATGGGTAAATAGTAGGACAGACTAGGTTCTTCAGCCTTGGTGAGGCAACTAGTATAGGAGAAGGAAAACTCTGAATTCAAACCTGTTAAACTCCGCTTAAAAATTGACCTTGTGTCATATCCTGCCCGAGCGGAGGGGTTGGGTAAATAGGATCACTTATCCGTTATCGAATATCAGTCGGTTATATATATATATATATATATATATATATATATATAACCGACTGATATATATATATATATATATATATATATATATATATATATATATGTGTGTGGGGGGGTATGTGTGGGTGTCTGTGTTGCATATTGACCCTTGACCGAGTCAACAATTATAGATTTCTCTGAACAGGACTCACCTGTGTAAATAAGCGGGAGCAGTCACGTGGTTGATCGGAAATGTGTGAGTGTTACGAAATGACATATGCAGGTGCCCTCTCTAAGAGTCAGTGTGAGTCTTGGGTCAGTGCCAGCTTGCAGCGGAATCAAGCTGGCAGATAGAGAACTGTGGCCGCAGGGGGCCCAGTGGTCTCCTGGCAAGGACCGAAGAGAAGACGCAAGGCCTTGAAGTTAACACAGCGTGGTATAGTAAAGAGAAGAAGATATGAGTTAATATAGCAGTCTGTTTTTGTCTCCCTCCGCCCGTCTGTCTCACATCACAGAAGCTTCAGCGCTTTTTGAGAATAAAGTGTTTGAGTTATATTTTTATATAATCAAGTGTTATGGTCATTCTTCGTCCATGTATATTCATTCATTCACTCGACATGGCTAGTGGGGGGTGTCCTCGTAGTGTAATGGTTAAGGCGATGGACTGCGGAATCGTAGTAAGCGAGTTCGTACTCCAGTCGCGCTATTACTTTCACTTTCGGGCAAATACCCTTGGGAAAGGTATGAACCCCCTTATCCTCCCAGCTATGGGTTAAATAGTACCATTACTGTTCTTCTAGGAGAATGGCTTTGGCATTAAATAACCTAAAAAGGTTGATATGCCATTAAACAAAGAAACCAAACCAAAGCAATCATCATGGCTATATAACACACACACACATATATATATATATGCATTTCTTTGTCATTTTATGCATTCGTTGTTTTTCTTGTTGTATGCGGACAAATAAGGAAAAAAGAAAAAAAAACCCTGCCGAATATTTAAAAAAAAATTCATGTAAGTAACCTCTTTCAACTTGGGACTTTAAAACATTTATGACCTGCTTCTGAATCGTATCCGCCCTGAAGTTGTGAACGTTCTTAGAAAAAATCGGAACGGCTATAAGAGAAATAGATCCACAATTTCTCAGTTGGTTGGTTGGTTAGTTGGTTGGGTTTTATGGCATATTAACCTTTGTAGGTTATTTAACGCCGAATCCATTTTTATGCAAATAGTCAGTTCTATTTCAAACAAATCAGTTTAGCATGAATACATAGTTTAATTGTCAAAAACATTTCTATTTCAAGCTATTCAGTTTAGTCAAACAGTTGTAATTCAGCCATTTTACTTTATCATAAGTATAGTTTTTGTTTATGCACAGTTAAATGTCAAAACAGTTCTATATTAAACAATTCAGTTTAGCATAAGTACAATTTCAATCTCAAAAACAGTTCCAATTCTAACAATTCAATTTAGCATAAGAACACAGTTTAATTGTCAAAAACATTTCTATTTCAAGCTATTCAGTTTTGTCAAACAGTTCTAATTCAAACAATTCAGTTTATCATAAATATGCAGTTTAATTTTATCTAACCATAGATAGGGACCTATCAGGTGCTACCATTCCGGGTCAGAGTAGACCTGGGAGCAATGGCAAAGCAGGGGTACTCCACATTCCCCCAAACCCTAGCATTATTGGGACCTCACCATTAGATTGTTCAGTGTCATATCAGGACACTCGTTGGGGGTGGCTTACCCCTGTACAGAGAAGCAGTCGGTGTATTCTACATCCCCAGCCGACTGGGCAACAATTTCTCAGATTCTAACTATTCGTCGAATCATCGAAGGAGTACGAGCAAAAAATCCCGAGGCTACACTTATTTGTAGGTTTTCTTGATGTATTTGATTTTATACGCAGAGAAAAGATGGAACAAATACTTCTTCGCTAAAAGATGTTCTTCAAAGACACTAATACTATGATTCGCTCACCTGATAGTGACACTTACTTCTTTGACATTGCATTTGGAACTTTGCAAGGACATATATTGGCACCATTTCTTGTAGTCGTGCAAGGAGATACATTGAAACCTTTTCTATTCATAATCAGCCTTATGTACTATGAATTTCAATAGATGAAATGAAAGAAAATGGTTTCACATTAAAAAAGCCAAGAAGCAGAAGATATCCAAATGAAACTATGACTGATAGCATTTCACATAGCACTAATACCCTTGGGAAAGGTATGAATCCAATTATCCTCCCTCCAACTATGGGTAAATAGTAGGGAAGACTGAGTTCTTCAGCCTTGGTGAGGCTGCTAGTCTAGGAGAAGGAAAACTCTGAATTCAAACCTGTTAAACTCCGCTTAAAAATTGACCTTGTGTCATATCCTGCTCGAGCGGAGGGGTTGGGTAAATATGATTACTGATGCATGTTATATAACATATGACATAGATTTTCGGTTCATTCCTTGTGACCCGGTTCATTCCTTGTGTTATGACAAGCTGTCATGTTGTGATTAGTAAACAGGCGGATGACAGTGCGTCAGGGCAGTCAGGTCCAACAGGTGTGTAACTGGAAGAAGACCACGTGATAACCACGCGGTCAGATTTAGACAGAGTGCAGAGAATCGAGAGTCGAGCCAGGGACACGCTGCCGAGCAGAGGCGTCTCTGACGATACGGCTTGCAAGGGGTGAAAGCGTTGGCACCCCCTGGCTCCCGGAAGAAGGTATGGGACCAGAAGAAGTCCCCTCTCTGAGTATATGTCTCTCTATCTATCTCTCAAACGAACAACAAACTGTGGGCCCCTTTCCAGAATAAAATGAGAGATATATTTTTATAACGAAGTGTTTCGTTCGTTCATTGAAGTTCGTAAATTTGATTAAGTATACAACATGCAGACTACACAGATGATCTTCTTGGAAATACACCAGCTTAAACCGAATCTCTATTGCATAGCTTGGAGCAAGCAGCAAGAAGCATTGGTAACTAGGCGAACTCAGATAAAACAGAGTCAGGTGTTTTATTCAAGATGACAAGCCTCTGGAATTAGTAGATATACCTTGGTAGCAAGATCTCATCTACTGAAAGCGATGTCAACACAAGTAAAGCGTAGACTGCTATTTAAAAGTTATCAACCATACAGAAATCTGATCTTTCTGATAAAATAAAACGTGAATTCTTTCCCATTGTAGCCGTATCCGCACTACTGTATGGTTGCTCTACTTGGAATATAACAAAACGCCCGGAAAAAGCCAGATGGAGAATACACAAGGAAGCTGCATGCCATTTTGAATATATCCTGGAAGCAGTACCTTAAAAAAGAGGAGTTGTACAGCCACTTACCTCCCATCACATAGACCATCCAAATCAGGCGAACAACACATGCTGGGCACCGTTGGTGAAGTAAAGACGAACTCATAAGCGATGTTTTTTTTCTGCGGACTCCTATACATGGATACACCAGTGTTGGCCGACCAGCAAGATTTATATTCATCAGCTCTGCGCAGACACTTGATGCTATCTATGGAACTTACCAAGCGCGATTGTCGATAGGGCCGGATGACAAGAGAGAATCAAAAGAATACTTGCCGTTGGCCCACCTTGATAATGATGATGACAATGGTTGTTGTCATACTTACCTCTTTATGGAAGTAAATTTCGGAAATAAATCTCACAGTATGAAGAAAAGAGAAAAACAAAGTATTTCAAATGTGAGGAATTTTTTATAATGGTAAAGTGAACGTTAAAAAAGTTTTGGTTTTATTAAACCCTCATCAGGTCTTTATGATAGAGAAAAAAATTGTTGCTAACAATGATGGATGTTTTTATTAAAATAACGGGGGAAGAGAAAGTATCCATAAAGAAAGACTCATAAACGTTCAGTCAGCGTTCTTTTTTGAAAACTATTTCGTGATTGGCACAGGCAATGATGTTTAAAATATGTCGAATTTCTTAGAGATACAACGAATTGAAAGGTTATAAAACCATTAATTATCAGAACTTTTTAAAAAGTTGAAGGAAAAGAAGAGAAAAAAAAAAGGAAAAAAAAAAGGAAAGAAAGAAGAAAAGAAAATAAAGAAAAGAAAAGAAAAGAAACCATATGTAATTAAATCTTCAACATATCGAACGTATGTATAATATTACATCAATTCATTACTTATTAAGGAGTACGATTATATTCCCATAAACTTAATAATCTTGAGAATTGTCTTAGCCAATCATGAAATAGTTAAAAAAAACAAAACAAAATATAAACGCTGACTGAACGGTTATGAGTTTTACTCTACATATACTTTCTCTTCTCTCGTTATTTTAATAAAAACATTCATCATTGTTCAACCAGAATTTTTATCCATCATAAAGTCCTAATGAAGGTTTAATGAAAGCCAAATGTTTTAACGTTGACATCATAATAAATTCATTACATTTAGAATTCTTTGTTTTTCTATTTTCTTCTTATCAGTTTTAGATTTGGGGGTATTGTGAAGTACTCCTTCATGACTATTACTCACAGGTACACTCTGATGAAAAATTGTCTTACCTTTTTTGGTACCATCAATTGGTCAAATAGATCTGCTTTAAAATTATCATTTTTTGGTGAGCATCGATTTCAATATCGAAAACAATCAGCCGTTTGTATTGATGCCAGCTGTAGAATTGGGGGTAGTGTGAAGTACTCCTTCATTACTATTACTCACAGGTCCACTCTGACCTAAAGTTGTCTTACCTTTTTTTGGTACCATTAATTGGTTAAATTGATCTGCTTTAAAATTATTATTATTATTTGATAGGAATACCTGCATACACATTATTTGCGTTAAGAATAGTTACTTGAAACTAAAATTGTTTTGAAGTGACTTACAAGGTGAATATGATAAGTTTCCAGACTTTTTTCGTATGGGAACTTTTATTGATAGTACACACATGAAACTCTAGTCCCCTCCGAAGTAATCTCCTCCGGCCGCAATGCACTTACTGTACCATTCAAACAACTTCTGGAAAGTCACATGGAAGTCTTCTTGTGTGAGCATGTCAATGACCTTCATCACAGCCTCTTTCATCTCCTCAATTCTCTCATAACGACAGCCTCTGAGCTTAGGGAATAACCAAAAGTCACAGGGAGCAACGTCTGGACTATAGGGAGGGTGGGGAACTGTCTAGATGCCCATCTTGGTCAAATAGTCTGTGACAAATAGTCTGGAGTTGTGGACTGGTGCATTGTCCTGGTGGAAATGCCACCGACCCGATTTGAAGAGTGCTGGCCTCTTCCGACGGAATCTCTTCCTGTACTCCCTTAAAACCTCAATATAGTAACCCTAACCCTAACCCTTTGGTCAATCAACTGTGGTGTATTGACATCCTTACTCCTCCCACACCTCTCATTATCTCTCACAGACTCCCTGCCTTCGTTGAATCTCTTATGCCACTCAAAAACTCATGCTCGATTGATGGAAGATGCTCGAAAAGCCGTCTGAAGCATTCAATACGTTTCTGAGGCATTTTTTCCATGTTTAAAACAGAATTTTATTGCATATCATTCTTCTAAAGTGTTAGATTGCATTTTTGAAATTTACCAGCTGTGACAACCAGGCTTTAGTAGGGTGTATTCCAATTTCTTCTGTAGCTGTTCATTTGAATGTGAAATCCTAAAAATTGGTCAGTCATCTCATAAGATGTATAGCAATAACATACTGAATTTTCAAGAGTCTACAACAATTTTAAATGCCCATACGAAAAAAGTCGGGAAACTTATCGTATGCACCTCGTAAAACCATATAGCTGCAAACAAAGGATTATAATCAAATAAAAATATTTGCTTGAAACTATATAATTATTTATAAAATTGGATATCACAGTTTGCCAGCAATTTACTTTAGACAAATAAAATGTGTAGTCTAAAACAAATGCAATAAAAGATTGCTTATATAGTTGATTATGATCTTTAGCATTAAATAACCCACGTGGTGTAATGGTTAAAGCGATGGACTGCAGAATCGTCGTAAGCGAGTTCGAACTCCAGTCGCACTATTACGTTCACTTTCAGGCAAATACCTTTGGGAAACGTATGAACCCCCAAGCTATGGGTTAAATAGTACGACTACTGTTCTTCTAGGAGAATGGCTTTGGCATTAAATAACCTAAAAAGAGTTGATATGCCACTAAAGAAAGAAAGAAAGAAAGAAATATGTTGACATGCTGTTAAATCGAAATCGGTTTGTCAGCACAAAGCCAATTAGAAGTCAACAGGAAGAAAACAAACACGTTTCCTTATTCAATATATCCATTTATTGCATAACATACAAAGAAATATTTAGAAACTTACAAAATTAAGTAGATGATAATTGTTGATGCATTTTTTTACCAAAAAAGCTAGCATTCATGACATAACGTGCATTTCACGCCACTGATACTTTGCATATATATATATATATATATATATATATATATATATATATATATATAGGGTGGGACAGATGTAATAGGGAAGTCAATAGCAACATAACTCAGTATATATCAGCAGAAATAAACGCAGTATATCAAGAAGCTCCAAGATCAGACAGAAGAAGTATCTGTATGAATCTGACACTCTCACCCTGTGAGTAAAACCAAAAAAGCCTGGGGTATCGTGAAAATAAAAATCTGGCGCTACCTGGGTTGAGGTAATGATGTTTCAGCTCTGAAACCATGTAGATGATGAAGGCTTTGTTAGAGGGACTACTGCAGTTTTTACAGCAGCGATGAATTGATTATTTATCATGTAATATTATTGACTGTCCTCTTACTTTTGCTCCACCCTGTATATATAAAACAAGAAAAAATAAATGAGATAGAACAGGGCTATATATAGTACCCAAGTTGTTAAAAATATTTTTAGCAGTGACATCACCAGGTTTTTGATTCTGTCACTATCGGTAAAGACGAGCATAAAAAGTTTTTTTGTTTTTATTTTGAAAACTATTATGCCGTTAATTACTGATTTACGAAGTTTGTCCAGAAGGTAATGAGACTGTGTTTTGCATTTTTTGGGTTGGCAACCCTGACTGAAAATCAGCTGATCAAAGTGTTTGTCGCTCTGAATTAAAAATCAGCTAAGTACGAGGTTGGGCTGCAAAGTTCATTGGCTGCAAAGTTCATATGATGATATCATATCTACTTTTTTGACCAATGAGATCCAAGCACAGCAACACCGATGGAAGAACTGCATGGACCGCAAAAGGGATTATGTTGAAAAATATACCTCATTTAGTCACATTCCATAAGAGTATCTTCGTCAGCCTACGAACTTTTCAGCCGATCCTCTTAATGTTGGATTATAACAAGAGTTTTTGATTAAGGAGGACACGAAAATGGAACGCAAGAAAAGATTTTGACTCACCTGTGAGACCAAAATTCCGTTACTCTCCTGATCTATATCATTGGAACTATTTCCTGTTTCCCCAAATTAAAATCCTGCTCCAGGGTTGCCATATGAAACTGTTAGGGACAAGCAACAGGTCGTGGTGAACCAACAGTGGCATTCTGTTTCTATGAGTGAAAAGGATATATAATCAGTTTGTGATTTTTTAAGGAATCTACATTGAAGTAGATAATATTGATTTGTATTTAAGATGACGATAAGATTTTTTTACACCATCAGTTTCATTATATTTTGGACAAACTTCGTTTATTTGATTTGAAAGTTCTTGGAAGATTAAATTGCAGCCAAATTCAACAACTTATCGTTATTTGATTTCAATGTTTTCATGTTTGAGTGCAAGTGTAAGTCTCTATAATCCGGCAAAAATTATATTTTTTCTTTTTTTGCCAAATATCATATATCTGATAAGAACATATAGTACATATATATATATATATATATATATATATATATTAACCCCTTGTCTACCTGATGCGTGGATATCAAATACATCCACTCAAGTAAGCTTGCATAATGAAAACCATTATCAGCACCCTTTGCATGCCAAAATACTGGAAATAATAGAATATTTTAAATTATAAATAATACAACGGGAATTTTATTGAAGGCAGGTACAGCAGACATTTTTTCCACGTTTTTACCAATATACCACGTTTTTTTAACGATATGTATAAATGAGTACACTCGGTATGTAAGGAGTTAATGAAACATATATATATATATATATATACTTGATAATTTAGCTTGGTATATTTATGATTAAAGAGAGCTCAATATCGGTGATAGAGCATACGGCAAGGTGATGATAGCGTAGACACAGAATCAACGGTGGTTGGAAACTTAGTTTCTCGCCTACAAGATCACCAGACCAAGTCTGGTGGACAGATGATCGAATTAGCAATATACGGACTATTATCAAGCACCGTTGATTCTGTCTAAGCTACCTTAGCTTTTCACACACACACACACACACACACATATATATATATAGTTAAGGATTAGAAACAGTCGGACATTTGCAAAATATTTATTTAATATACTTTTAACGCTTATATTTATTTTGTATTTTCGCAAGCGATGTATTTTGATACAAAATTAACGATTTCAAATAAAAAAAGAAAAAGAAAGAAATATTTTCAACCGTACAACGCAGAAAAAAACAAAACAAATGAACAACAACAAAATGAAAAAAAACTATTCGGACTCTACCGACCCATTGGTATAATTGTTAGAGTGTTCACTCATGGTATAGAAGACCGTGGTTCAATACCAGGTCGAGTCATACCAAAGACTCGAAAAATGATACTTAAAACCTCTTTGTTTAACACTCAACATTATAAGGTATGGATAAAGGGTAAGTTGAACAATCCAGGAAAATGAGTTGCACCCTCCCTTACACCTCGTTGTACTAGCTATTGAAAAGGGAGTCTTCGAGTCACCCTTGATTACGATTGGATAGCTTATGAAAAATTATAATTAAACGTTATTTACGAAAAAAAATGCTGATGAAGATCTTTCTGAACGTGAATAAAAACTGTTGGAATATTTTAGTAATATTTTACCAGGATATTATGCAAAATCCAAGTTTCTTACAGCGATAATGTCATCGTTAAGATAAAGGATCTCATCATACAACAAAATAATTGAGCAACATAATAAAAGTTTGAGATACAGAGTCATTGACAAGATATTAAATACTCCAGTGAATATCATCGTTCAATTATTAAGACGTAAGAAAAAAACTGAGCACTGCTAAAAACCTTTCTCAAATTGACATTCTACGAACATTTTTTTTTTAAACTGGAAAAATACTCACCCATTCGGAGGATTGAGTAGGCAATTCTAAACCTTTCAAACTTTATCAGAGGGACCTAGAAACATTAATCATTTAAAAGTACGTTTGTCCTGAACACTGGATTAAGATTTCAAAATCTTGTGTAGGGTTATCGAAGATATCTTCAAACTTGGAAATATGCAAATAAGTATCAAAATAAGAAATTAGTATACCCGAAGACTTTAATCAATGAATTAGTCGTTGATTATATCCACTGAAACCAACTCTTTGGCCAGGAGGGTAGAGTGTTTGCCAATTGTTCGGGAGACCTGGGATTGAACCAAAGACTTTAAAAATGGTACTTGATACTTCCTTGCTTAAAACTCAGCAATAAAAGGTACGTATCAATGGTAAAGTGGAGCAATCCAGAGAAAGGAGTAGCGCCCTCCCAACACCTCGGTGTAGTAGCTAGCTATTGAAAAGGGAACTTTCTGGTCGCCCTCGACTACGGTGGCCAACTTTTATATCCCTTGAGGTATCCTGAGTATGACACTAAATTGTATCTGAAGATTTGAAGACTGTGAGGTACTCATTTATTGCCATTACTTCCAGGTCGACTTTGAACAAGAGTGTTAGTACCTGTTAAGGTTCCATCTTGGGTCAAAATGTTCTCTTTGAAAATTATTTGTATTCGATAGGACTGTGTGCAAATAAAAACCTATTAGGAAACAACTACGCAAAATATGTAAACATGAACGCGATTCCCTAACCTTGACACGCAATCAATCAATCCATCAATCGACAAATGCATGAAATATCAAAACCCATCCACTGATAACTAGAAAGATGATCCAAGATGATCCACAAGCAGATGAATTACTAAAAGAACGGATAGTAATGAACCACACAGGGATGGTTGAAATACCAATCCGAAAGAAAAAGCAACTTTTGATGAAGAAAAGAAGATTAGTATTTTTAGGTTGCTCATCAGCTTAGATATTATTTGAAAGAAAGTTCTATTAACGATGTTAAAAGGTTTGACATATTAAACATTAATACAGAGAACAAAACTTGTAAACTGGGAAGTGGTTGGTATTTGGTCCCAAGTCAATAAATATTGCTCAAGTCCAGTTTTCGGACCGTCCTTAATGTAGATCTTTCCAACAGAAAAGCTTCAAATTGATTGACCAACACAAGTTAGAGATTTTATAGAAATTAGAAGATTTATTTTACCAGAATCCAACGCCAAATTGCTATATATAACGCAGAAGTTATCTATTACATATAAGTTGGCGACTGTAGTCGAGGGTGACCCGAAGGCTCCCTTTTCGATAGCTAATACACCAAAGTGTAGAGGAGGGCGCTATTCCTTTCCCTGGATTGCTCCACTTTATTTTGATCCTTGCCTTAAAATGTTGAGTGTTAAGCTAGGAGGCATCAAGTACCATTTTTCGAGTCTTTGGTATGACACGACCTGGGACTGAACTCAGGTCTCCCGGACCATTGGCGAACACTCTACCCATGGCCACAATTCAGCTTATCATTTAGAAAGAACGAGACGGGCGTTCAAGTAATCGAGAACCCCCCCCTATCCCCACGGTAAAACATGGTGAATGAAGTGTTATAATTTGGGAGTGTTTCACCTTAAAATTTACGCTGGAAATTAAAATTGAAGGAATTATGAATGGAACGATGTATCAGAGTATTTAGGAAGTTAATTTCTTTTCTTTCGAAAAACAATAGGAGTTTGAAAAGGGGTGTATCTCTAAACAAGATGATAGCCTGAAGCATATAATTAAAGTAACTTAAGAAAAGTTTGTTTAAAACAATGTCAAGATGTTTCATCAGAGGTCCCCGCGGACTTTCTCGAAATCTATGTATGGCACTAGACCTTGCTGTCTAGTTCAAGCCATAACCCGGCATACATGCCCGGACCCACATTTGGGTTCGTGAAACTGCTTGCCTCATCAGGCTCACATTGCACCAAGTGAGCCGATGAGCAGCATAGACCAGCAGGGTTCGAGTCTCGGCTCGTTCCCGACCTTCCCCTCCCCTTTATCCCCACTTTAATCGGCCTTTGGGCTTTTGACCTTGTGTCAAGTCGTGTCTGGTAGGAGGCAGCGACAAATAAACAGAGGGACCCAGAAACATTAGTGATTTGAAATTTCGTTTGTAAGCATTGTATTACGATTTCAAAATCTAGTGAAAAGTTTTAGATGTCCCCAAGCAGTAATTTCAAATGAGGAAATATGCAGCTCAGTATTAAAATAAGAAGTTCATATATCTGAGGACTTTTTTCATAGTTACTTTTATTTATATTTTATGCTGTATTATGAATTAATAAAGCTATACTTTTCATTGCAATTGTTATTAAATCGCCCTGTAGATACAGAGCCTAGAATATATCGACAGCATTCTTTGTAGAGAGATAAGATCCACTCCGAAAAGCCTGTTCAGGTTATTACACGAAACTATTCGTCAGGGTCCCATCGCTTAAATAGATATGTTTGAAAACTGTTAATCTTCGATAAGAATGCTCGAAATCATATAAACGTGCGCAAATTATTTGTATTAAGAATAGTTATTTGAAGATTATTGAGAAAGGATTACTATTATTATTATTATTATTATTATTGTTCTAGCGGACATTGGCATAATGGTTAGAGTGTTCGCTAATGGCCCGGGAGACCGGGATTCAATCCCAGGTCAAGTCATATCAAAGACTCAAAAAATGGCACTTGATGCCTCATTGCTTAACACTCAGCATTATAAGGCACGTATCAAGGGTAAAGTGGAGCAATTCAGGGAAAGGAGTAGCGCCCACCCCTAAGCCTTGGTGTAGTAGCTATCGAAAAGGGACTCTTTGGGTTACCCTCGACTAAAGTCGCCCACTAGAGATTACTATTATTATTATAATAATTCTAAATTACATGTAACCATATAATCCATACATTTGTGATCGAATAAGATAAGAATACTTGAAACCATTTTATTATGCAAATTATTAGTATTAGATAAGTATACTTGAAACCAGATAATCGAATGTAAACAAATAATTATTGTTATTGAATAGGAAGAGTTACTAGAAACCATGTTACTGTGTATAAATTATTAATATTCCCCTTAGTTACTTGAAACCACATAATTGTTTGAAAAAAAAAATGACTTCGGCAGAAAATAATCCAATATGGCGTATAAACAAGTAAGCAAGCAACCTTTTTCCATCAAAATACACCATCTGCGTCAAGTCAATGTAAGCATTAGAAATATCTCAAATATTTTGTATGTGTCCACACACACACACACACACACACACACACACACATATATATATATATATATATATATATATATGCAGCAGATTTTACAGAATGAGACCTTTGCACAATGAATACGAGTTGAGATAAATGGAACTTGTTCATCTGTATATACATAAAATTGCATGTCCGGCTTCAAACACGAGTAAAATTTTTTTTTAAAAATCAACGCTTAATAAAATTTGCAAATTCAAATAATTTTTGTTATGATTATTAAAACTTAGCGAAAGAATTTATAGTGAGTAATGTTCTAATATTGGTGGAATAGTTGCGACCCATAAAATAATCTATTTATATCTTATAAAATTTGAAAACGATTCATTTATCTTTCTTTATCAGTATTAATAATAATTTTTGTAAATATATTTATCATTAGCGAAAAATTATTTTAATAAATATATGAAAGTTTCAAAAATCAATACTGAGCTTTTTATTTTCCATTAATAAATATTCTAAAACAGTTTCCATCAAAAGAATACAGAAACTTGACAATGTTTTTTGGACGCTTTTAATAAAATACTAAAGAGAATTTTCTGTGGCCAAAAGATTTTTTGGTGAGGAGTATGTAATACAAGAGTTCTCTTTTCTTGTTTAATGTTGGTTATGCATAAGTTTATTTTTTGCTTAACTTAAACGACAAAATTTTCAGACAAGATTTGGTATCGGAAATAATTCTCACTTTTCTAAATTAAAAAATTATGATCCTCATTAAAAAAAAAAAAAAATATTCGTAAAAAAAAAAAAAAATCTATCAGTAAAAAAAATGAGTAAAAAATTAAAAAATTATTAATGAAATTTAAAAAAAAGATCATTGAATAAAAATTTACAAAAAGATTATGAGTGAAGAAAAAATTAAAATAAAAACAACAAAAATAAATTTGGATATGACAAGAATTTAATTTCAAAATTTTTTTAATGTAGAATTAATGTCATATTCAAATATTCTTCCAAACTATTGCACCGAAAGCATTAGATATTATTGTATTGTGAGTGTTAGATAATATTATATCGTGAGTGTTAGATAATATTGTATCGTGAGTGTTAGATATTGTATTGTGAGTGTTAGATATTATTGTATTGTGAGTGTTAGATAATACTGTATCGTGAGTGTTAGATATTGTATTGTGAGTGTTAGATATTATTGTATTGTGAGTGTTAGATAATATTGTATCGTGAGTGTTAGATATTGTATTGTGAGTGTTAGATATTATTGTATCGTGAGTGTTAGATAATATTGTATCGTGAGTGTTAGATATTGTATTGTGAGTGTTAGATAATATTGTATTGTGAGTGTTAGATAATATTGTATTGTGAGTGTTACATATTATTGTATCGTGAGTGTTAGATAATATTGTATCGTGAGTGTTAGATATTGTATTGTGAGTGTTAGATATTATTGTATCGTGAGTGTTAGATAATATTGTATCGTGAGTGTTAGATATTGTATTGTGAGTGTTAGATAATATTGTATTGTGAGTGTTAGATAATATTGTATTGTGAGTGTTACATATTATTGTATCGTGAGTGTTAGATAATATTGTATCGTGAGTGTTAGATATTGTATTGTGAGTGTTAGATATTATTGTATCGTGAGTGTTAGATAATATTGTATCGTGAGTGTTAGATATTGTATTGTGAGTGTTAGATATTATTGTATTGTGAGTGTTAGATAATAATGTATCGTGAGTGTTAGATATTGTATTGTGAGTGTTAGTTATTATTGTATTGTGAGTGTTAGATAATATTGTATCGTGAGTGTTAGATATTGTATTGTGAGTGTTAGATATTATTGTATTGTGAGTGTTAGATAATAATGTATCGTGAGTGTTAGATATTGTATTGTGAGTGTTAGATATTATTGTATCGTGAGTGTTAGATAATATTGTATCGTGAGTGTTAGATATTGTATTGTGAGTGTTAGATATTATTGTATTGTGAGTGTTAGATAATATTGTATCGTGAGTGTTAGATATTGTATTGTGAGTGTTAGATATTATATTATTGTGAGTGTTAGATAATAATGTATCGTGAGTGTTAGATATTGTATTGTGAGTGTTAGATAATATTGTATTGTGAGTGTTACATATTATTGTATCGTGAGTGTTAGATAATATTGTATCGTGAGTGTTAGATATTGTATTGTGAGTGTTAGATATTATTGTATTGTGAGTGTTAGATAATATTGTATCGTGAGTGTTAGATATTGTATTGTGAGTGTTAGATATTATATTATTGTGAGTGTTAGATAATAATGTATCGTGAGTGTTAGATATTGTATTGTGAGTGTTAGATATTATTGTATTGTGAGTGTTAGATATTATTGTATCGTGAGTGTTAGATAATATTGTATCGTGAGTGTTAGATATTGTATTGTGAGTGTTAGATATTATTGTATTGTGAGTGTTAGATAATATTGTATTGTGATTGTTAGATATTATTAGTATATTCCACTCGAACCATGAAATTATTGAAGACCAATCCGCTATGAGAATATTGGTCTAGAAGAAACAAGATCATGGCTTGAGCGTCTAAAAGATTATTTGGCACTGACAAATAACTATTTACGGAAGTAGAGGACGGAAGTAGTCAGCTGGGAAGGAGGTAGAAACATAGATAAAAAGGACAATTACAAGTCTGTTTCTATCAGTTAAAAATTGTGACAGCAAAGAAAGTGAAAACAATGTAAACAGGACGATTACGTTGGATCTGTGCAAAGAAGTGGGCTTGGTGTAACAAGATAGGATTGATCTAGCAATCTGGATCAGAACTTGCCCAAGCCACTGGCGATTAGTCATTTAAATGGTGGTGGTGGTGAGGCTGATCGGACGATGTCCCCTACCCAAGGTTAAAGTAGGAGGTGAGGTGTTTTGTGAACAGGGTTCGAAGATAAAAAAAGTTTCGGTGAATGTAGAATGTGAACTAATCAAGGATTTGAGAATATGTTAAACAATTTCATTCTGCTTCATTAATGTTTTCATATCACTGAAAGAATGTATGTGACGGAAAAAAAATAACTATTCTAGAATGGTCGGCAAGAAGCCCGTATTTTTATTCACTGGAGAATAGGCAGGAGATAAGGAGGCGCTCTAAAGTAGCGAATATCGTTGTAGGAAGTGTACTGAGCTAAACGAGTTAATATCCCGAAAAAGGCTGTTTAAATTTCACATAGCGCAAATAATTTTGGGAATGGTATGAATCCAACTATTTTCTCTCCACCTATGCGTATATATAAGGCCAGACAAGGCTTTTTAACCTTGGTATGGCAACCGGCCTAAGAAAAGGAAAACTCTGAATTCAAACCAATTGTAGACCGGGAGTGGGAGGGGTTTTGTCAGGCTATTCCTTCCCAAGACAAGTAGTGTACCGACGACCAAACCAAATTATGGAACCAGGCATTGTTTTTGAGTGGTACAAAAGAGGTTTAACTATGGGAGTACTTAATGATAATTTCGAAAGAAATTTATCGGAAACAGAAAGATATTGTCAATATCTTCGAATGTTACGAAGCAAAACTGGTAAAAGTTATGAAAATGTGTTGTTATTGTCCGTTAGATTTTCTTTACTTTGTCCGAAAAAATTTGTCAAGTAAGTAATGCAAAATTTAAAAAAATTGAAGTTTTAAAACTGAAAGTCAACCATAGTTGTCTCCCCCTAACTGACCACAGCTGTGTTTACATTTCCGTAAAGCTTCAAGTCAAGCTATTACCTCATTCGTTTTTCATTACAAGGCTTTTTTTTCATTCTTATGGTTAGAATATACGAGGGTTATTCAATAAATAAGGTGATTTTTGCCTAAGGAGTAGGCAATAGGAAGCACTGTTTGTACTTGTGCCTTTTTCAAGGGAATCAATAGTGATGGGTCCCTTCATGTCACAGAAGAATGTCAGCATAACCTTCTTTACTGTCCACTGGGCCCAATTTTTTTTCTTAAAAAGAGAGTTAGTATGTTTCCATTCGATGGGCTGTTTTCCCATGTTTAGTCTATTTGAAGAAATTTTTTGATTCAAACATGCTTTTCCGTAAACACCACACTTTCTTCTGTAAATCTTTCATGGTCTGCACTCCTCACCCTCCAAAGATTTGACGACAAACCTCTGTTCAGGCCTCAGGCTCTCAGTTTTATTTGCAGCCATTTTGAATAGCCTCAAAGCAAATATCTTCACAAGATTATAATAATTTTAGCTATAAACAAATTTCAAACAATATGGAGTTTACATTTATAGAAAAAAAATTGTGAAAAAAATTATTATTAAAAAAAATCCTTATTTATTGAATGACACTCGTACTTTTTACTGTTTAGACAGCAACAGTAATTACATCCTATGATATTTAAAATTTAAAAATGGAAGTGTCCAAAAAATATTGTCGGGCTTCTATAGTGTCGAATAAAAAGGTTGTATTACAAGAATAGGAAATACTCTGAGTGAAGAATAACAATAATTATTATGTCATCGCAGAAAATGGAGTTATAAAAATAAATAGTTCAGTTTTATTTTCCTTTCTCATTTAATTGCATGAAACTATGGCAGGTCTTTGTTAACAATCAACTTATGTACACCATTATAAGAATAGATTTCAGGTGGATAAAACTTTTAGACAAAATATTTCGGATTTATTCAATCTAGATTTTGACTAACCTACGGAAGACTATTTTATTATTCTCTCTCTACTTAAACAGAAAATAAAAAAAAGTACTCACACAGTTCAGATGTACACATGCAAAGACTAAGAAAATCGAGCTAGTAGAAGCTACTATGAATCACAAATCTATGTTAGTATACCTATATACAGGTAGATGGATGCATGCATCGATGCATTCTCCTGTACGTCATTTCAGACCTAATCTAAATATATAAAAAATATAGGAAAGTCAGATGAGATTTTAAAAATCTACTAGGAAAATAGTTTTTTATGCAAATTTATTAAAATATCAGTTCTATTTTTTCATTTTATGCTTTGTTATTAAAGATTGTAAGTTTTTGATCAAATACGCGAGAATTTTATTTTAAGGTGGCCATTTATGCAAAAAAGAACATCGTGTGTACACATGCGCCAACGTTAAACGCAAATTAGGATATCTCGCCTCACCCAGCCAAAACAAATGATTAAGTACAGTGGATTCCTGTTAATTGGGCCGTATCGACCAAACAAAAAAAATTATTGAAAATTTTTGTTTGAAGCAAAGAAGGTAACTGAGTTAATCAGAGCGTAATACGAAATATTTTTGAGAATTTGGTAATTTTAAATTTAACTTGAAAAACAATATATTTGATAGCCGTTTTGATAATGGAAAAAAAAAAGATAATTTTAGAAAATCTGATTTTTATGTTAATTTGTTAGTTCTGCTAATTGGGCGAAATAAACGACACTTTGTCAAAATAAACGAAGTGAATTAGCAATGATAGTATTACATTTGTATCGGTTCATACTCCCCTGGCTTTTTGGTTGGGCCATCTGGCATTCGTGTCAGATGGGGTATCGAAACCAATGGCAGATTCGAGGCCGAAAGCCCCCTAACTTCGGTTGGGCCACCCTCGGGTGGACGAGCTGCTTTTCTGTCCCCACTGCACTCCTTGTATAGCACTAGACCTGACGGTCTAGTTCAAGCTATATTCTGGCATACGTGCCCGGATCTAGATTTAGGTCCGTAATACTGCTTGACTCATTAGAGCCACATTGCACTTAGTGGGTCAATGACGAGCAGGGTTCGAGTCTCGGCTCGTTTCCGACCTTCCCCTCCCCTTTATTCCCACTTTAATCGGCCTTCGGGCTTTTGACCTTGTGTCAAGTCCTGTCTGGTGGGAGGCAGCGACAAATACAATACTCCCCTGGCCTTTTGGCTGGGCCGTCTGGCATTCGTGTCGGATGGGGTATCAAACAATGGCAGATTCGAGGCCGAACGGCCCCCAACTTCAGTTGGGCCACCTTCGGGTGGGCGAGCTGCAACCTTTGTCCCCTATGTATTGCACTAGAACTTGTCTAGTTTAAGCTATAACCCGGCATACGTGCCCGGATCCAAATTTGGATTCGTGAAACTGCTTGCCTCATTAAAGCCACATTGCACTTCGTGGGTCGATGAGCAGCACAGACCAGCAGGGTTCGAGTCTCGGCTCGTTCCCGACCTTCCTCTCCCCTTTATCCCCACTTTAATCGGCCTTCGGGATTTTAACTTTGTATCAAGTCCTGTCTGGCAGCGACAAATATCATACATTTGTATCAGTTCTTACAAAACTAGTCCTTTTGTATAGACGGTCCTAATAACCGATGGCCCATTAAAAGGAATCCACTGTAAAATCTTGTCAATGAAAATATTTCATTGTACTTAATTTCTATGAATCAATCGGTGAAGTTGTTTATATTTAATGACGGCAATATTGTCAAATAAACCAATCAACAATGAAAACAATAAAGAAACCGTTTTTGTTCGTTTTAACGCGCAATGCGTTCATTTTGGATTGTGTAAATAAATATCACATCAAAAGGAGATAAATCGAAGATCAAAGACGGATAAAATCGATCAAAAAGGATATAAAACAGGAGCAGTAACAACATTTGGCAGACTTAACAACTGTAAAGAACATTTACAATTTATTATTCGACAAAAGCATAAAATAACTGATAAATTTCGTCATCAAAATTTATCGAATGAAAAAAAAAAAAAAAAAAAAGAAACATTATGTTTTAATTTATTTCATGAAATTAACATTTTGTTGATGTAAGTTCATAGGTAATAAAAAATAGAAAAAAAATTTTTATTTGGGGTACCCAATGCAAACGATTGTTGTATTAAGATGACTTCTCAGCCGCATGATATTTAGCAGCAATATGGAAGGTACTAAAATGAATAAAAATCCTGGAGATTATTCTGACTAATTCGAAATTAATAAGTTCAAAATCATGTCTCCGGAACTAAGGGGAAAGTTAATACTAGAATGTATCAAAAGTATTTTCTGCGGCCTATGAGTCTTAAGGTTATTGATTATTTGATGAATACACTTAAAGAATATCAATGGAGCTTCTCTATCTCTTTTTCTCTCTGTATATATATATATATATATATATATATATATATATATATATATATATATATATATACTCAGCCACTATATATATATCCACTATATATATCCACTATATATATATATATATATATATATATATATATATATATATATATATATATATATATATTCATTCATTTAGGTAGTATTTCTCTGTTCATACATATTTCGTTAATCAATATAGACATCCTTTGTCTACACATTTTTGTATATATCTTTTCAAGAAATCCTGCATTTATTTTCTGGTATCCAGCGGAAATTGGTTTATGAAATTCTCATAATTAATTTGTTCCCTAGTTTTTACTGCCTGATCTTCGGTCACAATCAGGGGTGTGTATATACCAAAAGCAATATGACCTGTGTATGTACATTACTACTTTGTAAGTGTTGGGTATTTATTATTTATATCGGTATGTTGTTGTAGCGTTTTTAAAAATTTGTTTATATATATATATATATATATATATATATATATATGTGTGTGTGTGTGTGTGTGTGTGTGTCGTTTTATCACTAATACTGTCCAACCGTATCTTTGGTTTTAGATGTTAATAAGTTAGATATAAATTTTGAAAAATCCGACAGTTTTGAGACGTTAATTTAAACAGGATCTCAAAGCCACTGAACTTGGGAAGCAGAACAAAATAAAACTATATTTGACCGGAGTGTCCCCAAAAGTTTTAAGTGGAGTAAATTGTTCTCTTAAATAAAACCCAAACAACGATCAGCTGTCGATTATGATACTTTAAAATGCATAGTCGAAGGGAACCAACAATCAACACCCGACAAATCAAAATTTTTAATGTCTCGGGCAATCTTTGGTAATATAAACAACTTTTTTGGTTATTTAAATACTTTTGAGCAGTATTTACTATTGGTTAATGTTCATAAAGTCTGTAGAAAGTACTTGTCATAAGTATTTGAACAAACACTAAATCTGTTTTCACTGCTAAAATCTTTGAGCCGAGGTATGTACAAATTAAATAATTTGAAAAACTCTTTTAAATAGCAATGTCAGTTTGACTTTTAAATCTCTCTCATCGAATGAGATTTTAGAAGGATAGAAAAATAGCAGTTTTTCTTTTTTTTCATTTAACAACTTAATGATATTGAGAGCAAACATCATATAAATATTTAGCATTCAACAGTACAAAATAGGAGAAAATTCATATTTGTTGATTGGTTTTTATTAGATAAGATTCCTCTCTTTTTTTTTTTCTCTCAAAACAAAGGGATTAGAATCGGATCGTCGGTTTGTTCATTACTGCACCAATATGTGTTTATACATTTATATAGAGTCTTGTTTATAAAATTATGTAAATATATCATTTTATCAGAGCTGCGATCATCCATAGATATATGATAAGCATTACTTGTAATCATTAATGGTTTATGTTGCAGCGAAAGGAATTGAATTAATTCTGAAGAAAAGGCAGCTGAAGTTTCTCTCCAGGGAATCCAATGGGGCTCTAGTTTGGGTAACCAAGAAGAATAATGGCACCAGTATATCTGGTACTTATTTGAATACAGCCTTTGAAACATCACTACCTCTTTTCTTTAAGGGTTGTTTCTCTTACGATTTACCAGAACCCGTGGAATGCCACAAGATAGTCGTACTATTTACCCTCCACAAAGAAAACCAGTAATTCTTCCAAGCTGTAGCTGTGTTAGTACTGTTATACGGTTGCACCATTTGGACTCTAAAAAAAGCATGGAGAAAAAGCAAGATGGACGACACAAAGATGCTGTGTGTAATTTTTAACAAATCCTGGAAGCGGTTGCCTAGAAAACAGTAGTTGTACGGTCACTTACCCCCTATCTCATAAGCTATCAAAGTAAGACCAGCAAAACATGCAGAGTACTGTTGGACAAATAAGAACAAACTCAAAAGCAATGTTCTCCAATGGACTCCTGCACATGGACACACCAATGTTGTTCGACTAACCAAAACTTACATTCATTAGCTCTATGCCAGCACTTGGTGCCGTATTGAGCACTCACCACGTTCGATGGCTGATAGGGACGGTTGGCAAAAGAGAATCAATGGAATACATGCTGCTGATGATAAAAGAATAGGACAATTAGATTATCATAGTGTTGATAATAAAATCAAAATACTTTTGATACGCCCTAATATTAGTGATTTGATTAAGTTGAAAATCAAATAAGTTTTGTCTCGAAAATACTTGGGTGAGTCAAAAGTTTTACAATATTTTGGTACGTGTTAGTTTGTGGCGCGTATATAACGTGACCCAAGCAGTTCAAGCCGTGTTAAGTACCCACCGTGGTTAGGAGAATCGTGGTAGTTGGTGCGCAGGCACGTTATGCATTGCTTCATTTCGTGTATGATTTCAAAGCCGCATAAATGAAAGTGCAATGTAGTCTAATTTAGGAACTTATGCTTTACTTGTTAAAACCGAGCTATAACGTCGTGGAAGCAACGAAAAACATTAGTTGTGCGAAAGGTGAAGGCGTAGTTGATCACAGATTAGTAAGTAACCAGATGGTTTAAGAAATTTTGCTCGGATTGCAAGAACATCGATAATTAGACAAGATCAGATAGGCTTAAAATCGAGGATTCCGAGGCTGTGCTTCAAACTATAGGCAAATCCGGCGAGTAGCACTCAGAGAGTATCAGGTGAGCGTAGCATTTCCCAGTCCATGTTGTTCGCCTCCTTTACGACCTCGACAAAAGCTGCCGAATTGTACCTCATGTTACCAAAATATTGTAAAACTTTTGACCCACTCAAGTATTTAAAGAAAATACTAAATGTATTCTCACATACTCAAATTTGATTATTTCTTCTAATTAAATAAAGATGGCTTTTCTGTTGTTTGCGCTGCATCAAATATCATTTGGTTGGCATAGAATATCGTCACTAGCTTTTAAAATGCTCTGAACCAGTTCAACTTTCTTATTAATATCTCCGATAATCTGATGATTTTTTCTATCTTCGGATAATTTCATACTCAAGATTGTAATGGAGACGGTCAGCTTAAAAATCCAACTCCCGCTTCTTTTATTGATGGCAAAGGACTGGTGATTCCTATGACGCTAGCGCGTAGGGACAGGTAAAAAGGTAGGGAGGGTTGATGAAAGTGAAGAATATCGGTGGTCTTTTTTTTAAATTCCTGTTTAGAGATTAAGAGAACGATTGTCGTTTTTAACGACGTAACTAATCGATTTTTCTGCGAGTCAACCACAACAGAAAGACATTTGAAGCCTCGTTTTAGACGAGTCAGAAGAGACTAAGTGATTACATAAAGCATTGGTCAAAATCAGCAGGTTTAAAAAAGGGTGATATGAGCATTTATATAATTCCTGTTGCTTCTTCTGTTCATCTCAATTTTGTTCGATTATAAAACGTGTTTTTGTATTTTGAAACGAAAAGAAATATTGCTAGTAAAACAAAAAACCATCTTATTACATTGATATTACCAGGATAAAAAATCTATTGTAATGATTTAAAAAATACAATTTTTCAGAAAAAACTGATATCGTTCCGTGATTTAATAACTTGACAAATTCTAATTCAGTTAATGTCAAATTTTTACAGCATGTTTAAAAACCACTCAAAACACTATGCTTAATATTTTAAGTTCTTTTAGTTTTCAGGTATTTAAATGTCATTTACAGGGGAAAAAAAAATTGGTCCTCAAACATTAAGCATATAATTTTGAATTGTTTCTACACACGCTGTTAAAATTTGAGAGCATTTGGACGAGGATTGGTCAAGTTATTTTATTACGAAATGATATCGATTTTTCTGAAACACGTTGTGCATCTCAAATGATCTCAATTTTTTTGAAACACCTTGTATATCAAAAAAAAAAAAAAAAAAGAAAAAAAAAAGAAAAAAGAAACGAATTGAAGGTTATCATAAAAAGAAACTTTTTTTATCTGCGATAAAAATTTGTTGTCAGTATAGACATAACGCACCTGGCTTTTGAAACATGGATATACTTATGACATATTATTTTATACCATATTCATATTCAAGGTAAATATTTCATCAATGATATGACGATGAGAAATAACTGAATACATATGAAATATCTCTCTATTTTCTTAGATGTTTGATACATTTGCGCTTGTGCGTTGAGCTGGTTAGCTGTAGTAGGAATTAGCAGTATTCACTCATCATATTTATGTTGAATCAGCCTTAATGATACATTCCTATCGAAGATATATCCAGATCGAACGTCTCATTATTCCCATCGCTTACGGCAAACCGATCCGTTGCAAAAATCATGATAATATTGCAAGAACTGCATTTTAAGAGGCATCTGGTATACCATTCTTTGACTGTTAGTATGTTGTTACTTAAATCAAATTAAATTTCACTTCTATGATATCCAAGAATGTTCGGTATCGCAAATATGAATTAATCCAATGCTACCAGCTCAAGTGGATTCAGGTTCATTCTAAATTTGCCAATATATATCAATTCTTTGATCTTAAGTCCAAAGAAAACACCGACTTTCAGTTTTGAGTTATTTTTCTGAGCACCAAATTTTACTATGTAACCCAACAAACTTGCTTCCTATTATTTGAAGAAAACTGAATCACCGAGTAATCGCTATTGCCCTGAGAGATGCCACGAAGAGAAATATTTTGATAATATATCCTATGAATTAATAGAAACTTTAGCATCAACTGGAAACCATGATAATTGCCCTTCTGAACATCTTCATGAGGTCGAGTCGGAAGTAAAGAGGACATTTGGCAGGCTTATCAGTGCTGTACATTACATAAAATTCTAACATGCAAGAAGAATTCTGATCACCGATTTATAATCAGCACAAAATTTTTGGCTAAAACTTGTTTTGTTACACAAGAAGCAAGACCTTGGTTAGCAATATGTATGGATTAATCGTGAATCTCAGAACACAAAGAAATCACTTAAAATAGTGAAACTTTTGTGGATTCTGACCCTTAATAAAACAGGAAAATGCAAAAAAATAAAAAATAAAAAATAAAATAAAAGACATTCAATCCAGAATTCTTATACAAAACTAACCGAGTAAAATCACTCCACAGAGGTCTTATAGCAATTTGGTTTGGTTTATTTTTTAATGGCATATCAACCATTGTAGGTTATTTAATGCCAAAGCTATTCTCCTAGAAGAACAGTAGTGGTGCTATTTAACCCATAGCTGGGAGGATAAGGGGGTTCATACCTTTCCGAAGGGTATTTTGCCCGAAAGTGAACGTAATAGCGCGACTGGAGTACGAACTCGCATGCTACGATTCCGCAGTCCATCGCTTTAACCATTACACCAAGAGGACACCCCCTAGCAATTTTGAAATCATTAAGTTGTTCATGGCCACATTCACAAATACACATACACACTTATGTACACACATGTATATGTCGATTACATTAAATACATCAGTAGCGTTTTGAGGAACAGCAAATATTTGTTTTTTTTAAACCAAATCTTCCAGTCAGTGTCGTGAATATTAATCATGTTGATTGAACATTGTACAGCAAAGCTATTTGTTACCGCTAGCAGAGAGTCTTGCTTTCAATGGAGCTCCCCAAATTAAACCGACTTTGTGTGATATTTCAGTTCTGTAGGAGATGGGTAGATTGATACCTTCACAATATCAAATTCAGCTCATAATTAATAACCACGTGTCAGGTTACGAGAATATTGGGTGAACTTCTCTTTCTTCCTCTCTCCCTCTCCCCCCCTCTCTCTCTTCCTATATATATATATATATATATATTGCATGCGTGTGCATGTATGCGTATTTGGTTGATGCTCTTTGCCCTTCAGCAGGTAGATATTACCAATTGTAATTTTATTGGAAAAATTGGCATATATAAGTAATTTTGACATCTTCTTTGAGCAATTCACACACAGACACACATACACACTATCTCTCACACCCAAACTGTCTCACACACACGTACATAAACATACATGTACACCAGTTCACGTACGCATACATATACACTCATACATACATATATATGGGGTTGGAAAGAAAGTGCCGGTGCTTGTTTTACGATGATAACTTTTATTTTATACCCTACCTATGAGCATTAATCGGTATGTCCCACTCCTCATAAATACGTTGGACACTATTGTAAGAGGTGGGGATATGCTAAGTAGTCATCACGTGCACTGGTTACCTTCTTTACGCCGCTGGTGAATATTATATTTTATTAATGTTATAAAGATTTCCATTTCATTTCTAACTTCCATTTTGGTTATTTCTCATTCAGTATCATTTTGTTCGGTTGCACCAACTTTAAAGTTGATTTTTGATCAGTTAAGACATAGTGACGCCTATAAACTAGTCTTCTAACAATTCCTTTTTCATTTCAGGAATATCTAAAACTAAATTGAAAAATGTGGAATTGATGGGAACTATAAAACTGGAGGTACCCCTGGTTATCGTCGTAGGAAATGGACACAGCGACACGAGTTTAAATCCTGGACGAGATTGATTGCATTTCACATAGCTCTAATACCCTTGGAAAAGGTATGAATCCAATTATTCTCCCTCCAGCTATGGGTAAATAGTAGGACAGACTGGATTCTTCAGCCTTTGTTAGGCAACTAGTCAAGGAGAATGAAAACTCTGAATTCAAACCTGTTAAACTCTGCTTAAAAATTGACCTTGCGTCATATCCTGCCCGAGTGGAGGGGTTGGTAAATAGGATAAAACTAAGAGTAGATGAGGCCTATTTGAAACACTGCATGCTTTACAAATTTAACAGTGTGTTTTGGGTGGGGGTGAGGTATATTTGAATTATCTACGAGAAAAAGTTTTAAGTGATAGAAAATGTCTGCAATAATCTTCTCTGTTTCAAAGATTCCTTCTGGACGACCGACTTCAATCGACAACCAAATTCTCTTAACTATAATTGAAGAAAATCGTCAATTGACATCTGGAAAATGGGTCAACAATTCTGTACGACTCATGCAACAATCATAATCTACATACATGAATTCCAAAAACTTTGCCAATAGGTTCCATTTGACCAACCCAATTCTCAATTTAAAGACACATCATTAAGGACAAAAATGCTACTGAATCATTTCTGAAAAGTGGGTCTTTTAGAATCCTACAAAACTAAAGAGAAAACGGTTACAAATCAAACCAGGATTGCATCCTTTGAATGTAATGCTTTGTGTTTGATGAAATATAAAGGATGTAGTATGTTTTATCAATTATTAAATATATTGTCATTACTTAGAAGCACTAAACTAGTCTTTTTACACTCTCCGTAGGGTTTAGAATACGTTCACTGTATCTCCTGCTGAAGGTTAAGACTCCACCTGCCAAAATGGGGTGTCCAGGGTTGACACTAAACGGCATCTGGTGGTTACGATCCACTTCTGGACTTCTTGAGATCAGGGAAACCTAGAGTACCCCTTCGTTGCGATTATTCTCCGGTCTCTGACCCGAATTGGTTGTACCCGTTATGTACCCAACTATGGGTCAACTAGATCTGTTTAAAAAATCATTTGAATCTGATGGGACTGTGAGCAAAAATTGTGAATATGATCGTACCATGAACGCAATTCCTTACCTTCTAGGTTTAAAATAACTCTAGAAAGATTGACATGCCGTTAAAACCAGTCACTCTTTATTAAACTAGCGAAGTCCCTCGTTCAATTAGGGAAGATGTAATACTCTTGAGTGAAAATGCAAAACGCACACAAGAAATGATTTTGGTTCTCAATACGGAGGTTTTATATCATCTATCCTTTTCTCTTTTCTTTGCTAACTCAGATTATCTCCTTTTTAGATCTTTATCGTATTTTGTAGACTAGAAATTAATTAGGAAGAGGTTTAAAAGGATTATGCCATCAAAAATGAAGAGAACTATTGCTCGTATGTAATCTTAATTGACCAATCAACAAAAAACGACAGGACTTTCTTCTATTCAACCAAACATATATTAGGTTGTCCGAAAAATGTTGTCCGATTTTAGTATAAACTATTTAAATTCTCTTCTTGCATGTTATTTTAAAAGATTATCGCGAAATAAAAAAAAATTATAGTTATATAAAAAAAATTCACCATCTGCGAAATCAAATTTTGGTTTTAGTTAATTTTTTTGTCGCTTCTTTCAGAATTTAATTTTGAAGATGATATGCCCAATCATCATGAACATGAAAAAAGAAATGATGCATTTACTTTTTTTGTATTTCAATCTTGGTTTTGATTTATCTTCATGACTATGTTTCACTGCATGTTGCCAGGATGACACAGCAGAAGCTCTTTGACTTGGGATATGAGACTTTACCCCATTCACCATATTCTAATAATTTCTCACCCACCGACTATCATTTTTTCACGCAGCTGGATAGTTTTTGTTGCACCGAAAACATGACATTGCAAAGAAGAGTAAAATCTGCATTTAAAGATGTCTTGACAAAGTTTTATCGTACAGACATTACTAATCTTGTTAATTGATGGCGGAAATGTATAGACATTCTGAGATCATATTTTGGCTGATTAAAACTCTATTTGAATAAATAGATTTAGGAATAAAAAATTGTTTTAAAACCGGATATTATTTCCCAAATGACCTAATAAAGTGGCAAGGTTTTAATGTGCACACATATATTAAATGTGTTGCATGTCTACATATTTATAAGGAAGTAAGTCGAAAAGCATACCTATCAAATGTGACGGACTATCTGGGCAATTAAGAGAAAAAAGAGTGTAATTGTGTATTGAATATAATATTTGTTTTGCTTACGAAACAAAACTATATAAACAAATTTGTGCATCATTTGAAAGATTGTTTAAATAACAAATAAAACATGAAAAAACAAAAATAACGGAATATTTTTCGAAAGACGTTTAAACATTAGTAAATAGATTTTGCGCGATTTTAATTCAACCGTTTATAAAGATCAAATCATTTACACCATAAACATTACATTCACGAAATATCTAAGAAAATTAACTTAAAACACTTCAATTGAGTAGAGGTAGGATATAGGTAATGACGGGGAAGCATTTTTTAATGTTAAATATTAAAAGAAAATTCTTCTAAAGAAACAAATAACCGAATTTAAAACATTTGTTTGATAATTATACACTTAAGAATTTGATAATTGAGCAGATGTAGCAGAGGTAGTTTTTACAGAAACTACTCAGCTATAAACACAATAAAAGAAAAGTAGCTTGTTTCTTCAATAGAACAAAAAGAATGGTGCGATTATTGAATAAAAAGGTCTTTGTTTCTTTATATAAAACGTAACAACCATTCTATAACCTAGCCGTCAATCAAGAGATGCACCTGTGTAAATAAGCGGAAGAACAGCGGAAATAGGTGGACGTTAAACAATAATATAACAAGGACACAGACGGCTTGAGTAAGTTGGAGACAAGATGCCGAATTGAGAGCTAGCGGTAGACAGAGGGCTTTGGGCCCTCAGTGACCAACGGTTGAGTAACCCAGCCAAGATGATGAAGAAGTGCTGCTATGGTCTCGAGAAGGTTTGGGTCAAAATAACAGTCCATCTTTGTCTCCACTCACCTCTCACACACAACCAACATCAACCCTTTCGAGAATAAAGTGTGAGAGATATATTTTTATAAAGAAGTGTGTTCGTTCGTTCATTGAAGTTTGTCATTATTGTTGATAATGTTTCCGCTTATATTTGTATTATGTATATGTATGTGGCTATACCATAATTCCACTCCTAATCTACTCAGTGACCAACAACAAAAACTGAATACTTAGTTAAATAGATGCATCAACAATATGTTATTGGAATTTTCTAATCGTTGGTCTGGCAGTGGTTTAATAGACTTCATTATTTATATAATTTTGACAGGGTTAAAATATAGACACAAAAGCCTCGGCGGTCATGATGTAGTGTGATAATAAAAAATTACATCAAGAATAAAACTTCCTGAGCTGAATTTTCCGACAGGTTTTACTAAAGTATTTGATCATTTACACAAGATTGATAATTAAATTAAGAATTTTAAAACTGCGGTCAGACTTTATTAACACAATATATATATATATATATGATCCCAAGTTGAGTCATACCAAAGACTCAAAAAATGGTACTTGATCCCTCCTTGCTTAATATTCAGTATTATAAGGTACAGTTCAAGAGTAAGCGGAGCAATCCAAGGAAAGGAGTTGCACCCTACCCTACACCTCGGTGTAGTACCTATTGAAAAGGCCTCAGGTCGTCCTCGACTACGGTCAGCCAATTTACTCACAACTTATATATATATATATGTGTTCACTAAAGAAGAGTTAGGATCTAGCGAGTTTTTAGAAAACTCAGTAAATAAGCTATTCTAATGACTTGAAGTACTATCCGTATTTAGCCTGTTTTAAGTCAATGTTTTCCCACTTTCTTCATTAAAAATACACACACACACACACAAACACACACACACAAACACACACACACACACACACAAACACACTCACAAACACAAACACACACACACACAAACACACACACACACACACAAACACACACACACACAAACACAAACACACACACACACACAAACACACACACACACACAACACACACACACAAACACACACACACAAACACACACACACACACACACAAACGCACAAACACACAAACACACACACACAAACCCACACAAACACACACACACACACACAAACACACACACACACACAAACACACAAACACACACACACACAAACACAAACACACAAACACACACACAAACACACACACACACACAAACACACACACAAACACACACACACACACACAAACACACACACACACACACACAAACACACACACACATATATATATATATATATATATATATTTACGAATAGCTACAAAGCCAGAAGTAGTCAGAATTATCCTGATGATCCGGTTAGGTGAAACCTAGGTAGATTACTTCTGGCTCTGTAGATATTCGAATTTCGATCTACTTAGTCTATTAAGCACTCTTATGTTTCCGCCGGTGTTTTTTCTTTTGACTAGGCTTTGCGATAGTGGTTGATTATTTTCAAGCAATACTAATGCTTTTAGTCATTTCTTTTTTCAAGGAATTTTTTCCCACGTATCAGTTATTGTAATATATTTTTTTATTTATAAATTGTATCAGCTGGATTTTTTCACACTGTCAAAATTATAGAACAGATATAAAACTAATATAAAACTAATATATATATATATATATATATATATATATATATGTGTGTGTGTGTGTGTGTGTGTGTGTGTGTTTTATATGTTAGATGTGTAATCTAACTTTTCTTCTCTGACGAAAATGTCAACATGAATCGTGCAATATAGACCAGAAATGGACGTGATGATATAGTCTAATCAAAATCAGGAACATTCAAAATATAAGTAAAAGAGAAACTTACAGAGAAAATAATAAAACTTCTAAAAGGTCTGACAACAAGTAATTGTGAACTGAAGATATCATCATCAGTTTATATTATTTTGGTTTAAGTCTCTTTGTTTAATGGCTTTGTCATTTATCTGACATCCAACCAAGTTATTTTCTAATGTGGGCACGCACGAATCAAGACTCCTGTTTCACAAAAAAAAAATCTTGATCTTCTCGGCATTTTCCTATTTTAGAATACCTCTGGCGCCAAACAATAAACTTAGCCCTGCCAAGAAAATATTTCTGGGGGAAGAAAGCCCTTGTACTAAGAGATAAACTTAATTAAATCCAATTGGCACATAAACACCTAAATGAGTGAAACAAAGCAGTCACGGCTAATTTGTAACACATCCCACCGATGATTAACGTCTATATCCCAAATGGAGAACTTTGAAGCAGGTGTCTATCATTGAAACGATTATAAAAAAAAATCAATTGAAGACACTTGGATATCTGAAAATACTTTTCATTCAACGAATGCCTATACCACGTCACAAATTCAGTTTTCATCGCTTCTCTTATAGATTATCAACTCTTTAAAAACTATTTCAAAAACTTTCCAAAATAATTTTCTTCACAAAAACCTTTGCCTCTGACAATGACCAAAGATCTAAATTAGTTGAGAACAATCTCTCTCTCTCTCTCTCTCTCTCTCTCTCTCTCTCTCACTATATATATATATAGAAAGAGAGAGAGAGAGTTGAGAATTATAAAAAAAATTACACAAAAGAAATATTCCTTCTTGTATCACTTTCGTTCATTTCTGTCTCCCCCCCACTCTCTCTTTCTCTCAGTATATATATATATATATATTTGTATATATATATATATATAGAGAGAGAGAGAGTCAAAACGACTTGAGAACAGTCAAAAGAATAAATAACACAAAATAAATATTCCTATTTGTTGTATCCCTTTTGTTAATCTCTCTCTGTCTCTCTCTTTCTCTCTCTGTCTATCTCTCTCTGTATATATATATAAAGAGAGAGAGAGAGAGGGAAAGAGACAGTCAAAACTAGTTGAGACCAGTCCAAAAAGTAACATAAAGAAAATATTCTTATTTGTCGTATCACTTTTCTTCATCTCACTATGTCTCTTTCTCTCTCTCTCTATCTCTTTATATATATATATATATATATATATATATATATATATATATATATATATGATTATTAGTATTCTTCAGTTTTATCTTATGTTTCAGATTTTATAATGGCAGATAGTTTAAACCCAGCTATGGGTTAAATAGTATCCCTGCTGTTCTTCTACAGGGATTGTTTTGACATTAAATAATCCATAAAGTTTGATATGCCATTAAATAACCCTAGAAGAAACAAAGAAACCGAAATCTGAATCAAAATTTAATGTTCTGATAATTTTGAACTATTATGTCAAACTAGCCCTCTTTACTACTATAGTTGCTCTCAGAATTAAAAAAAATGAAAGAAAATAGAATAAGTATTCTAAGGTTGGGGATTTCTTTCTTGAAATAAATCCAAGTTATAAAAGACTTTTAATTATCAATTTTGATATTTCAAAACAACGCTGAAGAGAATTCGGCTACCAGTTCATAAAAACCTTCAGAAAAGTTCAGATCATAGAAATATGCTATGTGTAGAACATTACAAATGTTTTAAAAAGCATATTGGAGCGCTTAAACGGTTCCAATGAATTCTCAGTTTGTTAAAAACTAAAAGAGCCGAGATTTTGATATTCGTTAAGTCTCAAGGTAGATAACATTCGTGAATACAAAGACCCAACAGTATGAGAATTGTTTGGTTTGGTTTTATGGCATATCAACCATTTTTGGTTATTTAATGTCGAATCCTGTTTTTACATATATGTTAAATATATGATTTGGAAACACATTTTGTAGATACACAAAATTAAATGATAAACAGTTCTATTTCTAACAATTTAGTTTCGTATAAGTCAACAAAGTTAAATGGTTCCAAGTATTGATATGTATCACTAACAATTTAATTAGACATCAGTCATTTGTTTACACACAGATAAATGATCAAACAGCTCTATTTCAAATTATTCAATTTAGCATAAGTGATTTGTTTGCATTCAATTTAAATATCAAACAGTTCTATTTGACCCATAAATAGGACCCTTTCAGGTGCTACCACTCCGGAGCGATGGCACTGAAGAGATACTCTGCATTCTCCAAAGTTCCAGCATTACTAGAGCCTCACCATGAGATTGTTTAATGTCATATCCAGGACACTCGTTGGTAGGAAGTCTTAACCCTCTGCAGAGATACAACTGGCATATTCTACAGCCTCAGCCGACTGGAATATGTATGTGGATGTGCATATTGATATTCTTAATTGAAATAACGTTACTGTATTGTTAAATAACGTTTTCTTCAGATTATTTTCGCTTTTCATTGAAAACTGAATTGATGAGATATGGCGGATGATTCCGATATCAACTTGAAAAAAAATCTATTCATTAGCATTTGTTTGCAATTATCAAATGAAAATCGTGACTGAATTAGAATTATTCATCATTAAATAACATTTTGATCAGTTGCCTTGTCGGTGAGGCTAAGAATATGCTGGCAGCAAGGGGGTGAAAAATCCCACCCCAAAAGGTGATGTCTTTGGTATGATTCTAAACTGAAACTGGTGATAAGGTTCCAGTTCTAGTGATCCGAGGAGCGTGGAGTATTCTTTCATTGGTAATACTCTCAGGTCCACTCTGACCCGGAGTGGTCGTACCAGTTAAAGTCCTACGTATGGGGTAAATAGATTTCTGTGAAAATTGTTTGCATTTAAACTGTACAAAAAATTCTTAAGAAACAGCTGAATAAAAAAACGTAAATATAAACACACAATGAATGTAATTCCCTAACCTCTTGGCATAGAATAATCCGTGACGGCTGATACGCCGTAAAAATCAGTCAATCAACCAATCGCTTTGATCAACAGATTCTATTATTTCCGATATTCAATTTTTCGATTTCACATCTAAAATTTTCAACTAAACATTATATATTTATATTTGTATATACCATTCACACAAATGTGTATGAGAGTGCAAATGATTTCGTGCCGGCAACTATGCAAAGAGATATGCAAAGCTGAACATGTCTGACAACAGTTATGGCTATAATAATTGCAATGTGCACGCCTTGATGGGCAGAAACAAAAAGTGAAAATTTATCGTATGCTTTCTGTAATCAGGGATGTGACAAGCACTTATTTTATTTTTATTGATCGTCAGAGACTTTTGATTGGTGAATTGTCTTCATGAATGTCAAGAGAAACTCACTGGCCTTGTAAGAAATGTTCATTACGTTCATTTTCATCAGACCAAATTTTATGCAAAAATGAAAGCCACAAATCACAGCAAGAAATTAGCGAGAATTTTGAATTGGATCAATTCCGCTAATTGATCTAAATGGTGCGATATTACGCACATGACATGCATAACTAATTATATTTATAAGAGCAATCTCCTAGTAATTTTGTCAATAAATTTCAGAAAAATTACCTGATTTAATTATGTTTGAAACACACTTACCTATGTACACATATATTTATATCAGTATATACACATATCTCTAAGGTTGAGCGAAAAAATATGACGAATTAAAACTGGTTAACAAACAAATGAAATCCTGCTTATAGAAAATTTTACCTACTAAGTATTCATTCAGAAATCTTTGGTTGAATGTATATACATATAGACAGAATTTGGCGTTAGATAACCTACAAAGGTTGATATGCCATAAAAACCAATCAACCAGCCTCTCTCTATCTATCTAAACACATATATATGTTTGTACATATATATATATGTTTGTACACACATATATGTGTGTTTGTACATTTATATATACATTTGTACACACACACACACACACACACACACATATATATATGATAGAAATATGTGGAAAGGTGGATAAATCAAACACTTAAAAATGATTTAGAGGTGTGATATTTCGTTTATTTCTAAGACCTTTTTCAAACTCTTAAAAATTAAAAAACGAAATATCACGCCTCTAAATCGGTTTTAAGTGTTTCATTTATTCAACTTTTCACATATTTATATCCTATTGTCAGATTCACGACAATCTATCATTTCAATATATATATATATATATATATATATATATATATATATATATATATATAAAGTAAAAAGTAAAGTTGGCGGCCGTACTCGAGGGTGACCCGAAGGCTCCTTTTTCGGTAGCTACTACACCAAGGTGTAGGGGGGGCGTTACTCTTTTCCTAGGATTGCTCCACTTTACTCTTGACCAGTACCTTATAATGCCGAGTGTTACGCAAGGAAGCATTTTTTGAGTCTTTGGTATGACTCGACCTGGGATTGAACCCAGGTCTTTCAGGCCATTGGCGAACACTCTAACCATCATACCTATATATAGTTATATATAAGTATATATAACTATGTATAATGCACAAAATGGATCATACAGTTTTAGCTGCACGAGACAAATTCAAAAAGAAATGCATTGAACATGAGAAAAAAAAGCAACGAAAATGAATAGATAAATAAATAAAGAAAGAAAGAAAGAAAGAAAAAAGAAAAGAAAAGAAAAAGGGAAAAGAAAAGAAAAGAAAAGGAAACAAAAGAAAAATAAACAAAAAATAAACGAAAGAAACAAAAAAGAAAGAAAAGAAAAAGAAAGAAAGAAAAAAGAAAGAAAGGAAAAATTGAAAAGAAAGGAAAGAAAGAAAGAAAGAAAGAAAGT
Source organism: Sepioteuthis lessoniana (assembly GCA_963585895.1). Taxonomy (NCBI): domain Eukaryota; kingdom Metazoa; phylum Mollusca; class Cephalopoda; order Myopsida; family Loliginidae; genus Sepioteuthis; species Sepioteuthis lessoniana. The sequence continues at coordinate 127,696,688 of OY757907.1, forward strand.
AATTAAGAAATAAAGAACGGTTGAAAGAAAGAAAGAAAGAAAGAAAAGAAAGAAAGTAATTAAGTAATAAGGAATGAGAGAAAAAAGAAAAGAAAAGAAAAGAAAGAAAGTAAGCAAGAAAGAACGAGAGAAAGAAAGAAATAAGAAAAGAAAGAAAGCAAAAGTAAGTCAGAAAGAAAGAAAGAAAGGAAGAAAGAAAGAAAGAAAGGAAGAAAGAAAGAAAGGAAGAAAGTAACCAAGAAAGGACGAGAGAAAGAAAGAAATAAAGAAAAGAAAGAAAAAGAGAAAGTAAGTCAGAAAGAAAATTTGAAAGTAAGAAAAAAAGAAGGGAAGAAAGAGAGAAAGAAAAGGAAAGAAAAAAAAGAAAGAATGACATAAAGAAAGAAAAGAAGAGAAAGAAAGGAAAAACGAGAGAAAGAAAAGAAAGAAGGAATGAGAGAAAGAAAGAAAAGAAAGAAAGAAAGAACGAGAGAAAGAAAGAAATAAGGAATGAGATAAAGAAAGAAAGAAAGAAAGACTGAAAGAAAGAAAGACAAGACAAGATATGCTGTCAATGGGATCACAGTGGATGTTTACGAGCGATGGTTCTGAATTTTATATCAAAACGTTTATTGTAAATTTCTGAAGAGCATGGAGTCACTTCTTTGCCATTTGCTATTAATCCTATCTTTGGGTCAAATAGATATGTTTGAAAATTATTAGTATTAGATAGGAATACTTGAAACCATATAACTATATACAGATTATTTGCATAAAATGTCGACATCAAATAACCCATAAGGGGTTGATGGGCCATAAATCAAATAAACAAAAGCAAACAACGATTCTATCTCCGAACAACATAAAATGCATATAAACACACACACACACACACACATTCTCTCGTCCTTGTTGACAAATTTATGGCTTCAAAGCATTTACATTCATATAGACTCATATGTCTTCCGTGTAAACATCTATCTATCTATCTTTATATATATATATATATATATATATATATAATATTTATCTATCTATCTATAATAATGCTAATATAAAATCAGAGAGTAGTTCTTATAAATTTACCTGATAAATTTGCAAGACGACATCAAAATTGTAACTTTTGATGAACAGCTTGTAAAGCGTTTCTGAAAATTTGCATAACAGTAAGAATGAATAATTTAGTCGTACAACGTACTAAAAGAATGTCGGGATGATCTCTACACTAAATATTAAACCTGGAAAATCAAAGTGTTACAAACAATGAAACAGAATTTAGACAATTGAAGGAAACTAAGGGAAATTAGCTTCTCGAAGAAACATTTCCTCTTCCTAAAACTGCTCCAATAGGAATCCTTTGGTATCTATCAGAAAAATATTTCTACTGAAAATCCAAATTACTACTAGAACAGAATATGATCTATAGTAGTTCTCAATTTGGTCACCAGGGCTCGTTGGAAAACCTAAGAGATGTTGTGATTAAGATGTTACGATTAGATAAGATTTAAACATTAGAATTTAGTCTATGCTTTTAAGCAAAGAATTTTTTACTGTACTTTGCCAGCACATAGAAATTTTATTGCTTATTTTTCTGATAATATAAACGCTGATCCAGTTTATCATATTTTTATAATTACAGCTGATATGTATATATTTTGTTTGGTCTAATTTGAAGAACAATATTTATAAATAATATTTGTAAGCCTTTCTCAATATTTTATGGTTATTTTTTTACCTTTCTTCATTACTCTTTTATTTTCATATTTACTTTTTATACAGGGTGATTCAGAAAAATGTATATCATTTTAGATGTACTGTTTTATATGGAAAGTTTTATATCAATTTAGATGCACCGGATGTTTAAAAACTTTTAATATCATTTGGGCTGTACAGCGTGTTTCAGAAAAACTGATATCATTTCGTAATCTAATAACTTGACCAATTCTTGTACAAATGATCTCTAATTGTAACAGTATAGAAACAGTTCAAAATTCTGTTTAATGTTTTATATTGTTATACTTTTCAGGTATAGAAATGCCATTCACTAAAACAGAGAAGGTGTTTAAACTTCAAACATAGAATCTAAGTTGTTTCTTCTTATGCTGTTTAAATTTGAGTTCAATTTGAACGCGAAATCGTTAAATCCCGCAATGATATCAATTTCCTTTGAAACACCCAGTATTTATATTTCTCTTCAAAGCGACTTGTTTCTATTTAAAAATTCTACGTTTTAATATTCTTTCTTTCTTTCTTTCTTTCTTTCTTTCTTTGAATTGGAATCAAATCGTTCTTTTCTCGCAGTTCTTTCTTTCTTTCTTTCTTTTTTTCTTTCTTTGTATTGGAACCAAATCGTTCTTTTCTCGCAGTTCTTTCTTTTTTTCTTTCTTTGTATTGGAATCAAATCGTTCTTTTCTCGCAGTTCTTTCTTTCTTTCTTTCTTTCTTTCTTTCTTTCTTTCTTTCTTTCTTTCTTTCTTTTGTATTGGAATCAGTACGTTCTTTTCTGGCAGTTGTTTTTTTCTTTCATCTTTCTTTCTTTCTTTCTTTCTTTCTTTCTTTCTTTCTTTTGTATTGGAATCAGTTCGTTCTTTTCTCGCAGTTGCTTTTTTTCATATTTATTATTACAAGTTTTGCACAATCTTCTTTGAATGTCTATCATAGTTCAGATTGCCGAACTTTGCTCTAAGAAGTATACACTTCTGGGAAACCCATCACATCCGGTACCTGGGTTTGTGCTTATTTAAGATGGTCGGACAGATATATAACTTTCAAGTAAACTGGTTGAACGTTATCTAATTGATGAATTTAGGATTTTTTTAAATGACCCCAAAATGGAAATGACGACAAGAGACAATTAACACATGGAGAGTAAGGATTAAAGATTAAAAGCCGGAGAGTAAGGAAACGAAACGTTGTAATAACTGAAAAGCAATGAACAAACGAAGATATCAGACAAATCTAATAAAATGTAATCGTCAGGAATTATAATTACCACGCAGATACATTTAAATATATCGGAATCTTTAATTCATATTCCGATAAATGGAAGCCTGACAAGACTTCGCTTTAGCCAATCAAATTAGTTTTAGATTTAAAAAAAAAAGAACATAAAAAGAACGTGTTTAAAAGTTCAATCAAAATATTATCTGAGAAATTTGTACTAACTTTGAAGTTGCTGGCTTTTTCATACAAAAAAGCGACAATTATTTTATTTCTAATTAAATACGTTTTGAATTTGCTTTAAATCAATTTAAATTGACCTTGAAATATTTGGCATTAGAATTTTCATTCGTTTATTTTGAAGGAATTTATCGATATTTCAGAACAAAAACCAAAGAAAAATAATTAATCAATCCGATTCAAATTAAGAAAACATTCCTATAACTAAAAGATGTTTAAAGTTCTTTGATGTTTATCATTTCACTCAGTGTGGCTTAATCATATTTAATTGTTTCTTTCTTCTATTGAATGGCAAAATTCATTGCCATTACCCCTAGTTCCACTTTATTCCATTAGGGTCAAGTTTATCGATTAAATAGATCTATTTCAGAATTATTAGTATGCATGAAATTACATAATTGTGTGCAAACAGTGACTTGTTTACAAATGTTTATAATTAGTTACTTGAAACTATAATAGCTTAAAAAAATTGACTTCAATATCAAATAACCTCAAAAAGTAGACATGCTATAAAGCCAATCAACCAACCAACCATCCAATATGGTGATTAGAATAAATGCAGTATGGGATATAAATGCATCATGGGATATAAATCTCACTGAAGATGATAGCAACTGGTTTTATTAAGTAAAAAGCATTTACTTTTTGAGACATTATACCAGAAATTAATTTCATGATTATCTAGAAATATAAACATTTCTTCGAAAAATAGCCGGGCAGTTGAAAGTCTGAAATTTGGTTTAAAAAAACGGAGATTTTCTGTGTGCATCTGCGTATTGAATAATATGTTGATGTTATTTACATACCTGGTATATGTCGATGATCAGTTATTTACCTGAAATGTTTTATGTCATATCAACCCTTGTTGGTCATTTAATGCCAAATCCTGTTTGCACAAATATTAGATATATATGATTTGTAAACAATAACTTATAGGCAACATTCTTAATCGATTCAGACCTTATTTGTTTGCACACACTTAAAGGATTTTAAGTATCCCAATCTAATACAATTAATTCTATTCAATATTAATCATTTGTCTGCATGCAGTTAAGTGGTATAGCTATTAAGACTAGCAATTTAATCTAACATCTACCATTTGTTTGCACAGTTAAATGGTTAAACAGTTTTATTTGATCCATTGATAGGACCCTAACAAGTACTTCCACTTCGAGTCTGGGTGAACCTGGGAGTAATGTCAGTGAAGGGGTACTCCACGTGGCCCTGAATTCCAGGACTAGAGACTCACCATCAGATGGTTTAGTGTCATATCCAGCACACTGATTGAGGGTGGAGTGTTACCCTTCTACCGGGATGCAGTCGGCATATTTTACAGCCCCAGAAGACTGAGCTGTTAGCTCAAATATTGGTGTTTGAACCCATGTAAAAATCCTAGGTTACGAGTGCAGTTGTTTGATAGAAAATGTCTTAGTTACTAAATATCAATAATTACTCAATATCAAGAAGGTGGGCACCCAGTGAAAATCAAACTCACTGTTATAGCAGCAGTCTTTGAGAGAGGTTTGGTTTGGTTTATTTGTTTAATGGCATATCAACCTTTTTGGGTTATTTAATGCCAAAGCCATTCTCCTAGGAGAACAGCAGTGGTACTATTTAACCCATAGTTGGGAGGATAAGGGGGTTCATACCTTTCCGAAGGGTATTTGTCCGAAAGTGAATGTAATAGCGCGACTGGAGTACGAACTCGCTTTCTACGATTCCGCAGTCCATCGCTTTAACCATTACACCACGAGGACACACCCGGTCTTTGAGAGAAGCTTATCAATTATTATGTATAATTATATCCTTTTGAATAAACCAATCTTATACGAAGTTATGGTTGTGGTATTCTGGACAGAATCGACATTTTTGTTGTTAAGTCTAAATTTAGAGCCAAGTGTATTGCCTTGACTTTCAGATCAAATGAAGTCTTGTGGACGTCTTTCTGTGGCACTATATGTTCTTCTCTCTCTCTCTCTCTCTCTCTCTCTCTCTCTTTCTCTCTCTCTCTCTCTGTCAGTGCACATATTTAAATGGAATAAGTGTTGTGTCCTTAAAAGGGATACAATCAGACAAGGTTGTTTGGTTTAGTTTTATGGCATAGCAACCATTTTCGGTCATTTAATGCCAAATCAATTTTATACTTAAGAACAGTTCTATTTCAAACAGTACAGTTTAGCCTAAGCCCCGTTTCCGTTTACACCCAGTAAAATGAGTTCTATTTCAAACAATTCATTTTAACAAAAGTACAGACAAAGTTTTATTTGGGTGAAAAGGAACAGTCAACATGTTCGTAGTTAAAGGAAAGAGGGTTTTATTGCAAGACAGAAGCAATAAGACCGACAAGAAATAGTGAGGCACTCTTCTAATCCCCGAAGCAAGGATAGTTATTTGTTTCAGCCTCTCACCAGAGAGTTCTTGGCACAAAGTCAAATGACCCGAAGGTCAGATTATAGTGGGGATTAAGGGAAGGGAAATTGGACCCGAGCCGAGGCTCAAGCCCTGCTTGACTATGCTGGTCATCGTCCCTCTTAGTGCAATGTAGGCAAGATGAGCCTTGCTGGATATGGACCCAAACATGGATCCAGGCACGGATACCTGAATATAGCTTAAACTAGACAGCGAGGTCCAGTGCAATACAAAGGTGTCAATACTGCAGCTCACCAACCGAAGGTGGCCCAGCCAAAGCCAGGGGCCCTTCGGCCTCATGTCTGCCTTTGCTAGACAAAGCCCCGTTAGCCAGTACGTCACAGGAAATCCCCAGTATGATTGGTTGGTTGGATTTTATGGCATATCACCAATTGTAGGTTATTTAATGCCAACTCCAGTTTTATACTTATAAAAAGTTTTATTTCAAACAATTCATTTTAGCATAAGTACACTGTTTAATTCTATTTGACCCACATATATGACCCTATCAAGTGCTACCATTCGGGACCAGAGTGTCCCTGGGAGTGATGGCAGTGAAGGGGTACTTCGAACTACCTAAAGCTCCGGCATTACAGGTGCCTCAACATCAGATTGTTTCGTATCATATACCAGGACACATGTGGGGGGGGTCTTACCCCTCTAAAGAGGTGCAGTCGGTGTATTCTGCAGCCCCAACCGACTGTGCCGAGACCTTATGAGTAAGTATACTTAAACATGGATGTTTCTATATAGTAGTATCAAAGGGATAGCTTATCAAGTTCGGGCCTACGGGAGATTTTAAATGAATCTAAAATAGAAAGAAAAGGATGTTTCGATGGAGATGAAAGGCTTAGTTTTTTAATGTCAGTAATAAACTAAGGTTTTCGATTCAAGTACAATTAGAGGCCAGCAAAAAAGATCTCATTCTAAAGGTCCACGCTGGGATATGGTTTCTCTTTCCAGAAGTTAACACTCCATATATCCAAAGGATTTATACAGAGTTGTGGCAACCCGACCAGTTGAGTTTGCAGTTGGACTGAGCAGTGGAACTTCGAGTCGAGGGTAAACAGAGTAGGTTGTATAGAATGGTTGCGATTTCCTAAACTGCCGAGATAGGATTTGGCTTGTTAGACAGAATGAGATCGAAAACTGACAAGTATTTGTCTGCCATCTATATCCTGATAGTGAGAGTTTGCTTCGTCCGGAAGAGTGAGGTACCTTATACCTCCCTCCCCACACAACCAGAAGAGAATAAAAACGCGTATATATATGTATACTGGAATTATTTTTTTTGTGTGAAGTTCATCCATGGCTTATAGAGTTTCGATAAAAACCAGCGGCCGACTAATCTTTCTTAAAAACAAACCCAACGTGGGATTGATGTCGTTTAACAGGCGAAACTGTTAGAGCTGCAGACGATTCTAACACGATTGATCCGACCGTTCAGGATAAAACTCAGTCCAAATTAGTTTGATAACTGTTCCTCTACGGTGCTCATTGTTAAGTATAGCTTATTCTCAGACAACATCTCTATAATTAGTTACTCAGTGATGATCAAATTTCCTTCGTCAGTGATAATCTGTAGGCCTTCCACTTCTCACTATTTAGTTTACACCCACCCACCAAATAAACCCCGAAATTATACTTCAAATTCTATAATAGTTTTCCACGAGGGGTACCGAAAAGTTCTCGGTGCCACTAAGGGAAGAATAGGCTTGATTCACCAAAATTAGATACGATTGTGCACATTCTTGGCATAATTTAAAAAAAAGTTTTTTACCTTTTAAAAATTTGCAAAAAGGTCATTCACTTTTGGTTGGACAGAGATATTTTCGGTGTCCCTTTATAAATAAATCAGTATAATAAATGACATTTATATATGTACGATTGCATATATGTGACAATTCTTATGTGAAATGATCCATGTATATGTTATTGCTATTTCATAGAATATAAGCCGATTCTCTGTTGACTGCTGAGTAACACACTTGCACCGTGAATTCGATGCTCGTAAATATTTTTAGGTATCTCTGCAAGAAAAAAAAAAGGTTCCTAATTTTGATGTATGAGTATAGATGCTTATTCAGTCAAGAATCAACGAGGATACTGGAAAAGAAGCCTAAATCGTTCTACATGTCTGGATTATTTGATACGAGATTTATATACGAGATCACAAAACTTATAGAAAAAGTCGTATTAACTACTTGGTGTCGTAAAATGACGATTTAAGAAACTCTGTCATATTCTTATAGGACAATAAATTTAAGTCTACAACTAAAGAAGCTTTCAAAATGGCCGAGATCTTTATCATTTGCAAATCGTCTGAGAATGACCGACAAAAAACCGACAAAAACCAAATTAGGGAAGTTAATCAAATAATTAGATAAAGGAAGTAGTTCTCAGTTAAACAAAATTTATATTTCATTCGTAAGAAAAAGCTAATAGTAAATAATTCACATTATTTTGAATTGCTCATTGTAAAAAAGTTTTGAAATCGATCTGAGTAAATTTAGTTGATATTTTAAATATGAGGCTGCTGTGTCTTGTAGACTCTTTGATGAGTATATAGCCACAGTCAAGCCACAAGTGTGAGAGTGGTTCGGTTTCAGTAGCAAATAAGTTTCTTATGGACTGGACTTGCTAGCTACACGTTTCCCGGGATTAAGATAGTTTTCCTTCTAGAATGGTTGTATTACCAAGGCTAAAGAGCCCTTTATACTCTATCATTTTAACCCATGATATATACTATTTGAAAAATCGTATGTAGGACGGGATTTTAACATTTTGAGGTTAAATTGATTTAGTGAGGACTTGTAGGGTTATAAACTTTGTCAAGAGTTTATCTTTTATGTCAAACTTTTAGTTATAATCCATACTACAAATTTAAACAATACAAAACGATTTTTTAAAATCTTGATCTGGAAAAATATTTCTTTGGTTTCTGGCTAAAATCATTTTCAGCTAAAGGTCTACCTTTTATGGATGAATTTTATAAATTAAATTAATGTAATTAAAAATCAAGATAATGTAATTAAACATTGAAAATATTGTTACGATTGTTATCAAACATTTTGAAATCACGAAAAAATATACATGATATATATTATTGTGCCACATATGTTCTCTGACGAAAGCAAAAAGTTGGAAGCATACACGAATGTAAGAACGAAATAAATAAATAATTCTTCAAAAAATATAAATCTCTTCGGGGACCTATTCATTTTAAAACATTTAAAAATATTTTTCTTTCTTTGGACCTACAACGAAAACATTTTTTACCTATATATATATATCATTACGATTATAATCAAGTATTTAGAAATCACGAGTCATATCAATCGAGGAAAAGGAGTAGTTCCCTTCCTTACACCTCGGTGTTGTAGCTATAAAAAAAAAGGGACCTTCGTGTGACCCTAAGAAAGAACACAGCCAAAGCAAAACTTAAAGCAGCAAACCAACAAGAAAGAATAAAACTGTGGAAACAGCACTTCGAAAACTTACTTGGAAACCCACCAAAAATAATGCATGAACCAATCACCAGAATAATTAGCAAACAATTAGACATTAAACTTGGACCGTTCACACAAGAAGAACTCGACTCGGTTCTCAGAAAAATTGAAAATAGGAAAGCTGCAGGACTGGACGAAATTCCCCCGGAAGTATGGAAGACCAGACAATTCGACGACATACTGCTCCGACACTGCAACGCAGTATACAATCAAAATCCGATAGATAGATGGACGAAGGGATGCATACTCCCCTTCCCTAAAAAGGGGGACCTCGGATTAGCCAAAAACTACCGAGGCATAACACTTACATCCATAGCTGCCAAAATCTACAATGCCCTACTACGAAACCGAATAGAACCCAAAATCGACAACATACTTAGAAAAAACCAAAATGGCTTCCGAAGAAATAGATCTACGACCTCACAAATATTAACCATCCGCAGAATCCTTGAAGGTGTACGGGCAAAGAACCTACAAGCGACATTAATATTTGTCGACTTTACCAAGGCTTTCGACTCCATTCACAGAGGAAAGATGGAACAAATCCTACTAGCGTACGGCATACCTAAAGAAACCGTAGCGGCAATAACGATTCTCTATAGAAATACTAAAGTAAAAGTACGATCACTAGATGGAGACACAGAATACTTTGACATTGTAGCAGGAGTACTACAAGGGGACACGCTGGCCCCGTATCTCTTTATCATTTGTCTAGACTACGTACTTAGAACATCGATTGACAAAATCAAAGAGAATGGCTTCGAACTGACGAAGAAAAGAAGCAGAAGATACCCCGCAACAACAATTACCGACGCCGACTACGCCGATGACATAGCGATACTGGCAAATACACCTGACCAAGCCGAAACACTTCTGCATAGTTTGGAACGAGCAGCAGCAAGCATAGGCCTCCGTGTTAATGCACACAAAACGGAATATATGTGCTATAACCAAACGGGGGACATCTCCACTCTAGAAGGAACCCCTCTTAAAATAGTAGACAAATTCACGTACCTAGGAAGCAGCGTCGAATCAACCAAAAAGGACATCGAAACGAGGTTAACGAAAGCATGGACAGCTATCAATAGGCTATCGACTATATGGAAATCAGACCTAACCGATAAAATGAAACGCAGTTTCTTCCAGGCAGCGGTCACATCGATACTGCTATATGGATGCACTACATGGACGCTAACAAAACGGCTGGAGAAGAAACTAGATGGCAATTACACAAGAATGCTGCGTGCAATCCTGAACAAGTCCTGGCAGCAACACCCCACAAGACACCAACTGTACGGCCACCTGCCCCCTATCACGAAAACTATTCAAGTTAGGCGAACCAGACATGCAGGACATTGCTGGAGAAGCAGAGATGAACTCATAAGAGATGTACTCTTATGGATCCCCACACACGGCCGCGCAAAAGCAGGACGACCAGCACGAACGTACATTCAGCATCTATGTGAGGATACAGGTTGTTGTCCTGAAGACCTACCTAGGGCGATGAACGATAGGGAGGAGTGGCGAGAGAGGGTCAGGGATATCCGTGCTGCCAGCACGATATGATGATGATGATGATGATGATATATTATATGTATATATATATGGTTATGCTTGTCATCAAATATTTAGAAATCAACGAAATTTCGTCATTAAATAAGCACAAGAAGTTTATATGCCATCAAACAAATGAATAAGTTCATAAATGATTTTACGTAATATCATAAAATCAGAAATAAAATTATTTGCTAATGATATCAAACTACTTGTTTGACTCTTACCAAAAGAAACAACATAAATGGATCTAAATAAGTTGTCATATCGGGAATATATTTGAAAATTGAAATTTAATATAGAAAAATGTAAAGTACTATATACTGGATCATAAAACATTAAAGTTGAATATAAATTAAGCAACAAAGAAATCCAATAAGTAAATAAGGAACGTGATCTAGGGATAAAAGACATGGAGATTGGAATGTAATACTGAGATTGGAGGGTATACGAAAAGAGCAACAAAAATTATAAAATGTTTACAGTTAAAAGAAGAGATTAGAGAAATTAGAAATAGTTACTTTTCTAGAAAAAAATGAGAATGATCAAATTGAAACTTTTAAAATAATTAATGAAATTTATAATTAGGGTTGAGTTTTTCTATATTTTTCTTTGAACTGAAAATTTACCTTGAAGACAAATGTAAAAAAAAAAAAAAAAAAAAAAAAAGAATTTTTTTTACTAATAGATTCAGATATTTTGGAACAAACTGCCTAATCAGATAAAAAATAGCAATAGTGTAAAAATTAAGATTAAATTGGATGGTTTCAGAAAAATAAGAAAAAGAATTTAGGAGGACATTTTGGGGAACATCGGAGAAATTATTGAACAGACTTCGATTTGTGTATACATATTGTATTGATAGTTTATACATTGTGTGCAAAGATAATTTTCAAAAGATTGATTGATTAATAAAAAGTGGAGATGCCTAAGGGGACAATAAATAAATAAATAAATGAATGAATCATCATCATCATGTCGTGCCGCTAGCACGGATATCTCTGACCCTCTTTCGCTACTTTTCCCTATCGTTCATCACCTCAGGCAGGTCTTCAGGGCTACATCCCGTATCCTCACACAGCTGCTGTATGTATGTTCGAGCTGGTCGTCCTGCTTTTGCTCGGCCATATGTGGGGGTCCATAGGAGTACATCCCTTATGAGCTCGTCTCTGTTTCTCCAACAGTGTCCTGCGTGTCTGGTTTGTCTAACTTGGATAGTTTTCGTGATGGGAGGCAGGTGGCCATATAGTTGGTGCTTTGTGGGGTGTTGACGCCAGGACTTATTCAATATTGCTCTCACCATTCTTGTGTAATTGCCGTCTAGCTTCTTCTCCAGCCGTTTAGTTAGCGTCCAAGTGGTGCATCCATACAGCAGTATCGACACGACCGCTGCTTGGAAGAAACTACGTTTCATTTTATCGGTCAGGTTTGATTTCCATATGATCGATAGCTTATCGACAGTCGTCCATGCCTTCGTTAGCCGCGTGTCGATGTCCTTTTCGGTTGATGAGACACTGCTTCTTAGGTAGGTGAATTTGTCTACCAGTTTCAGAGAGGTTCCCTCTAGTGTGGAAATAAATAAACTAAACCAAAAAAAAATAAAGAACTGATTTAGCTAACGTCACAGACACAAAATGTCGCTACATTTTAGCATTATTTTCCATTGTAAATTCCACTTCGTTAAAAAAAACTTTAAAAAACTTTAAAAGACCAACTGCCAGCAAAACATGCTTCAAGGCTCCATTTTATAAGATCATAAAAATTTGATGACCATAGCTTTTGATCTTCTTGAATTATATGATGTCTGATGGACACGAAATACATTAAGTGAATTATAAGATTACTACTTTTTCTTGATTATTTTAGAGGAGAAATTTTCTCTTATTTATAATAAGCAGCAGATATTGACATTTGTAGCAATCAAAATACATTAAGCACGTCTTTCGTTGTATATCTCTCTTGAGATAGTTCATAAAATATTAGCAGATGCTGGGCGCCTCGCATAATATAATGGTTTATGAACTTGGTAAGAAGATCATTGCTAATTAGTACACGTTTTATGGGTGCTGCATACTTTTGACCTTGTGCCAAACTAAGCTATGATTAATAAATAATTATTTATAAACTTTTTGAATAAGCAGGCGGCCTTAAAGATAATAACAATTATTTATAAGCAACTTTTAGTGACAATTTAGTGGCCCCGAAAAAAGTATCCTTTTTTTAAAACTTAAGTGAGCACCATAGATCTAATAATATTTCTAAAATTGTATAATTTGAGTATAAAAAGATGATTGTGTTGCGTCAGCAGGTAAAGAATAGGTATCATTACAGAAAATCTGTAGCCTTGCCCATACAAGAAAAACCTTCTATAGTGCAAACAATATGAAAGAACTGTTTCAAAACACTGAAATAAATAATGTGATATCATTTCTAAAAACAGTGTAGTTATACACAAAAATCTAAAGAAATTTACAATAAGACCAAATCACTTCTATAAACCCTTTCTTTATTAGATATATTCTAACAAACCGATCCTTTTCCCAACCTGTTTCACTCTTTTTATTAATGATCATGATTCCCTACAAATAAACACCTAATAAAAAACAAATAACCTATTAATTATCTAAAGTTTATCATTAATTCCTAAAACCCCTCCTTTGAATTTCTTTTCATACTAACTTGATTCGGCATTAAATGACCGATGAGATTGATATGCCGTAAAACAAAACAAACAAAAAAACAAACAAACAAACAAGAAAAGCTGCTGCTATCATCGAAAGTACTTTCCGAGATACGAGGTTTAAAGTGTGGATGTTTAAAAACTTGAGTTCATAAACTCATTATGTAACGAGTATGTTAAATGAACCTTCACAACCTAGCATATAGGCTGAAAACCATATTTTGACAGGCTGAAAACCATATTTTGACACGCTGAAAACCATATTTTGACACGCTGAAAACCATATTTCATAGCCTTTGCACGCAAGAATGATATAGATAACATGATAATTTCAAATTCTGAATAATGAAAGCGGTTTTTGCAAATACAACTGCTCAAGTCGAATATCAGCTGCATAGCTTCGAGTAGGCAGCAATAGCTATTTGTCTCTATATGAACGCAAATAAAACAAAGTCCATGTTTTTTTAAAAAATCAAGATGGTGCCACGAAATGGCAACCCTATGACATTAGTAAACTAGTTAATATACCTCGCTGGCAATATTTCATCTACTGAAAGCGATGTCAAGATGCGTATAGGGAAAGCGTGGACTTCTATTGACAGGTTATTGATCATATGAAATCTGAACTCTCTGATTAGATAAAACGGAAATTGTCTAAAGTTGTAGCCATGTAATCACTACTGTGTAGTTGCACCACTTGGATTCTAACGAAACTCTTAGAGAAAAAAACTTGATGGGAACGACTCAAGAATGTTGCGTCTTATGTTCAACAAATCATAGAAAGAGCACTCTATAAAACAACAGCTATATGGCCATTTACTTCCCATCTCGCAAATAATCCAAGAAAGACGAGCATGACCTTCCGAGCACTTCTCGTGAAGTAAGGAAGAACTTAAAAGCGATGTTCTCCTATGGACTCCAACACATGGATACATCAGTGTTGGCCAAACAGTAAAAAAAAAAAAAAATCCCCCTCCCCACAAAAAACAGTCCTGTGCGGACACTAAGGTAAAACAAGTCTATTCAAACCAAGCAGATACTATTTATTAACACTCAAGGTAGACTCTCAGTCGAACCTTACTGTAATTATTTGTGTATAATACACACTCATGTATAACTCGCACCGATAACTTTAGACAACGAAATTCTGGAAAAAATACTGATTTTTTTAAATTTGTCGCAGCTAAATTTAAGCAAATTTTGGATTTTGTTTAATCGGTTCTATGGACAAAAATAAGAATTTATATAGTTGTTATTTTATACTAAAATACAAAATGTCTCAGTATGTAGAACGAACACATGGACATATTTAAACAGAAATGTTAGAAACTGCGGGTGAAAATAAGCTTACATAAAGGAGAAGCAAAATTTATATTGTTCTCGTGTATAATACGCATCCTTAACTTTTGAACAGAAGAATCAGGAAAAATAGTTCGTCTTACACTAATAATTACGGTATAATCTAAAACCAAAGGTAGAATTTTTGCTGTCTTCATAAAATTTTGTCTGGAACAGAACATGAACTAGACATAGTTGTGTGGTTTGGTTTCTTTGTTTAATGGCATAGCAACCTTCGTGGGTTATTTAATGTTGAAGCCATCCTTATAGAAGGACACTAGTTGGGGGGGATAAGGGAGCTTATACCTTTACCGAGAGTTTTAATTCGAAAGTGAACGTAATAGCGCGACTGGAGTTCGAACTCATTTACTACAATGTCCCAGTCGAGCACTTTGGCCATTATGCCAAGAGGACTCTCCAATAATGTATACCAAGATTAAAAAGCAAAGGATAATTCTACCTCTCAAAGATGAAAATGATAACTTTTTACTTAATTAGACATTAGATTTAGTGGGACACCTCGTTAAAAAAACCCATTCATCATATACTCAACAACCGAGGATTTTAGTTAAATGATTTAGTTTATTAAGTTACTATCTACAATGAATATGGAAATTTCTACTTTTCATATTAGATAATCAACCTGAAGAATTTAAGTCAGGGTAAGCATTAGCTATTTTGCCTACCTTGGTGGGAAGTCTTTGATTTATTTGTCAGTTATTCAGGATCACACAAGAACGTTAAGATATTCATTATTACTCTTAATGCCAGGAGTTTTTGAATGACTTATATAAGTACATGGTGCGGAATCAAAATATGGAATAAGTAGGATTGGATTCATGCCTTTACTACTGGGCACGTAAGTAAAATATTGAATTATTTTTAAAATGTTTTTTAGTCTGATTATTCCAATTAAAAAAAAAACGCGATAAATCTAAATGTTCCTGATGAGTTCTATTACAAGGCACCAACTATACAGCCACCTACCTCCCATCACGAAAACTATCCAAGTTAGATGAACCAGACATGCAGAACACAGCTGGAGAAGCAGGGACGACCTCATAAGTGATGTACTCCTATGGATCCCCACATATGGCCGAGCAAAAGCAGGAAGACCAGTTCGAACATACATACAGCATTTATGTGAGGATACGGGATGCAGCCCTGAAGACCTGCCAGAGGCGATGAACGATAGGGAGAAGTGGCGAGAGAGGGTCAGAGATATCCGTGCTAGCGGCACGAAATGATGATGTTGTATACTACAGCCATAAAGATCTCAATCACAACAGTAATACCAATACATATACAAATACAGGTGGACTCTTTTGTTTCAGATACGAACGGGTTTCTAAATTTCTGGCTTCGGTCCATGGTGACACGAGGAGAAAGACACAATTCTTAAAAGCCTATGCTAACCATACTATGCTGACCCCACTCCAACGCGCGGTGCATCTTGTGATGTTTAAGATTTCAATTCATCTCTGCCGGTCGAGATCCGAAAAACTCAACCGCTCGCCCTAATGGTAGAAAACTCAACTGTACCTTCAACGGTCGAATACCCAACTCTGTCTTTTCCGAATCCTCAAATTCTCAGGACCATCTCTTCTGGGCATGACGCCATCTACTCTCCAGCCCCATTTCCTGTCTGGGGGGGGGGTTATTATGACAAATGGTGATTGTCATATCCTTTGCGCGCGGGTGTAAGACTGCACCATCTGACTATGTACCTGGACTAAGAGACCCGAGTGGTTCAAAGCCTTACCAAATTGAATGATGAAATATAATTAACGAAAAATGATTATTATAAAATATCATTCCTTAATTATATAACACAAGTATGAGTGACCAAGAAAAGAAACGAGAAAGAATCTATCATTTGCTAACGCTGAAAACAAGCCAAAACATTTTACAAAATATTTGGAGTTTCTTTATGGCCTCCAACAACCCCAGACCTTAACTCCCTTGATTAGGCTATATGGGGCGTTTCAGAAAACAAAACAAATGCAACTTCCCATCCAAATATTGGTTCGTTTAAGACTGTTATTGAGGAGAAATGGAATAAAATGTATGAAGAATTTATTTTGAAGGCATAAAAATCGTTTCGTAGGCGTGTTGATACAACAATTGAAAAAATCGTGGCCATATTGAGTAAATTTACTGTTTTGTGTCTATCTTCTTATGTTGTTGTTTATTTTTTTAGATTAAAATTAATCTTGTTTTATAATAGAGTCGTTTATTATTTTACTAGAATATTCCTAATTTTGCTTCCGCGCATAGTTCAAGCAGGACATGAATTGCGCAAACTACAAAAACAACCTCTCCTGTTGCTGGGGTTTATAATACACTGACTGTATCCGCACCCCCCTACAGAGAGGTTATATCCCGGCCAAAAAGGTGTCATGAGTATGAAACTAAACTCCATCTGATGGTGAGGCTCCAGTTCTGGAGAGCTGGGTAGAGTGGAGTACCTCTTCATTGACATTACTCCCAGGTCCACTCCAACCCCAAGTGAGTATACATGTTAGGATCCAATATTTGGATCAAATAGATATTTGTAAATTTTTTGTATTTGACGGGAATACTTGATACCATATCACTATTAATTATTTGTATTAAGAATAGTTACTTAAAACTATAATTGCTTACTTAGAATTATTATTAGTTATTTGAAACCATATAGCTGAGTGCAAACAAATGAAAATTATTAAATAGAAACAATTACTTGAAACCATATAATTAATTGATAGAAATACTTGAAACCATTAACTTATGTGCAAATTATTTACTTTAAATAAGAATAAATGAAACCACATAAGTATTAATTATATGTATCAAAATTAATTAATTGCACAATGATTGTTTACAAAGAGTTTTATTAATTACTTGAGATCATCTAACTGCGTGCAAATCAATGATTATTACTGAACAGAAACAATTACTTGAAACCATATAATTATTAGTGTTAAATAGGAATACTTGAAACCATACATCTGTATGCAAATTATTTTTAATTGATAGGTATACTTGATATTTAACTGTGTGCAGAACCCCCCATCCCATTTAAACACACTCCAACCGCATCAAAAAAGATATAAACGCTTAGTGAAAACAATTCTCTGACTTCTGGACATAAGATAAAATCAAGATGGTTTGACATGCTGTTATAATCAATCAATCAATCAATCATTAACTTAAAATAGAACCAGAATTGTAATTTGATCAAACTAGACTTTAAATCTTTTTAAAATTTATCTTAAAAATTTACAGTTTTGGTTGTCTATCGTTGCGAAATTATTCAAAATATGAATTCGCTCTTTTTCAAGAATTTCTATACAAAAGAATAAAAGAAACCAGAAGAAAAAATTGTATCCTCATAGAAATAGAGTTAAAAGAACTTTTATTCGTTTCTTTGCTTTCTATTTTATTTTGAATTTAGCGATCAAACGTTGATACTCCAAAATGAATCTTAATTGCTTTTTCGTCAACTCTTTTCTAAAAATGTTACGTTAATTGCATTAATAAGTTCCTGAATTGATTGATTTTACGTAATTACTGTCATTAATTATGAATTAATGTGTAAAATGAAAATCTAAAAAAACACAATCAGAATAAGAAAAAAGCCATTAATTGTTTTACCAAGAACAAAGAAATAGATATTATCTTTGAAACTTTCATTATTATTTAATGAAGTCTTATCGACCATTTTTATTCGTATCTCTTTCACCTTAATTTCATTTATTTATCATTTTAAAATTATCCTTCTCCGATCAGTGTGGATAGGATGTAAAGAATAGACTCTATGCGTACAAGGAGAACTACCTCCGAACGAACAATAATCTGTACACCCCAGTCTAGTGTAAATGGGATCTTCCATTCGTCATAAATCCAAGGTGACACAACCAAGAGGGGGAAGAAAAAATAGAAAGTCAGACTGGTATCGACCTAGTTAGGTGACAGAGATTCAACCTGAGATCTAGAGTTGAGACAAGTGTCGAATGCCAGTCGCCATTTTGGTCTTCTTCAGCTGACAAACAAGGAAAACGAGACGAGAAGATAACAATACAATACACAAACTCACATTCTATTTACCTTGGTCCAACTACTCCACCATTTTAGCTTGTAGAAGGAATGTCAGTAGAAAATCAAATCTAACTATAAAGACTTATTCCTTTATTTCTTCAAACACACAGTGCTGTATGTATTAGATATGGACATGGAAATAATTTTGATGTTTGAAGTTGCTATTTTATATTCCAAAAATTTTTAATCCAGTAATTCTTGGAAGATCACACATATTGGAAAATTATCAGCGATTGATAAATGCTTTCGTCCAGTCGGCCGGGGCTATAAAGGAGTAAGACCAGCATCTCTGCCGAGGTGTATGACATTAAACCACTTGATGACGAAGCTCCAGCCTAGGAGATTTGGAATGGTAGCATCTAAGGGGGTACCTATTTATGAGTCAAATAGAACAAATTGTGTGCCAACAAATGACTGATGTTAAATTGTGACTGTTATATAGTGATACTTGAAACCATTTAACTCTGTGCAAAAAAGGCTCAGGCCCGTTTAAGAATGTCATCTACTAAATGTTTACAAATCATATATATTCAATATGTATATATATATAAACAAGATTTGGTATTAGATAACAATCAATGGTTGATATACCATAAAACCCAACCAAACCAAATCATATATATTTGATATATATGTATAAAGAGGATTTGGCGTTAAATAACCTACAATGGTTGATATGCCATAAAACCCAACCAAACCAAATCATAAATATTTAATATATATGTATAAAGAGGATTTGGCATTAGATAACCTACAACGTGCTGGTGCTGCTGATGAAGTCAGGACGAACTCATAAGTGACGTTCTCTCAGGGACTTGAGTACATAGACGCACAAGTGTTGGCTGGTCTACAAAAACTTACATTCATCAGCTTTCTACTGACACTGGGTGCCGTCTAGAGGATTTACTGATTGGCATAGCCGATCGGGACGGATGGCGAGAGAGATTCAAAAGAATACATGCTATCGGTAAACCTTGATGATGATGAATTTCTAAAGACAGAAATGAGGCATTTGGGTATGGAAAGTTTCATTCTGACGTACAATTTAATTTACAAACTAATAAAAAGCTTGTCCATTTTCTTATATATATATATGTGTGTGTGTGTGTGTGTGTGTGTCTGTCTGTCTGTCTGTCTGTGTGCGAGTGAATTTTTGTGTATCAATTTCTTCAGTTTAAACATTATCTAAAAGGTATAATTAAGGCTTATTCAACCCTGAAAATTAGACACAAATATAGCAAAAATCTATTTTAATGTCAGACATCGATTTCCTCAATTCCATTCAATGATTGCCAATTTTTCCTTGTTTTCTACTTCTGTCCACGTAGATTGTTTAATACAATTTTTCTTCCTTGAGGCAATTTTCCTGGTATTACTTTTTAATGAAAATAATTTTGACATTTACAGCTGCTAATCTATATGCCAAATATTTTTTAAAAATCCAATAATTACTGGAAAATTACACATATTGCAAACTAATCAACGGATAATAAAATCTTGTTTATATTTGTAAAGTCGTCATCGTTTACTAAAAAAAAAGAATATTTCTTTTTAATAATTGACGAAGTTGAGTACTCACTATAACTAAACTTACCGTATTAATTCTTATTTGTAAAAATGAATCAATATGACATTTCAACATCGTAAATCATTAAAATCCGATCTCATGTATAGTGATTTATTTATAAAAGTGAATAATTTTTAGTCATATCGTCTTCCCATTGGCTCCATTATATGAAAAGTAAATGCATTTAAAAAGTCAGAATTTATGAAGATGGGCTACGAAGTAAAAAAAAACGATAACTTTTAAAAACTAATTATATAGTAGGCATCTCTAAGAAAGTTGATGAGACGGAGAGACAAAAATGAGATGTAAAGATGGCGAAAAGGTAAGTTTGTCTATATCAGGAAAGGGAAAGTCAGACATGGGGTTACAAAAAATTCCACTCATCTTCATTGCTATTGTTACAACTTCTTTTTTTGATCAGTTTTAAAAACAGGAATGCTTGAAGCGGTATTTTATTTAGTCGATAAAAGAAATATTCATTCTTTCATCAATCGTTGCCCCATCTCAATCGGGAAGCGTTTTTTCTTTACTCCGACATTTAGGTTGTGACTTGTCGCTCTTCCGGTAACTAATTGACTCATTCTTTTGAAAAATCTTCAAGTCTTACTGCCTCTTACTGTTTAAACGGCAAAAAATCCCCACATGTGCCATAATTAAGAGACATATATACACACACACATACACACATAAGCACACACACTCACATACACACACATGCACACACACATACACATACACACACACATATATATATGTGTGTAACTTGGTAGATAGATACATAAATAGATAGTTGGGCAGACAAAGCTTTCTCGCATTTAGAAGGCAAATAGGAAAACTTTGAACCAAAAAAGAAAAGTCTGGATGAAATGACCCCCCCCACATACACATGAAGGGCTGACTTGATAGGGTCAGATTTATTTTTCGCCATGTCTTGTAGATTTGGGAGTGAGAAAAAGTCTGTTTGTATGATGTACACACACACACACACACACACACACACACACACACGCGTATATATATATATATATATATATGTGTATGCGTGTGATCTCCGGAAAAAATATTGTCAATATCGGTTTTCAGTTAGAAAAACAAATCCCAAGAATACCAGTTCCTATTAATCGATTAACAATCTATTAACTTTGAAATAGATAAAAATGTTTTCACATATTTTTCAATGGAGGTTTCATCATAAAAACTAAACCCGTAAACAAATTCTTTAACGTTAATTAATTATAGAATCTATTAAAAATTAATTATAGAATATATAAAAATTAATTATAGAATATATTAAAAAAATGAAATTAATGAATTTTTAAAAGTTTTCTTTCTATTTTAAACACTTAATTCCTAAAATCTGAACCGAATGTTGCCCAGTCGGCTGGGGCTGTAGAATACACTGATTGCACCTCTGCAGAGGAGTAAGACCCCACCACCAAAATGAGAGTCCTAGATATGACACTAAACAGTCTGATGGTGAGGTCACAGTAATGCTGTGGGTTTGGGGAATATGGAGCACCCCTTTATTGCCATTGCTCCCAGGTCCATTCTGGCCCGGTGTGGTAGCACCTGATATGGGTTAAATAGAACTTACGGCATACTTATGCTAAACTGAATTGTTTGATTAAACTGAATAGCTTGAAATAGAAATGTTTTTGACAATCAAACTGTACTTACATTGAAACTGCGTGCTTATGCTAAACTGAATTATTTGAAATAGAACTATTTTTGACATTGAAACTGTATTTACACTAAACTGAATTGTTTAACATAGAACTGTTTTGACATTTAACTGTGTGTAAACAAAATCTGTACTTATACTATATTGGAGTTGCTGAATTAGAACTGCTTGACTAAACTGAATAGCTCGAAATAGAAATGTTTTTCACAATTAAACTGTACTTACATTTAAACTGTATGCTCATGCTAAACTGAATTATTTGAAATTGAACTGTTTTTGACATTGAAACTGTTCTTACACTAAACTGAATTGTTATATATAACTGCTTGAATTAACTGAATAGTTTGAAATAGAAATGTTTTTGACAAACTGAATAGTTTGAAATAGAACTGATTATTCACATCGATTTGGCGTTCAATAACTAACAAAGGTTGATATGCCATTAAACCAAACCAAACCAAACTGAACCGAATATGAAACAATTACATGGAAAAAATACCACAACAATGACAAATATTTTGCATTGTCTTACTCAAACACACACAAACTTGCACACACTCAAACACACACTCTAGCACATACATGCACTTACGAACACACGTGAATACACAAACACACTCACTTGAACAAAAAACACACATTTGCACACACATTTGTTCACATAAAATCAGACACTTGAACACACACACACACACACACACACAAACATTTTCTCGCACATGCTCACACCCTTGCTCACATATAAATGCATACACTTTCATATCCATATACCTGCTCATAACCTATTAAAAGCTAATACTTGATCACTCATGTAAACACACTTGCACACACAGACACATACACTTGCGCATACAAGTACAAATAATTGCACACAGACACTAGCTCCCACCTACACACATGCACACAGCCTATTAATAAACACATTCATCGACAAATATGCATATAGACTGACACGATCAAACAGTATAGTTCAAAAATGAAAAAAAAAAAAAAAATTCAAAGAATATTTTTTTTTACCATTTGGGTGGGTTAATTGTCCGATCCTTATCAGGTGATTTTCATAAATGATCTTCAAAGCATTTCATTCACCAATGGTCCGGGAGACGGGGTTCAATCCCACGTCGGGTCATACCAAAAGACTAAAAAATGGTACTTGCGTAACACTCAGCATTATAAGGTAAGGATCAAGAGTAAAGTGGAGCAATCCGTGGAATGGAGTAGCGCCCTCTCCTACACCTCGGTATGGTAGCAATTGAAAAGGAAGCCTTTGGATCACCCTCAACTAAGGTCCCCAACTTTACTTTACTTTTTCGAATACTTAAATTTTAAAGAATTTTTTATGTTAAATCCATGAGACCATCCATAATCCCTTTTTATCCAGTGTATTAAAAAGAAAGTTCTATCCGTTTAATTATGCAGCAAACTACAAAACTTAATAACTGCTACCATCAACTGATGCTTATTTGATGAAAATATCTATTTAAGATGAAAAGGGTTAAGACATTTCTTACTCGTAAATATGACAACTTAACCATTCACACACTTAAATAAATGTACAAAGTATATACTATTACTACAACTAAAAATAAAAATTATAATAACCCCGGCCAGATGACAAGATCTAATGATATTAAAAAAGATGTTGCAAATTAGCGCAAAAAGACTAGGCACATATGAATGGGGAAGGTGATTCACAGGGAATTGTGCAAGAAAATTAAGTTTGACCATACGAACAAATGTTATATGTACAAACCAGAATCTGTCCGGGAGAATGGGATTTTGACTTACAGACAGATCACTTACTCCCGACCAGAAGACTAGACCTAGTGATGGCCAACAAAAAAAAAGGAAGAAAAGAGAGAACCTACTGAAAAGAGACACAAGTACTTAGACCTTGCCAGAGAACTAAAAAAAGCTTTAGAATGTGAAGATAACGGCGATACCAACAGTAACTGGTGCACTTGGAACGATCCCCCAAAAGTTTGTAATGGAACTGGAGGAGTTAGAAATCAGAAGATGAGCCGAGACCATCTAAACAACAGGAGACCTGTGGGGACTTGCAGTCACTCAGATTTCAGTGAACGACCATCAACTAATGTTGTTTTGAAAAACTCCTAAGGAGTCAAACAATGATAATAATTATAACTGCCATGGATTCCAGTGAAAATCTTTAGTTAATCACTAACATATAAAGACATATAACTGCTTGTAAATAAATGTTCAACAAATAATATAAATAAAAAGCAATGATAACAATTGAAGACAAAAAAACAACGAAAAAGTTTACATAGGAACTAATGAAAATATGCAAAATTCGATATAGTTACTATAAAACGAGATTTAATTATAGCAATTATTAAAAAAATCAACCAGTTTATCACAATTTATATGAAAATTAAAAGAAGAAATAATAACATGTATAAATTGATATGTAATTTCAAGAAGACACCCAAATAATATCCCAAATTGCATGCTATTCTTAAAAGAAATATTGACAATCAATTATTTTCGACAAATTGAAAAAAAAACTCGAAATAATATCTAAAGGTAGACATTTAACAAAAACATAAAATACGTAAAAAAGATATTTTGATAACAAAAATATGTAGAAGAAGATGTTTTTAAAGACAAAAAAGATATTTTTAAAGAATAAGATCTAAAAAACAAATTTTAAGACTTAAAATATGCAGAATAAGATAATTTCAAAGACTAGAAATATGCAAAACGTATGATTTTAAAAGACTAAAACACAAAGACCAAGAAAATGAAAGAAATTAAAAATTTAATATTAGATTATATATTAATTTAATTTAATAATAAGTTTAAAAATACTCAAAGAATATTTATCATAACAGAGAAAAAATAAACGCATTTGTGGCATGCATAAAAAATCACTTTCCAATGCTTATTTCCCTACGTTGAATGATTATTTTCCTCATCTAAAAAGATAACATTGAAATAGTTTCTTAAATTATAACATGTTAATGTAATATAATATATATTATAGTTATTACTACCTTGTGTTCCACCAAATGCATGTGTATTGACTTTTATGTGTATGTGCGTATGTATGTGCATGTGTATATGCGAGTGTGTAAATCGACTGTTTGCACGTGAGTATTTATTTACACCATACATATTTCTTTATATTCAAATGAGACGGCTGATTTACAAATCTACAATTAACACGAGGCTGAAATAAGTTATTCTTTCCCACAAAAAGTTGTCTTTTTAATCAACACTTCAAAAAAAAAAAAAAAAAAAAAAATCCCAACAAAGAACTTGATCGTAACAACTGCGCCGCCATTTTGGTGAAATTCTGTGGGAGATTTTGTATTAAAAAAAAACTCTCCAGTTGTATACTTGTGTATGTATCTTTGACCGTACATGTGTGTGTAAAGGTATGATACAACATGGCCTACTGCTAGTTTATTATACACGTTCCCGCTTTAGTATATGCGTGTGAATAGAAACGTCTACTCTTAACTGGAAAAAAGAACACAAGATTATGAATGATCGTTTTTTGATAGTAATTCCATTGATAAATAAAAAGAATATGAATATATCACGATTTTAATTTTGCTTCTTTGTTTACAAATGTATGCTCAATCCTCGTTTCTATAGACAGGTATCTTTCGACTAACCATGGGGATATATAAAGCAAAAACTGGACCCAACCGTAATATAGGCTAGCGTGACGCCCCCACCAGCAATCTTATAAAGGACTGTTGTCATTTTTTGTCTCTTTGAAACAATAATGGCCTTTGATATACGATCCCGGAAAACACACACACACACACAAACTATATGAGTTAAGCGCGGGTGATGGTAGCGATAGTGAGGGTCGATAAAGCTTAAGTGTTGATCATTGCTGCTACATTACCCTGATATCGATAGAAGTAACGTACAGCATCACTAGGCTCGCACGGCATTAGTTGTCTGCAGAAAATTAATTTATATCTACAGAATTCTCTTCGTTGCTGTAGCATCAGAAAATCGAAAAATTCTTTGTCGGATCATTATAAAATGAAGAACATCAGTTTATCTATCAATGCGTGTGTATATTTGTGTGTATTCGTATGTGTGTATTTGTGTGCATCCATGTGCATGTGTGTGTGTGTGTGTGTGTGTGTGTGTGTTTGTATATGGCCATGTGTTTATTTGCGTGTGTTCGTGTGCGTGTATTTGTGTGTCTGTGTGCGTGTATTTGTGTGTCTACGTGTATGTATTCGTGTGTGTCCGTGTGTCCGTGTACTTGTTTGTATCTGTGTGTGTGTATTTGTGTGCATCGATGTGTATGTATGTGTGAGTGTGTTTATGTGGACAATGTGTTTATTTGCGTGTGTCCGTGTGCGTGCATTTGTTTGCCTGGGTGCGTGTATTTGTGTGTGTCTGCTCGTGTGTATTCGTGTGTGTGTGTGTGTGTGTATGTGTACTTGTTTGTATCCGTGTGTGTGTATTTGTATGCATCTATGTGAGTGTGTCTGTGTGGGTGTATTTGTGTGTCTGTGTGCGTGTATTTGCGTATGTTTGCTCGTGTGTATTCGTGTATATCGGTGTGTGTGTATTTGTGTGCATCCATGTGTGTGTGTGTATGTGTGCATGTGCGTATATTTGTGTGTATCTGCTCGTGTGTATTCGTGTGTCCATGTTTGTGTGTGTGTGTGTACTTGTTTGTATCCGTGTGTGTGTGTATTTGTGTGCAACAATCTGTGTGTGTGCATGTGAGTTTATTTGTGTGTGGCCATGTGTTTATTTGTGTGTGTCCGTGTGCGTGTATTTATGTATCCGCGTGAGTGTATTTGTGTGCAACCATCTGTGTGTGTATGTGAGTGTGTTTGCGTGTGGTCAGGTGTTTATTTGTGTGTGTCCGTGTGCGTGTATTTGTGTGAATATGTGCGTGTATTTGTGTGTCTGTGTGCATGTATTTGTATGTGTCCGTGTGTGCGTGTATTTGTGTGTGTCCGTGTGTGCGCTTATTTGTGTGTCTATGTGCGTGTATTTGTGTGTCTGTGTGCGTGTATTTGTGTGTGTCCGTGTGTGCGTGTATTTGTGTGTGTCTGAGTGTGCGTGTATTTGTGTGTGCGTGTATTTGTGTGTGTCCGTGTGTGCGTGTATTTGTGTGTGTCCGTGTGTGCGTGTATTTGTGTGTGTCCGTGTGTGCGAGTACTTGTGTGTGTCCGTGTGTGTGCGCAAGGCTTTAGAAGAACAGTTGCTAACAAAGCTGAACTTCGAAGTACCGCACTGTCAGATATGACCAGGATTTGTTTCCAAATTATCAAACTCTAAGCTCTCGGGGTCTCGTAAATTGTATTTCTGGTCGGTTTGTACAGTTGTATTCGATCAGGGCAGGTGGTTTCCTGTAGTGATATTCATAATAGAATCGACGAAAAGTTTTCAGTTAGAGAAATTCATAGTGACTAAATATAACATTAAATAAATCCAATCTACAGTAAAGAAAAAACGAAAGTAACGCCCACCCTCATTTAAAAACTGTTGGAGGGGCTTAGAATATGCCGAATGCATCCCCTGTAGAGGGGTAAGACTCACCCCCAAAGAGGTGACCTGTGTATGACACTAAACAGCATCTAATGGTGAAGCTCCAATTCTGGAGATCTGAAGAGTGTAGAGTATCCCTTCAATGCCATTACTCCCAGATCAACTTTAAACTAGGAGTCGTAGTACGTTAGTGTCTGATCTATAGTTCAAAGAGATATGTTTAAAAATTATTTGCATTCAATAGGACCGTGTGCAAAATTATTCGTATTAAATATGAATACTGATATCATATAACCGTGTGTAAATTATTTGTATTAGATAGGAATACTTGATATCATATAACCATGTGTAAAAAACTTAAGAAACTCCACAAAAATGTAAATATCAACGTACAATGTACGCAATTCCCGAAACTCTTGGCATAAAATAACCCATGACGGTTTGACAGACCGTTAACATTAGTCAGTCAATGAATCAATTAAAATCACGTCCGTGGTGAGTTTTCAACTGGTAATCTCTAATGTAGTGTCCCTTTTATTGCCATTACTTCCAAATCCACTCTAAATTCGTAAATGTAGTACCTGCTTGGAGTCTCATCTATGCATCAAATAGATCTATTTAAAAATTATTTGTATCCGACTGGACGGTAGACAAAAAAAAAAGAAGAAATAGCACGATTCACTCAGCACTAGGCATAAAATAGTCCTTGACAGATTGATACGCCGTTAAAATTAATTAATCAACCCAACCCCATTTTTTATGTAAAAGGCGAAATTTATTCTTTTCCCAGAACCAGTAAACTTTGCAGATGTAAATTTTTCTTGACTCCAGTTAAAGTATTTTTCTCTTCATCTTTGCATGACCAAGTTAGCATTGTGAAAATCAAATTTGTGCTATTTTCGAATCAGATTATTTCTTTTATATATATATATTTTTTAGTGATAGATTTAATAAGACAAGCCAAGCCAACGATAGAATTCGAACCCTCACTGTTTTAATCGCTATACTTACAACATGATTAGCTTCTGAATTTAGAATGGACAGCGAAATGAGATCACTCAACCTCGTGGATTAAATAAAGGGTTCAGTTTAAAAGTCTCAGGTAACCGACTTCGACACACGTTAAAGAAACGGAAGACTACAATTGTCAAAATTTTGTGAGTATGACAATCAAGATAAGAAAACTAGAGAGTGTATATGAGTGTGTAACAGTCAAATTGTTAGAATAACTGTACTTCCATACTTTTAAATGTTACCCGATTCAGTAATCAACGAAGAACCCATTTTTCTTTTGATCAGTTCAGTGTAAATATGTTGTATACACTCGTGTATAGATCAAGTTTTGAAGGCAATTTTTTTAGCGAAAAATTAGTGATCGACTTATACAGGAGTAATGGTTTTTAAAGATAGAAAGTGAAACATGCTGAGAAGATCGAGGAGCAATCATTGGGTTCAAAAATTAATTTTGTGAATGATTTTGTGATTATAAATCAATGATCGACCTATACACCAAATCGACTTATACTTCATTACATACGGTAAGTGATGATAATTAATCAATCAGACAGGCAAATCTAAAAATTTATTTATTATTTATGAATTAAATAAGTAAAAGCGAAATGTTTGTTGAAACTTAGACAATTCTCCAACTCTTAGAATTACCAATTTTTTTCTTGCATTTTCCAGTTGAAGCAATTTAGAATTAGTTTTGATACATTGATTTAATAATTTTTCTTGATTTTACCCAACCAAACGCTGCGTAAAAAGTGAGTATCATTTAAACTTCGAACGTCAATTAAAAATGGATAAAGACACTGCAGAATAGTTTTTCCTATCAACTTCAATTAAGAATAATCTTTATTCATCCATTAAGACGCAGATTAAGAAAGCTAAAATCCTAATCTATGATATTTATCATCACTTTCGATACTTGATATGCCATTGGTTTATGTTTTTTATACAAGATTTCTTTTCGTTTCATTTTATCAATAAAATATCAATCGTTAGATTCATTTTCAAGGAAAAATCATCGATTAATTAACTGGTCATTTAATCTTTTAAATATTCTTTGTTCATGAACAAGGGGTCGTGATTGAAACAGCGCATGCGCACAAAGCAGCACCACCCAAAATGATAATACTAGATTATGTATTAAAAGTTACGAATATTGATGAACATTGTTAGAGAAGACGTCGTCCTTATAACTTCAAGTGACAATATTGACAATACGTTATTAGAATGAAAAATAGCTGAAATAGATATAACATCAGAGATTAAAAACACGGATAATTTCTGATAATGATACTTATATGGATAGTAATATCCATATCAATATCATCATACTTTCATATAATGATAATAATGAAATCATGTCAAAAATAAAATAATTATATGGCCAGTAATACTAAACTCAAATGATAACAGATATAATAATAATGATGTGAGCAATTTGACAGTGTTATATGTTAATGATTGCCATTAACAGTAAAATAATAATAATAATAATAATAATAATAATAATAATAATAATAATAATAATAATAATAATAAACTGTGTCAAATACAACAACAACAATAACAACAACAACAAATAATAATAATAATAATAATAATAATAATTCATCTGGTGGGTTTTGTTGTATCAGCAGACTACTGAGTAAAAATGAAAAAAAGCGAAAAGATAAAAAAATATTTAGACCTTGCCAGAAAACAACAACAACAACAACAACAACCCCAAAAAACAAAAAAACAAAACAAAACAAACCCCCCCCCCAAAAAAAAACAAAACAAAACAAATAAACTGTGAAACATTAGGATGACGGTGATACCAATTGTTGCTGGTGCGCTTGGACCGGTCCCCAAAGGCTTAAAAAACGACTGAAGCAATTGGAAATCAGAGGAAGAATGGATACCATCCAAACCATAGCATTGTTAAGATCGGCTAAAATACTGAGGAGAGTCCTGGGGACTTGAGAAGACTTGCTGTTACTCAGACTCCAGTGAAAGACCACCAATCAAAAGTGGTATGAAAAATAAAATAATAAAAATAATAATAATAGCTTCAAGAGATCTATAAAGGATGCCCATCTTGATCTCTTGATTAAAACTATTCCAATGATATGAAGCGTGTCAAATGTTGAATTTGAAAAAATGCCAACATCGACAACCTTTAAAATAAACAGTTTATCTTTCTTTTTATATTTCACATTAATTTGTAGATTAACGCCATATCTTTGAGCACCATCATAAAGTTTCTAAAACGACGAACATGTTTCATCAAACATGATAATATTAGATATCGAATATTCAACGGGAAGTCTTCTTATTTATTCAAAGGGAGAAACAGACGATAAAACAGCCGTCTATAATAACCATTCAACCTTCTGACGTCATAATGCTTACGTCATTGTTAATTAATATCCATAACGACTCTTTATTTCAGTGAACTTGACATCATACGAGCGTCACTCGTTTGAATATTTGAAAAATCATTGGTTTGTTAGGTTCAATCAGTCAAACTCAAACCTGTATTTCTTTCTTTCTTTTGTCACCAATGAGAAAGGGCTTCGTCTGAACTCATTTCTGTGGCTCCTGAATTGAAAAGCTGATACCAGCCAATGGTATGTTTACTCAAATCTAAATTTTCTAGTTTTATCACAATCTCACCTAAACAAACTTTTTTGTCGAAAGTCTTATGCTTCTCCCAAACATTAATCTGAAAAAGAAAAAGAAATTGATTAAGGATTAGAATAAAATAACATTGAATGAAAATAAAGAAGGAAGTTACTTACCAAGTAACAGAAACTCATCAAAAAGTGAGCGGATAGAAAATGCTCCTTTAGCCATTCTCATTGGTTAAAGAAGCGTTTTCTGTCCGCTCACTTTTTGGTGTCTTTCTGTTACTTGGTAAGTAATTTCCTTCTTCATTTTCATTAATGAAAATGAATATCATGACAATTAGAGATGCTCCGAAATTTATACATTTCTCGTTCATTGCTGGAAAAAAAGTTGCATATGTGACGGATTAGGATTTTTTGTAGTTGAAAATTTGTCGTGTTAATTATTCTTATAATTTTAGTGGAAATAAACTAGAGGCATCATTTTTGGAGCGTAAAATGTAAATTTAGTAAGAGAAGGAGACCGGGTCGAAATTAGGAAAAGAAAGGAAAGAAAAAGGGCTGGTGATAAGTGACAAGTTTGAGTAGCAGACATAGAATATTCTTCCTAGTCAGACAACAAACTCTTTAACGTAAAAACCTCATAGAAATTCCTCCCTTTAGAGAACGAGGCGTCGGAAATAAGCGAACAATTTTCCCCCAAAAGAGAAAGAACCCGGTCTGTTTTTTTTTTTTACCGAGAAACATGAGCGGAAAAGGAATCGGTCATTAAATATTTTTCCAAGTTTCTTACTCTATTATCGGGGTAAATTGTACGCCTTATTATTATTTTTTTGCTTTTGTTGGAATATAAAATGTAAATGTAGTATGTTATTTGGAGGGGGAGATAACGACGAAATTAGGAAGAGAAAGGGAATAAAAGGGGTGGTCAAATGTGACGAGTTAGACCAACAGACATAGAATATTCTTCCAAGCTAAGTTACATCGTCTTTTAACCAAAGCCACTTATCAGTTACAGGAAGATATAAATATTTGTTGTGGACCAATAAAGGGTCCGGAAGAATAACACAACTCGGGTTTAGGTGGAACAAAGTATATTAATGAAGTATAATACAACATATGTACAAAGTGTTAGAAGTCAGTCCGACTGCCAAGTGTTTGCCGGGAATAAGTACAGAGCCGGTATTAATCGTCACGGAAGAGTTCATTACTGACCGCAGGTTG
The DNA here is from genome assembly GCA_963585895.1 of Sepioteuthis lessoniana. Lineage (NCBI taxonomy): Eukaryota > Metazoa > Mollusca > Cephalopoda > Myopsida > Loliginidae > Sepioteuthis > Sepioteuthis lessoniana. Next base: position 127,729,004 of record OY757907.1, read on the forward strand.
GGTACCGTAACAATATTAGATTCTTTAAAAAGCAGAACAAAATTCACAATATAGGAATGCCACCAAATAGCTCAGGGTTTAAAGTACAGAATATCAGGTAAAATGAGGTAAAAAACCAAATGTCCATTGAGGGCTTTAACTAAGTTCAAACTTAGCTAATTTACAAAGAAATTCTTCTTTTTTTGTGACCCACTAAAGTGTTCTCTAACTTTAAGAGCACTTGGTCAAATCTCTGACATGAGCGAAGATAATAAACAACCCCTGGGTCTGGTATCGCCACAAAAAAAAAATACCCATGAAAAAATGGGAAATCGAAATAATTTATTGTAGGACCTACACAACAAGTTTGAATGTCATGATAGGCAGGTGCTCCCTTGGCAGTTGGCCTCTAGCGAATACTGATTGTTCTAATTTCAGTTACACAAAAAACGAACGAAACAAATACAAAACTCATAGATACCAACGGAGAAAATGAACAAGGGAAGACAATAAACTTGCACGTTATTTTAAGAGCAACCCTAAACAAAGATGGTATAGAAAAAGAATGATAGAGATTCGGGCAGAATGCGTAAGATTTAATACAACCGGCCAAGACTTGCTGACCATACTAGCATCAAGTACCATTTTTTGAGTCTTTGGTATGACTCGACCTGGAATTGAACCCAGGTCTCCCGGACCGTTGGCAAACACTCTAACCATCATGCCAATGTCCAAAAATTGAGTTTGTTTGAGCCTATTTATACAGATGTGCATTGCCGGTTAATTCTTTTAAGAAAATGTCAAATCTAGAACAATAATAAGAAAGGCTGGTTTTCTGACCTTGTGGTACTAGAAATATACCAACAAACAAATAAGGAAGTATATCAACAAGACCCCACACCTGTAACCGAGACGCTAAATACTGAAAAAGAAGAGCCCCTAACTGAATTGAAGCGCAAAATAATATAAACCGAAACACTTCACACCCCAACACCACACAACAAATGCTAACAGAAGAAGATAAAATCAATATAGATTTAATAAGGAAAATCATGACTGAAAAGAAGACCACATTACCATCTCTCAGGAAGGAAGACTGGAAAAAAGTCAAGGTAGAAACTGAAAAAATAAACAAATTATTAATATATATCTCAACGGACAACATTACGGAATTAAACGAGCTGATCTATGCCGAAGCGAAATTAGTCTATGATAAAATCGGTGTTCTCCAAAGGAACACTGATCCAGTCGGCCGAGGCTGCAGAATACACCGACTGCATCTCTGTAGAGGGATAAGACTGCCCCAATGAGTGTCCTGGATATGACACAAAACAATCTGATGGTGAGGTTCCAGTAATGCTGGAGCTTTGCGGAATGCCGAGTACCTCGTTATTGCCATCGCTTCTTGGTCCACTCTAGCCTGGAGTGGTAGCGCCTGATAGGGTCCTATCTCGGGGTAAAATTGAACAAAACTGTGTACTTATGCTAAATTGAATTGTTTGAAATAAAACTGTTTATAAGTATAAAAATGGATTTGGCATTAAATAACCTAAGATGGGTGATATGCCATAAAACCAAACTAAACCTAAGAAACACAAACAGAAATTCAAAACCTAGATGGGAAATTAAACTGGAAAAATCAAATAAAAAAATTACAACAAGCGAAGATACTAAAGAAGGCGAAACCCCGCAAAAACACGGGAATACGTTGGAATGACAAGAAAAAAACAAAGCAGTTGACAGACTGAGTTGTACAACTTAAAGTGGTAAATCATAAAACATTGGTGAAAGAAGGGAGACCTAAAAGATACCGTGACAGGGTCAAGCAATACAAGCAAAACATGATATTCTAAAATAACGAAAGAAAATTCTACTAACAAGTAAGTGGAGAATGTACGAGAACATATCAACAACCGGATGCAACGGAAGCAAAATAATTTGGGAGTAAAATATAGAAACAGGAAAGTCCAACAGATAAATAACAGGGAAAAAGAATTACAAGGACTCGAAGAGGGAAACACTAAAAAAAGTACCGCATTTGAAAATGCCAGGCCATGATGGTATACACGGATTCTGGTTTAAAACATCACTTCCATCTACAACAGACTGGCTCACGAAATGAATAGATGCCGAGAAATAACAGATATGTCCAAGTTGATGACCGAAGGAAAGACCATCTTGATCCAAAAAAGACCCCCAAAGGAATCGTTCCCAACAACAATAGACTGATAATATGTCTACCTATGATATTGAAACTTTTAACCAGACAGATTTTATTACGCGCTAATTATGGGGAAATTTATAAGCCCCGAAAAGCACGGTTTTTTCCTACGTTTTGTAAAAGAATAAACCGTACTTCAACAGCAGTAGGGAAATGGTTGACAGCTTTTGAAGAAAGGAGACGAACGACTTTTAGTGTAACAAAATTTATATACAACAACAATAACAACACACAGAGTTTTACACCAAATGGATGGTTGGTTGGTTGGTTTATTTGGTTTTATGGCATATCAACCTTTGTAGGTTATTTAACGCCAAATCCATTTTTATGTAAATAATCTGTTCTATTGAAAACAGTTCAGTTTAGCATAAGTTCACAGTTTAATTGTCAAAAAACATTTCCATTTCAAACTATTCAAGCAGTTATATGTAGTAATTCAGTAAAGTGTAAATACAGTTTTAATGTCGAAAAACAGTTCTATTTGAAATAATTCAGTTAAGCATAAGCACGCAGTTTAAGTGTAAGTACGGTTTAATAGTCAAAAACGTTTCTATTTCAAGCTATTCAGTTTACTCAATTCCTTTTAGCATAAGCATGCTGTTAGTTCTATTTAACCCATAGATGGGGCCCTATCAGGTGCTACCACTCCGGATCAGAGTGGACCTGGGAGCGATGGCAATGAAGGGGTACTCCGCATTCCCCAAAGCTCCAGCACTGCTGGAACCTCACCATCAGATTGTTTAGTGTCATATCCAGGACACTCGTTTGGGGGGGGGGGTCTTACCTCTCTGCAGAGGTGCAGTCAGTGTATTCTACAGCCCCAGCTGACTGGGCAACCCAAATGGAACAAACCACGAATATGTTAGAGTTCAAAAAAGAGTTCAAGGTTCAGATAGGTGGTAGGGTTTTGTAAGGTTTGTAAGGTTTAGTTGTAAGGTTGTTATAAGGTAAAGTTATAAGGTAAAGGTTTAAGGTAAGGTGAGGTAAGGTTTGCAGATAAAATGCATGCTGGAACTTAGCTGTGTATCCTGTTCCTTTTAACTCAGCACGTGCGTTCGTCGCTCTAGGCTCCTGGCTGTGTGTTGAAGGTACCAAATAAGTTTGCTGTCAAGGGCTGCTACGAATGGACCTGTTGCTAACAGTGGTGGGAGTGGAAAAAAGAGGAAGAATCTTCAGTTGTAGCCCATTTTTATTGTGGACACCACGTGACCCCAAGGGGCTGCTGATATTCGGTGAAACAGGATCACCAGTTCCTTAACAAAATTTCTACATAATAAGCCGTGAACTGTTTCCCGAAGAGCAAAAAAGAAGCCACAAAGGAACAAGAGAAACTGGTGATTTACTGTACATTGATCAACACATCGTTAAAGGGAGCAAAATGAGTCGGAAAAATGTAGTTCTAGCGTAGATTGACAGCAAAAAGGCACACGATGTGGTTCCGCAATGTTTGATAACAGATTATTTCAAAATGTACAAGAAATCTGACCAAATCATAAAGTTAATCATGGAAAACATCAAAGAATCGAAAATTGAATTGACAGCAGGATGAAAAAGTTTAGTTGAGGCGAAAATCCAGAGAGATATATTCCAGGGAGATGCGTTGTCATCATTACTATTTCTAATAGTGATGATGCCACTTAATCACTGATTTAGAAAATGCGCAAAGGATTACAAATTTATCAAATCGCAAGAAAAGATTAACCACCAAATGTACATTGACGATATCAAGCTTTTTGCAAAATTGAAAAAGGATTGGAGACTCTAATACAAACAATAAGAATATACTGTCAGAATATAGGGATGGAATTTGGTATAGAAAAATGTGCCATTCTAATAACGGGAAGCGGAAAAGACAAATGACGGAACCAATAGAACAATCAAATCAAGAAAAAATCAGAAGGCTTAGAAAAAAGGAAACTTACAAGTACTCTAGAATATTGGAAGTGGACACTATCAAGTAGAGATGAAAGAAAAAAAAATTAAAAAAGAGTGTCTCAGAAGAACGAGAAAACTACTCGAAACCAAACTAAATAGCAGGAATCTCATAAAAGGGATTAACACCTGAACGGTTTCCCATGGGGAGATACTCGGGACCATTCTTGCAGTGGACGAGGTGAGAACTTCAATGAATGGAACAAAGACTAAGAAAATTAATGACGATGCATAAGGCGTTACATCCTAGAGATGCCATAAACGGGCTATACGTATCAAGAAAATAAGGTTGAATAAGGTGGAAGAGGATTCGCCAGCATTCAAGATAGCGTTGATACGACGACTCGAAGACTACATAAAAGTGAGCAAAGAAAGGCTAATTACAGCGACCAGAAACAACACAGACAACATAATGACCAACAGAGAAACAACAGTTAGGAAACAGAAATTAGAAGAAAAACTATTGTATGGATAGTTCAAACGACAAATTGGCGAAAACTCACGTGAGAAGACTTGGACATGGCTTAGAAAGGGAAAAATTAAGAGAGAAAATGAATCTCATCTAATAGCAGCATAACGCCATGAGGACCAAGAATGTTAAAGCAAAAACATATAAGACGCAACAAAATAGCAAGTGTAGGTTATGTAGTGATAGATACGAAACGATCAATCCAATAATAAGCGAATGCAGTAAATTTGTGCAAAAAGTGTTCAAGACTATACAAGACTGGGTGGAGAAGGTGATCTACAGAGAATTGTGCAACACATTTAAATTTGACCATGCAAACAAATGCTATATGCACAAACCAGAACCCTTCATGGAGAGTGAGACGCACAAAGTTCTCTGGGATTTTGAGATGCAAACCGATTATCTAATCTCGACTAGACGATCAGATCTAGTGAGAGCCAACAAGAAAAAAAAAAAAAAAAAAGAGAACCAGCTGAATAAAGGACTAAATGAATATAAAGAAAGCGGAAAGAGAAATGATTTCGTACACCTTACCAGAGAACTAAAAAAGCTATGGAACATGAAGGTGAAGGTGATGAGTGCATTTGGAACAATCTCCAAAGGCTTGGTAAAGGGATTGGAATATTTAGAAAGCAGAGAACAAGCGGGAACCATCCAGACAACAGCATTGTTAAGATCGGCCAGAATATTGAGAAGAGTCCTGGAGACCCGAGGAGACTTGCTGTCACTTAGAATCCAATGAAAGACCATCAACTAACGCCGGTTTGAAAAACTCCCAAGGCGTAGAATAATAATAATGATAATTTTTTTTCATCATACAACGTGTGAAAGCACGTGCGATACCCTGCCCTCATCAGCTGCCAACCAGGGAGATAACACAGTTTCGGTAGCTCAAGGCAGTACTGCCAATCCTGGCGCTACCAAACAGCTTTTGCCAAAATAATAATAATAATAATAATGTTAAAGTTTGGATAGTAGGACGACTCATAGTGTTAGTATGAAATAAGGGTAGACGAATAGCTGGGGTAGAGAACGATAAGCTCGTGTGTACACAAACTTTATTAGTTGGTAAAAGGGGGGTGAATGCAAATTGGGCGCCAAATATATATGGCGTCTTTAGACAAGTCATGTGACACGCCGTCGCGTAGGAAAGAAGTGATAGTTCGATGATTTGCCTCACCGAACCTTGCACATACGTTAAGGACTATTTCAGCTGATAATTCCAACAAATAATAATAATATAGAGAAGAAAAATTACTAGTACTTGGGGATATTTGAAGCGGTCAACATCAAACAAGTGGAGATGAAAGTAAAAAAATTAAAAAAGGAATACTTTAGAAGAACGTAAAAACTTCTTGAAATCAACCTCTTAAGCAGAAATCCCCTTACAAGAATCAACACTTGAGTAGTCTCCCTTGTAAAATACTCAGGACTGCTCTTAAAATAAATAAAGGAGGAACTCAGACAAATAAAACCAAAGGATAAGGAATTTGATAACTATGCACAAAGCGTTATATCCAAGACATGACAGATTATATATGTCCAGAAAAGAAAGAAGATAATTTACCAACATTGAGGGTTGCGTAAATGCATCAATACAATGACTTGAGGAATGCACCAAAAAGAGCAAATTTGAAGGTATGGCCTTTTATAATCGACCCGCTTATTGAAATTTTATCAGATATTTCAACATTTTACAACAACCAATAAAAGCAATGGCAACAAAAGGTCAAACAGAAAAACAGCAAAAATTAGAAAACGAAAATGGGGAGAAAAACAACTGTAGGACAAACTGAGGAGAGTGCACACGAGAAGACTTAGATATTAATAAAAATGGGAAATCTCAAGAAAAATAACTGATTGCAACTGCACAAAGGAATGCTACATGGACCAATAATATTAAAGTAAAAATTGATAATATGCAACTGGACAGCAAGTGTAGGTTATGGGGAGATAGAGATGAAACAGTTAATCTCATAATAAGCGAATTTGAAAACTGACACAAAACTAGACGCGACTCGGTGGGGGAGAAGGTGATCTACCAGGAACTGTGCAAGAGATCAAAATTTGACCTTACTATAAAATGGTATATGCAAAATCCAGAATCTGGCCTTGAGAATGTGACACATATAGTTCTCTATGAGTTTGAGATACAAACGGATGCCCTAACCCTGGCCAGAAGACCAAACTTTTGATTAAAAGAAAAAAGTGCATGCCATCTAGAGGATTTTGCAGTTCTACGCACCATAGAGTAAAAATAAAAGAAAGCAGAGAGATAAACAAATACTAGGACCTGGCCTGAGAACAAACAAACAAGCAAACTATGGAACATGAGGGTGACGGTGATACCAATTGTAGTTGGTGCACTTGGAACGGTCTTCAAAGGCTTGAAAAAAAAACTGGAGGAAATTGAAATCAGAAGAATGGATACGATCCAGACCGAAGCGTTATTAAGATCGGCTTGAATACTGAGAAGAGTCCTAGAAACCAAAAGAGACTTGCTATCATTACCGTGAAAGACTACCTGCTAACGCTTGTTTGAAACACTCGCAAGGAGGGAAATATAAACACCAACCAGAACTTATTCATGTGCGAGTAAATGAGCTATGTTTTTAAGGTATGTCCTCTTTAATAAATCAGTTTGCTAATCATGCATATCTTATATATGTGAACTAGATTAGGCCTTAAATTACCCATAGTGGTTGACAAGCCGTAAAACCCAACCAACCAACCAACCAGAACCAAAAACAGAAGGCAAAGAAGCAACTATTCACTGGAATGTTGTGATTCAAAGTGATAGAAAAATAAAGAGTTGTAGAGCTGATATAGTGGATCAGGACTCTAAAAGAAAAATATACTTTCTAATTGATATGTTTGTACCAACAGATGATAGTATATCGGTCAAAGAATACAATAGAATAGGCAAATACAAAGACCTAGAAATTGAAATTGCAGAAATGTGGTACCTTAAAACTAACACCATTCTAATAACAGTGAGAGAGCCCTGGGTGTGATCAACCATGGGACAGATAGACACATTTACAATATACCCAGCAGTCATAGTCTATATGCAATATAAAAAATAGCACTTTGTGGTACTACTCATTTCCTTAGGGAGTATTATCAATGTGAACGAAAAAAACAATGACCAGAATAGCTGGCAAAATAAATAAATAAAACCCCAAATAACAAAAAAACAATTTCAAGCGATTCCAAAGTTAAGTTAATAACCCTTTAGTCATAATACAAGCGAATAGGACATTGTATAATATTGGTATATTATTCTTTTAATGCTAAATATAGACGAGAGTAACACAATATATCTAATATAAAATCTACTTTCACTGTAGTATTTTCTATAGCTTATAATTATTTGCCTATCTGATTCGTTCTTTTGGTAATAAGATAATTTGTATTCTAATAACGCTAGGCCATATATGAAACATGACAATCCGATTTTCCAAATTCTCTTTTTCTTTTTCTATCCATTAGATTTCATTTCAAACTTTGCACAACTATACATATTACACTACTGACCAAAAGTTTGAAACCCCATTGACTTTTGCAGATTATATATATATATATATATATATATATATATATATATATATATATATATATATATATATATTCATGCACTACCGACCAAAAGTTTTTGATTAAGTTGATGTTTTCTTTAAACTCAAACAATGAATAAAGTTTCATGTCTTTAAAGAAATAAATACCCCTTTTCTCTGTTTGCATGCGATTATACAATAATTTAGAAAAAATGAATTTAAAATAGATATGATTTTAATAAAAGCAAATTTATATTTTCTTTTTATATAAGAATCCAGCAAGAGCATTTATTACTGCAGAGAAAATTCTTAGCATCCTTTCTAATAACTTGTAAAAGTATGTTTGTGGAAGTGATTCCCAATCTGTGAGTAAATATGTAAACAACTCTTGCGTTTTCTTTGGCAATTCACTTCGAACTTTACGATCAATTGGAAATAGAGTATTCGCCAATGGCCTGGGAGACCTGGGTTCAATCCCAGGTCGCGTCATACCAAAGACTTTAAAAATGGTACATGATACCTCCTTGCTTAACACTCAGAAATATAAGGTACGTATCAAGAGTAAAGTGGAGCAACCCAGGTAAAGGAGTAGCGCCCTCCCCTACACCTCGGTGTAGTAGCTACTGAAAAGGGAGCCTTCGGGTCTCCTTCGACTACGGTTGCCAACTTTACATTTTTACTATGAACTTAGAGAAACAATTCAGGGTGGTCCCAAACTTTTGTTTGGTAATATATATATATATATATATATATATATATATGGAAGTAAATGATGGAAAGGAATCTGACAGTGTGGAGCAAAATTGAAAGCATCTATACATTTCTGCCATCGATTAATAAGGTTGTTTATTCTCTCGTTCGAAAGAACTCTAAACGTCATTATGCTGAGAAATCATAAAATGCAGCTTCTATTTTTTTAGAAAGGAATGTTTTTTTGGTGTCAGAAGCGCTCTGATACTTGAAAAAAAATGGTATTCGGTGGGTGAGACATCTGAAGAATATGGTGGATGTTGGTTGGTTGGTAATGTTTTATGGCATATCAACTCTTATATGTTATTTAATGCCAAATCCTGTTTATACATATATTGAAATATTTGCAATTTGGTACCAAGTATTGCTATATAATACGAACAATTCAATTTAACATCAGTCATTTTTTGTACATGTTAAATGGGGCAACTAATAATTTGTTTTTTTATACTGTAAAGTGGCTTCAAATAGTGTTCACACTAATAATTTTATTTACATATAGTTAAATGGTTTCAAGTATTTTTTTTATGAAATAGAAATAATTTAATTTTTGAACACGGTTAAATGGATTCAAGTATTTCTATCAAATAATTCTATTTCTTATTAATCCTTTGGTTGCAAACACTTCAATGGCTTCAAGTCTTGTTATCTAACACTATTGGTTTTATTTGCATCAGTTTCAAGTACTGCTACGTAACACAAACAATTCTATTTAAGCGTCAGCCATTTGTTTGCCCACAGTTAAATGGTTACAGTTATTGCTATGTAATGCAGACAAAACGGAGTAGATTTGTTTTAATAAAAAGGAGACCTCTTTGCACTAAACAGTGGTTCTCTGATATCAGGGGACAAGTTCACGTACTTCGGAAGCAGCATCTCATCTACTGAAAATGACATCAATATGTGACTTGAGAAGGCATGGACAGCTCTCAATAGGTTATCGATCATATGGAAGTCAGACGTATCCAATAAAATAAAACGCAATTTTTAATTCTACTATATGGATGCACCACATGGATTCTGACTACGCGTATAGAGAAAAAGGTAGACGAGAATCACACAAGAATGCTCCTGGCTGTATTGAACAAATCCTGGAAGCAACTTCCCACAAAAAAAGCAGCTGTACAGTCACCTACCTCCCATCTCTAAAACCATCCAAATAAGACAAACAAAACATGCGGGATACTAATGGAGAACTAAGGACGAACTCATAAGCGACGTTCTTCTATGGACCCTTTCACGCCAACAACCAGCGAGAATTTTTCTACAACAGCTCTGTACAGACACGGGATGTAGCCTAGAAGACTTGCCGAAAGCGATGGATGATACAGACGAATGGAGAGAGAGAGAGAGAGAGAGAGAGAGAGAGAGAGAAGGAAATCCGTGTAAGTAGCACAACATGATGATGATAACTAATAATTTAATATTTTTCAGGGTTTTTTCTCCCATTCCCATCATATCATTGTACATAAACCATATTTTGTAAATAAAAATCATATACCACTTTCGGGTTTTAAGTAGGTTTTCTTCATAGAGCAAAGGTGGTATTTTGGTAACTGCTGCGCGCATGATGAAGGACGAATGGTTATATATTGTACTGCTGAATGGGTCGGCAAATGTGGCTTGCTTGGTTCCCTTAGATTTCTTAGTTAAAGCATGACCGCTCCCTTTCCCTCCCCCAAACCTTAAGGCCTTGTGCCTTCTTTGTAATATACAAAGAAATGAAATAACTAATAATTTAATTAAGCATCAATTATTGGACACAAATAGTTGAACAGTTCTATTTGACGCATAGACCCTATCAGGCATTACAACTCAGAGTCAGCGCGAACCTGGGAGTAATGGCAATAAAGGAGTACTCCACTTTCCCCAAAGCTCAAGGACTGGAGTCTCTCCATCAGATGCAGTTGAATGTTATATCCAGGACACTAGTTCTATTTGACCCATAGATTGGGCCCTATCAGGTATTACCACTCCCAGTCCGAGTGGACCTGGGGGTAATGTTAATGAAGGAGTACACCACTTTCCCCAAAGCTCCAGGAAGGGAGCTTCACCATCAGATGCTGTTTGCGTATTCAATAGGCTCCAGCCTGTGGTGGACGTAGAAAATTCTCATATTTCAAGTCATTGAGCTTCGGCAGTGTCATCCTGGCAACATATGGCCGAGCATTGTCATGAGGTAAAATTGGACCTCGTCGATTAACCACTGTCGGTGGCATTTCCCTCAACTAAATATGCATTTCTACCGATTTGATCTTCAAGATTTGTATTCCCTCTTAAAAAAAAAAAAAAAAAAAAAAAAAAAAAAAAGAAAACAAAAAAAAAAAAAAGGAAAATAAACAACACAACTTCTGAAATCAGTGCCGTGCTGTACAATTTCAAATGGATTGTTCACTAAATGCTTCGTTGATATTGGCAGTTGTTTGAGATTAATTATAAACAAGCTTAAACAAAAAAAAAAAGTAAACGCGTCATGTTTTTTTCTTTCATGTTCAGCATATAACCTTCAAAATCAAATTCTGGATGAAGTTATAGAAAAGAAAACACTTCAATAATCAAGAATGTGATTTTTTAATCCAACTACTATCAAAATAATGTTAGAAGAAAATTTAAACAGTTTATAGTAAAACCGAAAAGTATTTCCGCCGGCTACCACCTAAGCTGAAAGAATTGAGCACTCCCGGTAGCCGATAACGTATATGTAAAATAATACATTAAAAAATTCCTTCACTAACGCTGAGAAATATGATGGCTTAGGGGATAAGATATCTGAATGATATAAAGTGAACCGGGTTTTAATTCCAGCTTGAAACTTCTCGCATGTCAAGCCACTCTGATGAGTTGTGATACAACGAAACCGTCTGTGGATGATTATATATATATATATATATGTGTGTGTGTGTGTGTGCGTGTGTGTGCGTGTTGTATGCAATTTTCTCCGAACGGCCCATATCTATGTAATTAATTCTTTTGATGACATAACAGATATAGAATTTTATTTCAAATTTTACGAATAAAACTTCCTAATTAGACAATGTTGATAATGGAATATCCTGTTGACATATTAGAAATAGTATTTTCTTTTACTTTGGAATTAACAAATAAAATACCATAATGCATTTTAATCTTTTTTATTCTCTACAGAAACACCAAAGTGAAAGTACGTTCACCAGATGGAGACACGGAATACTTCGACATTGTTGCAGGAGTACTACAAGGAGACACACTAGCCCCGTACCTCTTTATCATCTGTCTAGACTATGTGCTTAGGACTTCGATCGACAAAATCAGAGAAAATGGCTTTGAGCTGACTAAGAGAAGAAGCAAAAGGTACCCCGCAAAAACAATCACGGACGCCGACTACGCTGATGACTTGGCGTTACTAGCGAATACGCCTAATCAAGCAGAGACACTACTGCATAGTCTGGAACGAGCCGCAGCTGGCATTGGCCTCCATGTCAATGCAAACAAAACCGAATATATGTGTTACAACCAAACGGGCAACATTGCCACACTAGACGGAGCCTCTCTGAAACTAGTCGACAAATTCACCTACCTAGGAAGCAGCGTCTCATCAACCGAGAAAGACATCGACACACGACTGACGAAGGCATGGACAGCTATCGATAGGCTCTCGATCATATGGAAGTCGGACCTAACTGATAAAATGAAACGCAGTTTCTTCCAGGCAGCGGTTGTGTCGATACTGCTATATGGATGCACCACATGGACGCTTACGAAGCGGCTGGAGAGGAGGCTGGACGGAAATTATACAAGAATGTTGAGAGCAGTATTAAACAAGTCCTGGCGACAACACCCCACGAGACTCCAACTATACGGACACTTGCCCCCCATCACAAAAACTATACAAGTTCGACGAACCAGACACGCGGGACACTGCTGGAGAAGCAAGGACGAGCTCATAAGCGATGTACTCCTGTGGACCCCCACACATGGATGTGCAAGAGTGGGACGACCAGCACGAACTTACATACAGCAGCTATGTGAGGACACGGGATGTAACCCTGAAGACCTGCCGGAGGCGATGAATGATAGGGAGAAATGGCGAGAGACGGTCAGGGATATCCGCGCAGGCGGCGCGACATGATGATGATGATGATTAATTTTAGCTCTCGAACAAAAATATTGCCGTTATCTTTTTTTATGGAGAAATAAGTAATAAATAATCATAAATTAGTAATAAATCGATTATAAATTAGTAATAAGCAATAATGAAATAAGAAGTATCGTCAGATTGAGAAAAAAAGAAGCAGACCTGATTGGAGAGAGAGAGAGAGAGAGAGAGAGAGAGTTTGGCTAGTTGATCTAGTTTGGTCATAAATACAAATAAAATAACCTCAAACAAGAAGATGTCAATAGGATTACGAAAAAGAATATAATTTGTTGATTTAACACACACACACACACACACGATGATCATTAAATAAGTTTCCAGACTTTTTTCGTATGGGCACTTTTATTGATAGTACACACATGAAACTGTAGTCCCCTTCGAAGTAATCTCCTCCGGCTGCAATGCACTTGTTGTACCGTTCCAACAACTTCTGGAAGGCGCCATAGACGTCCTCTTGTGTGAGCGTGTCAATGACCTTCGTCACAGCCTCTTTTATCTCCTCAATTGTCTCATAACGACAGTCTCTGAGCTTAGGGAATAAGCAAAAGTTACAGGGAGCAAGGTCTGGACTATAGGGAGGCTGAGGAACTGTCTTGATGCCAATCTTGGTCAAATAGTCTGTGATAAGGATGGAGTTGTAGACTGGTGCATTGTCCTCGTGGAAATGCCACTGACCCGATTTGAAGAGTGCTGGCCTCTTCCCTAGAAATCTCTTCCTGAACTCCCTTAAAACCTCAACAGAGTAACCCTAACCCTAACCCTTTGGCCAATCAACTCTGGTGTATTGACTTCCTTACTCCTCCCACATTTCTCATTATCCCTCACAGACGGCCTGCCTTCCTTGAATCTCTTATGCCACTCAAAAACTGATGCTCGATCCATGCAAGATGGTCGAAAAGCAGTCTGAAGCATTTCAAAGGTTTCTGTGGCATTTTTTCCAAGTTTAAAACAGAATTTTATTACATATCGTTCTTCTAAAGTGTCCTCACGTCCAGATTGCATTTATGAAATTCACCAGCTGTGACAATCAGGTTTTAGTAGGATGTATTCCAATTGCTGCTGTAGCTGTTCATTTGAACCTGAAATCATAAAAATTGGTCAGTCATCTCATAAGAGGTATAGCAATAAGGTACTGAATTTTCAAGAGTCTGTGACAATTTTAAATGCCTGTACAAAAAAAGTCTGGAAACTTATTGAAGGCACCACGTATATATATATATATATATATATATATATATATATATATATATATATATATTACTTTATCATATAACGCGTGAAAACACGTGTGATACCTTTTCCTCATCAGCCACTAAACTTTGGTGATGCCACAGTTTCAGTGGCTAAGATGGTATAATTTGATGTTTTAACATTAGAGTTCATGCGTTTTCCATCTCCACACTAAATGCCAAGCCTCTGAAATTAGTTGACTATTTCACATACTTTGTTAGCAATATCTCATCGACGGAAAATGAAGTGAACATATGCAGAGGAAAGGCAGGAGCTGCCAAATAGAAATCCGATCTCTCTGCTAAGATAAAACGAGAATTCTTTTAGGCTGTAGCTGTGTCCGTACTATTGTATGATTGCACTACTTGGACTTTAACGAAGAGCTTGAAGAAAAAGCTAGATAGGAATTACACAGAGAGGTTATGTGCTGTTTTAAAATCCTGGAAGCATCACTCTGCAAAACAGCAATTGGACAGCCACTTATCTCCCATCTCAGAAACCATCCGAGTAAAATGAACTAGACATACTGGACACAACTGGAGAAGCAAGAATGAACTAATAAGCGACGTCCTGGTATGGAATCCTACATACGGACACACCAGTGTTGGCCGACCTGTGAGGACTTGCACGGAAACTGTATGCAGTCAAGATGATCTACAGAGAATGATGTCCAATAGGGACGGATGGAGTATGTGTAAGAGAGAGAGAGAGAGAGAGAGAGAGAGAGAGAGAGAGAGAGAGAGAGTCCAGGTAATCCGTGCTATTGGCATGACTTGACAATGATGATGATTATCGTTCAGATAATCCACTCTATTCTGTTAAAAAAAAACAGACTTCATTGAGAAGGAATGGAAGAACACTAGTCGGAGACGTTTGACTACAAAGCATCGTCAGCTACATTTGCATGAAGTATGCAAATAGGTCTCAACAGCGGATGTGTGAGACACATATAATTTGTCCAAATATCCATTGGTATCGGTTGCTACAGGACGTATCACAGATACTACCGACTCTACATTCATTTTAAATAACAAATAACGAATGTTAGTAAAAAGTAAAAACTATCATCAAGAATTAAAAAAAAAGAGAATTCTGAATTTTAACATTTTGACAGATCATTCAAGCGATAAATCAGACTTCAATTAGGGCTGGGCTGTAGTAGGGGGTCATATATTCAAATTTAACTGAGGACAATTATTTTAGGATGTTTGAAATACAAAGATGTAAGAAATACAAAAATAATATTCTTTAGTCAAAATTGACACAGCGTCCGTCATTAATATGTAAGGAATCTGATTTTAGCAAAAAATCGTCAAAAAATCAATAAATTTTGAATTTTTCTTATTTATTTAAAAAAAATTTTGGTTGTAATTTACTGAAATCATATAAAAGACAGTAGTTTACTTGCCTAATCTAAGAAAATCCGGATGTTAAACCACAAAAAACAACAAAAACATTCTATTTTTTTTTTGTAAAATTAGGGATAAATGGCATTCAGTTATCTCCCTTCCTTTTTATCAAAAGTATCAAACCCTTGATTCTTACTTTTGAGTAATCTATTATTTATAAATTTATTAGTTTTGTGAGAATTATGAGGTATAAATTACAAAAAATTCTAATTTACAAAACAAATTTAGCAATTTTTCGGTGACGGGTGTTGTTTCAATTTCGGTATAAAATTAATTTTTAATGTTTCCTTTGTGTTTTAATAGACCTAAATTCTTAAAAAATTGTCTTTAGGTGAATTTGAATATATGAACCCCCTAAAAAGTAGCCTCTATAGCCCCCTTCTCTCTTCCCCTTCTTCTCTCCATCAAAGTGTGCTTACTGGACGGATTCCCATGCCTCTCTCTCACCGTGCATCCCTATCGTCTATCACTCTTGTTAAGTCCTCTAGACGGCACCCAGTGCCCTCATCGAGCTGATGAATGTAAGTTTCTGCTGGTCGACCAACACTCGAATATTTATGTGTAGAAGTTCATTAGAAAACGTTTCTCATGAGTTCGTCTTTTTTCCTCAAGAATATATCTTGTTCGTCTTGGATGATTTTTATGATAGGCGGGAAGTGGGCCATACAGCTGCTGTTTTGTTTCGTGATACTTTCAGGATTTGTTCAAAACATCATGCAGCATTATTTAGCCTTTTATTTAGGTGTTTCCTTAGAGTCCAAGAGGTGCAACCATACAATAGTACAGACACAGCCCATCCCTACTTTAATGTTAACAAGAAATAGAATAAAAATTCTGAAGTAAATGAAGGACAGTAACAATCAAACAGACCGTTCAAGTCAAGTCAGTAAAGCTGATTTCTTTGGAAATAAGATAAACGATATAATCACAAACCAGAAACTTTTATGGGGAATGCTAACAAGAAGACAATTCAAAACGTCCCGACAGATCACTCTATTCAAGCCAGTCGAATTGTCTTTATTACGGATAAAAAAGAGATATCATCATAAACGAATAATTTTTACAGTGAATGAAAATAGCAGAAAAGTTTCAAAAGTTTCAGAAGAAGAAAAACCATAAAAGCCGGAAGATGAGACTTTATTGTGGATAACAAAGAAGAAGATAATCAAGGCTAATCGGATTTTCCGTCGCAGATCACGCGGTAAAGACGAAAGAAAAGGAGATAGGACATAAAGATCAGGTTATTGTATGAGGTCTGTGAAAAAAAAAAAGTTGACGTTACAGTGACGGTTGTACTGATAATTATTTACTCATTTTGAGCAGTCTTACATACCACGGCAAAGAGGTTTGGTTTGGTTTCTTTTGTTTAATGGCATATCAACCTATTCCCCTAGAAGATCAGTAGTGGTACTATTTAACCCATAGTTGGGAGGATAAGGGGGTTCATATCTTTCCCAAGGGTATTTGCCCGAAAGTGAACGTAATAGCGTGACTGGAGTACGAACTCCCTTACTACGATTCCGCAGTCAATCGCTTTAACCATTACACCACGAGGACACCCCCGCAGAGAGGTGGGTATTCGAAGAAAAAGGAAAACAATACAGACCACGGCAATACTGAAATCCATGCAGGAGATTCGATAAGACATGCTGTCATATCATTTCATTTCATTTCATATGACAACAAGTAAGCACCGTACGTGTCAGGATGGAAATAATAATGATAATAATAATAGTAAGTACCTCAACCTTGCTAGAGAATTGAAAAAACTATGGAACATGAAGGTGACAATTATACCAATTCTGATTGGTGCTTTTGGCACAGTAACTAAAGAATTATTAAAGGGCCTGAAGGACTTGGAAGTTGGCGGACGAGTGGAGACTATCCAAACGACAGCCTCATTGAGAATGGTCAGAATACTGAGAAGAGTCCTGGAGACTTGAGGAGACTTGCTGTCATTCAAACTCTTGTGAAAAACCATCAGCTAACACTGATGTGAAAAACTCTAAAGGAGTAAATAATAATAATAATGAAAAAGTACTGGAAAGTCTAATACACGCAGTAAGTCCGGACATGGGAATGGAATTTGACATGGAAAAATGTGCCATGCAAGTAATGAAAAGCGGCAAACGACATCTGACGGACAGAATGGAATTGCCAAATCAAGACAAGATTAGAACGCTCGAAGAGAAGGAAACGTACAAATACTTGGGTATCTTCGAGGCTGACACTATTAAACAAGTGGACATGACAGAAAAAATTAAGAAAAAGTTTCTCAGGAGAACCAGAAAACTAATCGGGACAAAACTACATTGGAAGAACCTTATCAAAGGTGTAAATACCTGGGCTGTCCTCCTCGTAAGATATTCGGGACTATTCTTAAAGTGGACTAGATAAGAACTTAAACAAATGGACCAGAAAACAAGAAAACTAATGACCATGCGTAAGGCATTACATCCAATGGACAGACTATGTGTCAAGAAAAAAAGGAGGAAGAAGTACTTGCTAGCATTGAAGACAGCGTTGTCGCATCAATACAACGACTCGAAGACTATATAGAAAAGCGCGGAAGAAGACTGATTACAGCCACCAGAAACAATACTGACAACATGAGGACCAACAGAATGATAATAACTAGAAAACAAAAATGGGAAGAAATATAACTCTACGGACGTTTTAATCGACTAACAAGCGACATCTCACACAAGAAAACAAGCACATGGCTAAGAAAGGGAAACTTTAAGAGAGAAACAGAATCTCTTCTAATAGCAGCACAAAACGACGCCATAAGAACCAATCACATTAAAGCGAGAATAGATAAGACGAAACAAAATAACAAATGTAGGTTATATAGTGATAGAGACGAAACGATCAATCACATAATAAGCGAATGCAGCAAATTAACACAGAAGGAGTATAAGACTAGACACGACTGGGTGGGTGGTGAAGGAGATCCATTTGGAGCTGTGCAAGAAATTGAAATTTGATCATACGAACAAATGGTATATGCACAACCCAGCATCTGTCATAGAGAATGACAAATAAACACCCATGGGACTTTGACATAGAAACGGATTACCTAATCTCAGCCAGAAGACCAGACCTTATAGTAATCAACAAAAATAAGAGAACTTGCAAAATTTTCGATTTTGCTGTTCCGGCTGACCACAGAATAAAACTGAAGGAAAGTAAAAAGAAGGATATGTACCTCGAATTTGCTAGGGAATTGAAAAAATTATGGAACATGAAAGTAACTGTTATACCAATCGTGATTGGTGCTTTTGGTACAGTCACCAAAGGATTATGAAAGGAACTGGAAGACTTGGAGGTTGGAGGACGGGTGGAGATCATCTCAAGCAGTAAATAATAATAATAATAATAATAAACGAATGCTGCAAATTAGCGCAAAAAGAGTGTAAAATAACAAATGACTGTGAGAGGAGAGTGATCTACAGGGAAATGTGCAAGAAACTGAAATTTGACCATACAAACACGTGGTATTTTTACAACCCAGAATCCATCTCGGAGAATGAGACGCACACAGTTCTCAGGGATTTTAAGATACAAACAGATCCCCAAATTCTGGCCAGACGACCAGAACGAGTGATTGTCAACGAAAAAAACAAAAAAAGAAAAAAAAAAAGAAAAGAGAACCTGCCAAATAGTAGATTTCGCCGTCCCGGTGGACAATAAAGTAAAATTTTAAAAAAGCGAAAAGAGAGATAAGTTCCAAGACCTTATCAGAGAACTAAAAGTAGCTATGGAACATGAAGGTGACGGTGATGCCTGTTGTAACTGGTGCACTCGGGACAATCCCCAAAACTCTGGTGAAGGGATTGTAAGACTTAGAGATTAGAGGACAAATGGAGACCTTACAAACTACCGTATTATCAAGATCGGCTACAATACTGAGAAGAGTCCTGGAGATTTGAGGAGACTTGCTGTCAGTCAGAGTCCAGTAAAAAAAAATCAACTGACGATAGTTAGAAAAACTCTCAAAGGCGTAAAATAATAATAATCAAGGTCTTACGCCCGAAAGATGGCATAGATAGAATGTATGTGCCAAGAAAAAGAGGAAGAGGACTCGACAGCATTGAATATTGCGTAGATGTAACAATTCAAAGACTCGAGAAAGGACGAAAATAGGGCAATAAAAAGCTAATTACAACAGCCAGTGACATTAATGTTAACATAAGGACACACATTAAAACAAGATAATCAAGAAAATAGAAATAGGAAGAAAAACAACAAACGAAATCACATGACATAGGAAGATTAAAATTCCACCATACTACCAAATGGTATATGTACAAACCAGAATCTGTCCTAGAAAATTAGACTTCTAAAATTATCAGGGATTTTGATTGGTTTGGTTTGGTTTGGTTTTATGGCCTATCAACCATTGTTGGTTATTTAAAGCCAAGTATATCAAATATATGATTTGTAAACCCATTTTGTAGTTAAACCCACATAAATGATCAATAAGTTCTTTCTTACAATTCAATTTAGCATAAGTCCAAGTATTGCTATGTATAACTAACATTTCAATTAAACATTTGTTTACACACTGTTAAATGAGCAAACGGTTCTACTTCCAACGATTCAATTTAGCATAAGTCAACAAAGTTAAATAGTTCCAAGTATTGCTATTTATTACAAACAATTCAATTAAACATCAGTCATTTGTTTACACACACTTAAATTATCAAATAGTTGTATTTTTAATAATTCAATTTAGAATAAGTCATTTGATTGCAATCAGTCAAAAAGTCAAACAGTTCTATTTGACCCACAGATGCTACCAGACCAGAGTGGACTTTGGAGGGATGGCAATGAAGGGGTACTCCGCAATTTCCAAAGCTACAGCATTGCTGGAGCCTAATCATGAGATTGTTTTATGGCATATCCAGGACGCTCCTTGTGGCGAGTCTCTCTCCTCTGCATAGAGGCAGTCGGTGTATTCTGCAGCCCCAGCCGACGGGGCTATGGGATTTTGAGATACAAACGGATCAACCAATCTCGGCTAGAAGTCCAGTCATAATATCAATTAACAAGTAAACAGAGAACTTGTCATCAAGTTGATCTTGCTGTTTTAGCTACATTAAAAAAAATTAGAAATAAACGAAGACAAAAAAATACACAAATACTTGAGGCTTGCAAGAGAGCTGAAAAAACTGTAGAACATGAAGGTTACGGCCATATTAGTTGTAGCTGGTTCCTTTGGAATAGTTTCCAAAGGCTTAGAAAAGAGACTGAATTAACTGAAGATCAAAGAATAGATTAAAAGAAAAAGGATTAATACCACAACATTGTTCAGAAAATAAGAATATTCTGAAGTCCTGAAGACCAGAAGAGACCTGCTGTCACACGTTCTCCTGGAAAAGACTTCCAGCTAACTATATGAACACTTCAGAAGACAAAAAACTTGTACATGAGATTATATATATAACTGCGCAGAGGCAACCAAAACAGAGAAACCGAATCGCTTATAATAGAACTCAGAACCACAGGATAAAGGTAAATGAAGTAAATACATGAATAGATAAAACTCAGGTTATTTGCAAGTATAAGTTACTTGGATAGAGATGACACAACGAAAAACACAATAGGTAAATGTTGAGAATTAATTTTTATTTATTGCGGACTTTTTGTCCTCATCTTGGTAGTTTTAGTGTTGTTTCTTCTTTCACTACGTTTCGGCCAAATTTCAACTCTGGCATTCTTCAGGTGATTTTACCGCGACCTCGGATAGGAATGCTGAGTCTTGTAACCGTATCCCCAGTAATTACTGCCTTCCATAGTTGTTGTCTGTCGCACCACGTTTTTGACCAAGTAAACCTCTGGCCGGCTTGGGTAGGATTTGAAACCGCTATTGGATTTATAAGACAAAAAATCCTTCCTTGATCGCCCTTCGGGGCCCGTCGCGCAGCAGATAAAGGCGTTGAGTCTCTACGGTTCCAGGTGAGCATTGTCATTAGATAGCGGTTTCAAATCCTGCCCAAGCCGGCCAGAGGTTTACTTGGTCAAAAACGTGGTGCGATAGACAACAACTATGGAAGGCAGTAATTACTGGGGATACGGTTACAAGACTCAGCATTCCTAACCGAGGTTGCGGTAAAATCACCCGAAGAATGCCAGAGGTGAAATTTGGCCGAAACGTAGTGAAAGAAGAAACAACACAAAAACTACCAAGATGAGGACAAAAAGTCCGCAATAAATAAAAATCAATTCTCAGATTAAGAAGCCTCATCTCAAAATGATTTCAACTAAAGACAATTACAAAGTAAATGTTGGTTTGGTTTCTTTGTTTTAATGGCATATCAACCTTCATGGGAAATTGGATAATGATATTAAGAAAAAGAGGAAATAGTCCCGTAGAAATTAAAATACAAAGACTCACTATCGCTACAACTATTTGTTATAGCAACGACGCTGTTAAATTATATACTAACATATCAGAACAAATCGTAAACTTCATCACGAGAATAATGGAAAGTCTGCAGTCATTTGTCTTGTGTGAAAGATACGCAGTTTAGTTGCCGGGATGGGAGTTGGCGTAAGATCAATGACAACTGAGTCATTTGGTCGAGGGGGTCTGATGTTGCAAGACCCGAAACCCCCCGTGAACACAAAGGAAACATCACTGATTACCCATCTCGATGCATCAATGAAGATATATGGCATAAGTGTGATAAATTATGTACTAAGATATCAGAACAAATGGTAAACTTCATCGCGGGGAACAATGGAAAATTGGAAAGTGGAATTAACAAGAAGAGGAAATAGTCCCGCAGAAATTAAAATACAAAGACGCATCTTCCAGGGAGATTCATTATCGCTAGAACTATTTGTTATGGCAATGATACTGCTAAATTATATACTAAGAAAATGCAAAGGAAGCTACAAACTTATTGAGTCGCAAAAAAGGATAAATCACCTGACGTATATGAATGATATTAAGATATTTGCCTAAAATGAAATAGAACTAGAAAGCCTTATACAAACTATAAGAATATACAAACAGGATATAGGAATGGAATTTGGTGCTGAAAAATGCACCATACTAATAATGAAAAAAGAAAACAAGAAAAACGATAGGAATAGAAATGCCGAACTAGAAAAACACCAGAACACTCTTGGAGAAAAAGAAAACTACAAATTCCTAGGAATATCAAAAGGAGATATATCATCTTGCAAAAAGAGATGAAAGAAAAAAATTATGAAAAGAGTATTTGGGAATAACAAGAAAACTTCCCGAAAACGAGTTCTGCTGGAGAAATATTATTAAAGGAATACGTATCTTGGCAGTTCCCTTTATAAGATATTCTGGACCACCCTTAAAATGGATATGGAAAGACAATTGAGGATAGCATAAACCCAACACGGATTCGAGGAAAATACAAAAATGGCAAGACAGTTTGATTTCCGCAGCCAGCAACACTAACATAATTTCTCCCAGTTATGTTCTTCTAGAAGGATGGCTTTGGCATTAAATTACCTATAAAGGTTGATATGCCATCAAACAAAGAAACCAAACCAGCATAACTTTGGGACAAACAGAAAAACAACAGAAACTAGAAAACAAAAACTAGGGAAGAAAGCAGCTTTATGGGTAGTTCCCACGACACATTGAGGAAATTAGACTGGAGATAATCTGTTCATGCATAACAAGGAGAAACCGGAAGAAAAAAAACTTAATTCCTTTTAAGAGCAGCGCAAATTAATGCCATCAAAACTAAGTATGTCAAAGCAAAAATTGATTATACAAAGAAGAATGGTAGAGTGAAGGTTGTGAAGACAGATGAAACGATGAATTACGTAATACACTAATGCAGCCAATAAGCACAAGACTGGAAATGACTGGGTGGGAAAAGTGAGCCACTAAGAATTATGCAAGAGGTTACTACGCTGACAAATGGCATATGCCTAAATCAGAATCTGTCATAGTAAATGAAATCTAAAATTCTCTGGGACTTTACAATATAAACAGATTACTCAAGCACGGACAGATAGCCAAATTCGGCTGTGGCTGTAGAATATACTGACTACATGTTTGCAGAGACATAAGACACCCCCAACAAATGTCTTAGGTATGATATAAAACAATCTATTTCAGTTTCTTCATATCTATCTCTTAGTTGGATTGTCTGTTCTTGGCTACATTGCACAGTCGGCTGGGGCTGCAGAATATGCTCACTGCATCTTTGCAGAGGGGTAAGACCCCACTATGAGTGTCCTGATTATGACACTAATCAATCGGATGGTGAGGTTACAGTAATGCTGGAGCTTTGCAGAATGCGGAGTACCTCTTCATTGCCATCGGTCACAGGTTCACTCTGGTCCTGAATAGTAGCGCCTGATAGGATCCTATCTATGGGTCAAATAGAACTGTTTATCATTTATACTGATAGCAAACCAATGACTAATGCCCAAATGAATTGAATGAATTAGAACTGTTTCATCATTTAACTGTGTGTAAACAAAGAACTAATGTTTAATCAAATTGTTAGTTATACATTGCAATACTTAGAATTGTTATTTTTGTTGACTTATGCTTACAAATCATATATATCTAATATCTATGAATAAACCGTATTTGGCATTAAATAACCTACAATGGTTGATATGCCATAAAACCCAACCCAACCAAATCATATATTTCTAATATATATGAATAAACCGGATTTGGCATTGAATAATCTGTTATGGTTGATATACCATAAAATCAAACCAAACCAAATATAATAAACTAATTTAGTAAACTAGCACAAAAGGAATACAAGATAGGACATGACTGGGTGGGAAAGGTGAGCCACTGAGAATTGTGCAAGAGGTTAAAATTTGACCACATTGACAAATGGCATATACCTAAACCAGAATCTGTCCCAGTAAATGAAACATAAAATTCTTTAGTACTTTGCAATAGAAACAGATTACCCAATCACAGTCAGAAGACCAAACCTGGTATTGATTAAAAAGAAGAAAATAATTTGGCATCTTGTGGATTTTGCCGTTCCGAGTGACCATTGAGTAAAAATAAAAGAAAGCGAAAAATAGTCAATTATCTAAATATTGCTGGGGTAGTTCTAATGGCTAAAGTGTTGGATTGTAAGTGAGTTCGAACTCCAGTTGGGCCATTACGTTCACTCTGGTGGTGTAATGGTTAGCAAGTTCGAGTCTCATTGGGTGCCCCTTTCATATGGCCTTGTGCCACATCTAAACAAAAAGCTTAGTAAATTTCCATTTCGTTCACTTTTGGACTTGGGAAAGAAATGAACTCTCTTATTCCCTCCAGCTATGGGGTAAATAGTATCTTCTTCTTCTTCTTCTTCTTCTTCTTCTTCTTCTTCTTCTTCTTCTACAGGGATTGTTTCGGCATTAAATAACCCATGAAATTTGATGTGACATTAAACAAAGAGATCTAATCAAACCTAGATCTTACTGAAAAAGCTCTGGAACGTGAATGTGATAACATTTGTTGTTGGTATCCTTGGAACGTTCCCCAAACGAACTGGAGATCCGTTCAAGGATCGAAACTGTTAGGACCACAGCACTATTGAAATCGGCTAGAATACAGGAAAGTGAGTTGAAGAGTTGAATATTTGTCTCTCAGACATCAGTGAAGATCATTAGCTCATAGGGCAGGAAAACTTGCCGAGTCAAATAACGATAATACGGTGAAAAGCAGCAACAGACGTATCGATGTAACTAACACATTTTCAATTAGAAATTATTGCCCCAAGGTTTTATCCAATTTTCCCAGTATAATCAATAAATATTTTGACTTTTAAAAAAAGCAAATCAACAAAATAAATCATTCACCGATAAAAAAAAGCTTAAAACCAAATAAATGTTAAAGAGGAAACAGAAAATTTATCTCTCGTTTCGTTTTTTAAATATTGAACAGCCACATATAAACGAAAAAAATAAAATAATTAGTCCCTTTAAGATTGTGTGTGCATATATAAATCTGGAAAGTCAAAACAAGATTCTGTGAAGAGTTTAACTAAGAACTCAGTTTATTGCCAGCTATTATCCATGCATTATATTTCAGGTTCTTCGGCACCTTAGTCTTTGCATCTATCGATCGATCTATCTAAGTCTGTTCAAACCAATCTATCTAGCTATCTATCAAAGTCTGCTCCTATCTATCTAAATGCGATATGTACGATCATCAGATGGATATCTATCTGTCTATCTATCTTGACTGTACGTCGAATCAATGGAGTACGTGCAAAAAATTTCGAGGCAACACTATTGTTCTCCAACGCATTTGATTCTTTACACATAGATGAAGGAAATACTAGTCACATATGGTCTCCTCAAATGAACTGTTACCGCTATAATGATGCTTTACAAAAACACAAAAGAACAATTTACTTTGGAGAAAGAGCAAGACAACAAATTACCCTTCCTCGATGTATTAGTAACACGCACAGAGCAAGGATTCAGGTCATCTAGGTACCGTAAGCCCACCTTCTCCGGACAGTAACTCAATTTCAACCCCCATCATCCATATACGGTAAAGAAAGGAATAGTACGTTGCTTACAACATTGAGGTATGGCGGACCATATATGGAAGGAAAAGTGAAATCATCTGCCCATATGGGATAAAGTTGAAATAATTGATAGGGCTGAACATTGGAGGATTAGATGCCTAAAGGAATCAGCACATATGTTGGGCTACAATGACCTGCTGAGTAGACCAAGTATAGAGTTAAATACAATATGGGAACCGATAATTAAGAAGGCTAGATTAAAAAGAAAATCTGAATATGAGAACAGGTAAAAAATTATACAAAATTTTTCAAAATATAAATAAGTGTTCGAATGTTCTCTTCTTATGTAGTTGGATGTTGAAGAAATGTTTTTGCAACCAAGCATAGGCAAATTTGGGGTTCGTTAACTCGAACTATATGATCGTTCATTATCTATCTATCTATCTATCTATCTATCTCACTCAAATCCTATCTATCTATCTATCTATCTATCTATCTCAGCCTAATCCTATCTATCTATCTATCTATCTATCTATCTATCTATTTCACTCTAATCCTACCTATCTCACTCTAATCCTATCTATCTATCCATTCCTATCTATCTATCCCAGTCTTCATATACCTATCAGTAGGATTGTCTGCATGATTAATACCGTGAGAAAGTGACACAGAATTACCATATTGATAAAGGAAAAGGCGCGAATTTTTTTTTTTTCAGCAAGTAGTAAGATCCCAGTTTTACCCCTTGTGGACACTCTCTTTGGAAGCCCGGCTTTTTTTTTTGCCAGCAACGCATTGGAAAAAGCCGAACAGAGTGGGAATATTTTGCCAATAAGATACAAGCCAAAAGCTTTCATAAATTACAGACATGTCTATAAATGACTGATCACGATCAACAAAAGCAAAGGAAAATTGCCAAGTAGATAAATAGAACGCGTTTTATTTCTATTTTTCACACACACACACACACACACACACACACACACACACACACACACACACACACACACACACACACACACGTTCCTATTTTTATTCATTAGTTCCTGTTTTGGGGTTACGAATGATAAAGTTGTTGAATTGTTTCTTGTATTTGTTACTGAATGGAACTTATCATCATCATGTCGTGCCGCTAGCACGGATATCCTGACCCTCTCTCGCCACTTTTCCCTATCGTTCATCGCCTCAGGCAGGTCTTTAGGGCTCCATCCCGTATCCTCACATAACTTCTGTATATATGTTTTAGCTGGTTGTCCTGCTTTTGCTCGGCCATATGTGGGGGGTCCATAGGAGTACATCACTTATGAGCTCGTCTCTGCTTCTCCAGCAGTATCCTGCGTGTCTGGTTCGTCTAACTTGGATAGTTTTCGTGATGGGAGGCAGGTGGCCGTATAGTTGGTGCCTTGTGGGGTGTTTCCGCCAGGACTTATTCAATATTGCTCTCACCATTCTTGTGTAATTGCCGTCTAGCTTCTTCTCCAGCCGTTTTGTTAGCGTCCAAGTTGTGCATCCATACAGCAGTATCGACACGACCGCTGCCTGGAAGAAACTGCGTTTCATTTTATCTATCTATCTATCTATCTATCTATCTATCTATCTATCTATTACTGCTTCTTCATATCTATCTCTTAGTTGGATTGTCTGTTCTTGGCTACATTGCACAGTCGACTGGGGCAACAGAATACGCCCACTGAATCTCTGCAGAGGGGTAAGACCCCACTATGAGTGTCCTGGATATGACACTAAACAATCTGATGGTGAGGTTCTAGTAATGCTGGAGCTTTGCAGAATGCGGAGTACCTCTTCATTTCCATCGCTCCAAGGTTCACTCTGGCCCGGAGTAGTAGCGCCTGATAGGGTCCAATGTATGGGTAAAATAGAACTAAACTGCGTACTTATGCTAAAGTGAATTGTTTGAAATGGAACTGTGTGGACATTTAAACTGCGTACTTATGCTAAACTGAATTGTTTGAAATAGAACTGTTTTGACATTTAACTGTTTGTTAACAAAAACTATTCTTATACTAAACTGAACTGTTTGAAATTTAATTCGGCATTAAATGATCCGAAAAGTGTTGGAAGGCCGTAAAACGATACAACCAATCAACCAATGTTGGCTGCAGGATGAATTTTCTGATACACAGCTAGAAGCTGGCAGTTAGTTATCCTAATGATTAGGAAAAGGCGAGAAAATAGTCATTTTTCTTTCTGAAAGTGTTCTGTTGTTGGTCGTCGCCAAAAGTTGCTGAGGACAAAAATAAGAACAAGTGTAGACGATGTAGTCACAGAAAAAAATGTCACTCACTTTATTACAATGTTTCAACCTCCCTTTTCACTGGTCTCAAATCAGGAAGGTGTGAAGTATTTTTGAGTCCATGAAAAAATTACTAAATCATAGTCCACCACGAATGGTGAGATGGTCAACGAGGTCCAAAAATTAAGTTGTTTCTTCTCTCTCTACTTGCAACTAATTGGTTAACAGATTCTTTTCTATAACCCTCAACTCTCGTGTGAGACCGTTTCTCGAATCCATCCGGAGAGTTCTCATAATTGACATCTTCTTGTAGGTCACACTACCAGGCACGTAGGTCACTGGTGGTGGGAGGGTGTTACCAAATTACAAGAGTAGGAAAAAGTTGTTTGCCTATGGTATTATTTCTTTCTGAATTGGACTTAATCTACTAAAAATTCTATCTCTCTATCAAAACCAATCTCTTCATTATCTATCTATCTATCTATCTTACAAAGTAAACAGGTGAATTCTGTCCCGACAATTATTTCTTTGATGCAATGTTATAAGTTTTGTCTAGAGGCTTTACTCTAATTCCGTATTAAATGATTAAACGCCTTATGAGGATTTGCCATTTCCGAAGAAGATTAATCCTAACTTTCTAAGAATTTAATCAGATGAGGTGCGAGATAATCCGCTTCCAAACTATCGAAATAACCAAATTAATATTTCACTACTGAAATGTTATCAAGTGTCTCACTGACTGGGGTGAGTAGACTTACCTTCATATGCCGCCCAAGGGCATTGCAGGCAGAATATTTAATCTTCTCACGATAATTCGGATCGGCGCCATTTTTGTTGATACTTGTTTTTTTTTTCTGCATGACTTTATTCCCTTGCATGACATACGTCTTCACATAAGTGTCTGAAAATAAAATGTAGAAACTTGCGATCAGAAATAGAAAACTGAACGTTACTTATGAAAAGAATAGCTGAGGGGGTTTAGTTTGTGTACGAACGATGTATGAATAGGTCGGTGATCATATATAAAATATATGATCATTGCATAAAATAAAATATATAAAATCCCACTCGATGCTCCGGGGAGTTTTCGGTGAGGCTTAGAATATTCTGACTATATCACTCTTAAAAAAGAGGAGTGTGGCACTAAACTGCATCGGTTAGTGAGGCTCAAAAATCTGGAAATATTGGAAGAATGAAGTAATTCTTTATGACCGATTATTAAGGGTCAATAAATAAATAACTCATTACGGAGATATGAGGTGCCACACAAATGTATCCAAGTCTCAGAGGAGGGTTTCCTTGGTTCAACGTACACGAAGACAGGCAAGGTGCTTACTACAGCTGCTGCTCCCCGTTCTACCAGCTTAATTCTTGATTAATATACCCTTTGGGTAAGTCCGTTATTCTGGCCATAGGTGAGTTACCTACAACATCCTTCATTGCCAAAACACCAATGTCCACTCTGGACTGGAGTGGTTGTACCAGGTAGGTATGGATAAAACATCTGTTTGAAAATTATTTGTATTGGGAATCCTTGATGCCATGTAACTATAAGTTATTAGTATTAAGAAGATTTACTTGAAACTATAACGGTTTACAAAGGATTATATATATAATAGCTAGGATAACGTAGACACATAGTCAACGGCTCTGGGTGACAAACAGTTTCTTTATGCTATAATAACTTAGATCAATATATGCTCTAACACCAATAATAAGCACACTTTATTTCTTGATATTTCTCGACCTTCTCCAAGAAAGGGTGTCCTTGGTAAGACTGAACTACGTTTAATAAAGAAACTCAGAGTTCTGATACTTTGGGGAAAATGACGTCACTCCTTCAATGCAATTACTCCCAGGTTCACTGTGATTCGGAGTTGTAGTACCTGTTAACTTCTCGTGTAAGAATCCCATTTGATGCCGAACAAAATTGGTATATTTTAGAACTGAATATAATTGAAGACCTGGTTCATTAGCTTAGTGGGTAGAGTGTTCGCCAATTGTCCGGGAGACCTGGGTTCAATCCCAGGTCGCCTCATACCAAAGACTTTAAAAATGGTACTTGATACCTCCTTGCTCAACACTCAGCAATAAAAGGAAAGTATCAAGGGTAAAGTGGACCAACCCAGAGAAAGGAGTAGCGCCCTCTCCTACACTTCGGTGTTGTAGCTATTGAAAAGGGAGGCTTCTTGTCGCCCTCGACTAAGGTCGCCAACTTTTATAATTGAAGACCATGAATGGTGAATTGAATTTACCATAAAATAATCCAACTCAAGTTGGCATGTTGTCAAATATACCAACCAACCAACCAACCATGGTTAAAGGCAATTGACAATATATTTTGTATCTAAATCTTTCTCTTTTACGGAGATGTGTAAATAGATTAGTGGTTAATATCCGTAAAAATTCTCAAAAATTTTTATGATCTGACTCTCTCGGCTATGCGCTCAGCCATTTTTAAGATTTAAGAACTTATTTGATTGGAGACAAAAACTGTGATTATCTTTGTTAGTAGTTTTAAGAAATTCAACATTTCAAAGTAGAAATCATGGTGGTTGTGTGTTAGGATGACGTCACGCGCGAGGTGGCGCGCAAGTCAGGTCTTGCTCTGGGCAGAATGTATCAATCACTGTTAATTACATTAAAAATTTCAGCGCCTTAATGGAAGTACATCCTATTCAGCTTTCGTTTCTTTATTTTAATAAGAGATACTTCAAAAATTTGAAGCCTGATTTTTACAGTTATGGTATTGTGTAGATGCGTTATAAACGAGTGTTTGGAAAAGAAAACGACATTACTTTGCTGTCTGCGGGCAGGATTCGCAATTTTCAATTGACAAATGGCAAGTTAATTCACGAGATAAGGTGATAGAAGAATAGAAACGAGCATTCGCAGATTCACATCTATATGAATGTATATATGTATGTAGGTAGGTATATACAAGTTTTGTCTATCGAGTAATTAGGCTGATTGTTTAAAAGTTCTGATAATTAGAATAATTACTTATCAACTTGTTCTCCTTTAAAATAGTTCCCAAACACTGAAGTTATTCCCAATGCTAGAATTTTCCAAACGTTGATTCGTCATTGCAACAACAGAAGTATATATTTTTTTTTTTGGTGGGAGACGGGAAATAGTCACAAAAACACAGATCAGAAGAATTAGACAATAATCAGTTGTATCACGACATGAAAAAGTAGGAATCACAATTTCACAATTATTAACTTTGTGGTTTTCAAAAAATCTATTTCCATGGATATTACATCCCACTGTTTACCCAGGATAAATGACTTCTTCAAAGACAAACATTTCTGGTTCTAAATATTGGAAATGAATTTTATATAAGTATTTTCTTAAAACCATCTTTTTTACGAATGCTAAATCATATATACATTATTACCCATAATTAAGTGCAGACCTGACGATTTGTTTCAATAAAAGGTTCATTTTCTTTCTTAAACAAAGATGCTTAAATTTTATTATTTCTAGTGGAAAATTATACGGATATTATTCGGTATTATTTATTATCAAACTCTCCACCATTGGAAATCTGTAATAAAAATAAGATTATGTTGTAGTACAAACATTTCTACATCGTTCATGTATATTTATACGATTTTATTTTTGATTAAACAGCTGTTGTAGAAGTGTCTCAAGATGCAGATAAAAACAAATGTATTTGTGCCACCTCACCCGAGACCTATTGTTTATGTACATTTTGTTCATTTGATAGGAAAAATCTCAATCATCGAGGAAACTGGGACTTTTCTCTTCACACCAAGAAAATAATATGATTAGTTACTGTATTATCCCATGATAAGAGAGAGAGAGAGAGAGAGAGAGAGAGAGAGAGAGAGAGAGAGAGAGAGAGAGAGAGAGTTTTCTAGATGTGACTGAGTTCAAACCTCTGTGTTTGGGGACCGAGCGGATGTTTACGCTTGCAAGAGTGTCATTTCTCTCCAGAGGAAGATCTGGGAGAGAAGACATGTTATTTTAAGGATTCGTCTTTCAGCTGAGATGATGGTTTAAAATGAAGGGTCATAATCACTGTCAAAGCCCTCCTAAACAATAGACAACGGGTGAGGTGGGTGATTGGAAGTTTCAGCAGCGTGTTTGTTAACTTTTTCCATCATCCAGATAAAGACTAATATTCTCATCTTTTAAGTTCGGTCCAAGAGCCAGCAACAAGCGGCAATCACTTTATACCAATAGAATAAGTAAGTAAAGTTGTCTCCCTTTAGTCAAGGGCTACTCGAAAGCTCGCTTTTCAATAGCTACTACACTGAGGTGTAGGGGAGGGTGCTACTTCTTTCTCTGGATTGCCCCACTTTACCCTTGAAACGTACCTTATAATGCTGAGTATTAAGCAAAGAAGTATCAAGTACCATTTTCAGAGTCTTTGGTATGACTCGATCTGGGATTTAACACCAGTCTCCCGGCCAATTGGTGAACTCTCTATCACTGTGTATTTATTATTTGATAAAGAAGAACGTTTTTCCTTCGGTAAATTTTCATGAGAAGAATTTTAAAAAATATAACTACAATCCCCTTTTTAATATTCTTGGTGCTATTTTAGTCGATTACCCACTCTCCAATGACCAATATTAGCAATAGAATATCTTTGAGGATATTTGGTGCTAGGGAAGATATACAGTCAAGTCCACATTCTCCCAGGACCAATATTAACATTAGTATATTAGTACTATTGAGTACTTATGTGGACTTGGTCGGAGTTCCCTGGCATAGTGGCTAGCGTAACTGGACTGTTACATTAATCACACACACACACACACACACACACACATATATATATATATATATATATATATATATATATATATAAGCAGTGTTAACATACACATAGGGAAGGTGTGGACTGCTACTGGCAGGTTGTCAATCAAATCTGATCTCTAACAAAATAAAGTAGGACTTCTTCCTAGATGTGGCTGTGACGGTACTACTGTATGGATACACCACCTTGACTCAAACGAAAATGCATGGAGAAAAAGGTAGATGGGAACTACACAAGAATGCTACGTGCTGTTTTGAATAAATCCTCGAAGCAGCACCTCACAAAACAGCAATTGTACGACCACTTACCTCCTATCTCACAGAGCGTCCAAGTTAGACGAACAAGACATTCCGATTTCTATTGCAGAAGTGAATAGGAACTCATAAGTGACATTTTTATGAATTCCAGTTTCACTATTACGTTCACTTTTAGACTAATACCCCTTATTCATGCATCTATGGATTAAATAGTTCCACTATTGTTCTTCTATAAGGATTGCTTTGGCATTAAATAACCCAGGAGGGATGATGTGCCATTAACAATAACAATAAGTTTTTATTACAGCATGATTATGTAACGATAAACAATAGTAAAAATAAAGTACACTATGTTGGAAAAAAAGACATGATGAGGAATTTCGCTGGCATTTTTGCTTTATACTAATTGGCACGGAGTTTTTCAGCGGAAACGGTGATCTTGGTGCTGTCCGAAGAACTTTGGAGGCTTAGAATTTCGTGATTTCTTTCGTCGGAGTTTTCTTCTTGTGGCAAGATATTCTTTGAGCGGTAATTTCGGAACATCGTCTACTCCCTTGGTCTCTCTTCTCGAGTTAAAATAGTCTCAGTGTCCATGTTTTATAGAAGATATTTGTAGATCTAAACACTTCTAACTGGTCAGCAAATCATGACTCAGCTAACATTTATAGAAATCAAGGGATGGGGGCGGAGTAAAATAAACCCTTCAAGTCCTTTTTGACTGGATAGTGCGTTTTTGTATCGTATTCAAATTAATCAGCAAATTACTGATCATGTCATATCGGATTCTCTTTGGCCAGCTGATGACAACCTAGCTTCCATTCTCAGACACCGAGAAGGAGGAGCGAAAAGAAACTTTCGACTTCTTTTTGATATATTCTGACTACATCACTCTTTAAAAAAGAGGAGTGTAGCACTATATATCTGTATATCTCGTTTTACATATATGGACAGGAAGCAAAAACACTTTCAAACACGTGTCGGTCAGTTTGGCAACGGACTTTTCTTGGCTTCGTTGCCTCGATGACTAGGTGCGATTCGAAAGATGTCACTCGGTGAGAATAATGCCTTCGACCTAAAGATAACACCAGCAATTCTTGGCAGTTTGGATAAACTTATCAACATAGTGGTTCCGGTGACCTTTGCTTAAATTTGTAAACTTAGTGAAAATCTTGATTTTAATGTTTTTCCTTTCAACAAAATTACTTCTTCAAACTTAAAAAACAAAACAAAAAAACCAAAACAAAAACGATTTTTACTTTCTCATTAATAACTTTTAAATTCCATTGGAAATTCTCGTTGTGTCTTACTAAGAAGCTTCGTTATACTACATCTTTTATTTTGGTTTGTGCATCAAAATAATTTGTTTGTAACGGATACTTGCTAATGTATAACTAGATTAAATAATCTTTTTTTCCATTTAGTGGATTGTATTAGAAGTAATATATTAACGTATATTTTGGATTGTGTTGTCATATTTGAAATCATTGTCCCTTGGAAAGGCTAGGTATCTCTGCAAGAATATAATGATTCAGGAATATATACCGTTAATCATGTAAACATTGAAGTGCTAGCAGAGCCTGAAAGCACGTTTTCTAATATGGGAAATCAGTTGATTTTCATACCAAAAACAGTGTTAATTTTTGTGCAAAAAATAGCCCGAGGAACTGTAATTTTTATATCTTTATTTTTGCATTTTATAACAAATTAGCCTGTAGTTTTAACATTTCTTTGAGATTTCGCAGACGACAATATTTGACTTGCCGCGAAAAAATTGAAGGATCAAAACTCAAAATTATCTAAAAAATCCTTTCCCTCCTAGATAATATAAAAATATTTTTAACCAATTAAAATCATAGATAAAACATAAACTTTTAAAATCTAATTTTGAGCCAACCCCAATCTTTTAAATAACAATAAAATAAATACATCTTCAGTTGGTATGGAATTATTTTGTATCGGTTCAAATTTCGGTTTATTTCTTTTGAGGGAAAAATCTACATTCTTTTCTTTCAAGAAGGAATTTAATTTCAACATCACTTGATTATCTTAAAGTGAACGAATATGTTATTATTTCACATATATCTATAAGTACTGCTATTGCAGCCTACACTTGCTGATGGAAAAAATTCTGTTGCAGCCCCATGCATGCAAACACAAACATATTTTCCCACTGCATAGTGACACAATAAAATAATTTTTACACACACAAACATATGTCCACTTTGATTTAGGCTAACAACAACAACTGCTATATTTCATGCATAAACCTTCAATTTCTCTCTTAAAATATTTACGCTTTGACCTATCTTTTCTTTCCAGAAAATACTTTGAAACTTCTATTTTTTAACAAAATTTTCACTCAATTAAAAGAAATAAAAAATTTATTGATTTGTAAATTGGTGTTTTATTCAATCATTTGCACCTTTGGCCGCAACCCCCCCATATATATATATATATATATATAACGGAACAAAACACTATAGAAAAACTAAAAATATTCAAAATCTCTTTATTCTTGAAGAAATTTCAGATATAAATTTTAAAAAATACGGGTTTTTAACAGAAAAAAATCTTTATTTCATCTTTGAAGGTGACCATTGGTGTTGGAAAGTGGTTAGGAAGAAAATTTTAGACATTCTTTTAATAGAAAAATTAACGAAACTTAAGAAATCTTGTAAGACGACTTGAATAAATCAATAAAAATTGTTTGAAAGAACCTTATCTCCTTTTTTTTTTTTGGTACGAAATATGCTTAAGAGAAAGACTGTCATTATATATATATATATATATATATATATATATATATATATATATATATATATATATTGACCAGACGTTAACTTGAAGAAGACGTAGAATTAAAAAAAAAAGCTGACATTTAATTATTGAAAATGGATAAAATACCAGACTTATGGTGTAATCAGTTTTATTTGGCTGGAAGGTTTTCAGTTTTTATAAGTCATCCTTCGATTATTTGGTGTCTGTCTTGTATTTTCCGTTTCGTTTAAGTTTTTGTATATTTTTTTATTTTTTAGTTGTCAATTATTGTTATTTAATTCCTGTAAGTGTTGCAGAGATGATCTTAGCCAGAGATACAGTAGGTTAGACGAATCATAAAATCGTCGAAGATTTGAAATTTCATGTATACTGTTAGATACTGAGTGTTTTAATCTAATTTAATTTATCTTTTTAGGTTTGCTTTACAGACTCGAAAGTTGAAAAGGTTTCGAATTTATCTGATTATAATTAAATGCCGGTAAATGATAACAAAAATATCCGATTGATTGTTGTGTAACTTTTCGGACTTCTACAATAAAGAGCTCGTTAAAAGAATAGAATTGAAAAAAGAAAAAAATCATGACTGTTGGACGAGAGCATTTGATTTCAAAATGATATCCATCTCAATTCAATGATTGGGGGAAAAAAGTAAACAAAAAAAAAATGCTTAAACCAAATGTTCAGAAGCGAACAAAGAATTACAAGGAATCATGCTAGATGTCCTCAAGTCTCCCCTTCTAATCAGTGAAAAGAATTTGGACATGGGTAGACTCTAACGACTCTTGTGATTGACTGAGTTTTTTTTGGCGCCAACCACTCACAGTTTCATGTTTGAAAGTGATATAATAAAACCTTCTTGAAAAAGAAATAAATACCCCCTTTTTTTTTTCCAAATAAGTTTGTATATCTAAGTCTACTCTTAGTTTTTCTTTTATGCCTTGAGGTTAGGGAATCACGTTCATCGTACATTCATATCTACATTTTTGTGTTGCTGTTTCTTAAGAGATTTTTTGTGCATAGTCCCATCAAATACGAATCATTTTAAACCAGATATATTTGACCCATAGATGGGACCCTAACAAGTACTACCACTCTGAGTCAGAGTTGACCTGGGCATAATGGCAATTCCGTAATCTCTTGGCATAAAATAACTCCAGGCGGGTTAACATGCCATTAAAATCAATCAGTCAATTACAATCCTGCTCGTGACGAATTTGTGTATGTCTTATACATGTCTGAATTAAACCTGGACTGACAATGGCCGAATATCACGCTAGATTAATAGATAAATAGATATGAAGGGACAGGGATAAATAAATAGACATTGGGAGACAAAGAAGAAGAAGAAGAAGAAGAAGAAGAAGAAAAGAAAAGAAGAAGAAGAAGAAGAAGAAAAGAAGAAGAAGAAGAAGAAGAAGACGAAGACGAAGAAGAAGAAAAAGAAGAAAAGAAAAAGAAGAAGAAGAAGACGAAGAAGAAGATACCATGTCTCAAAATGAAACTATCAAAATGATTAATAAAAGTACAACGACCATCATTTTTTAATAATTCGATCTAATTGCTGAAGAAAAAGAGGATTTGGACAAAGACTTTGATTCACTTTTGAATGCTTTCTGTAAATATTTATTCATCCAATATCTGCACGCGATTTACACAGACGATAAAATGAAAGCAGAAAGAAAAGTTGTCGGTTGGTTTTATAAATAGATACAAAAATTCAAAATAAAAGATATTTTTGCTATTGTTATCAGCGCAAACAATTTGCAACTTGGCTGCAAAGTCCGGCCATTTAAAAATATAAAAGGTGAGTTAAATTGCATGAAAAACACTCGTTATTTATCACTGACAGACAGAGAAGATTAGCGACTCAAATAGTATGGATTATAGAACTGGTTGTACTCAGTCACCAAATAGTATCATGAAATGCTTAATAACAATATATATATATATATATATATATATATATATATCATCATCATCATGTCAAGCCGCTAGCACGGATATCTCTGACCCTCCCTCGCCACTTCTTCCTGTCGTTCATCGCCTCTGGCAGGTCTTCAGCGCTACATCCCGTATCCTCACATAGCTGCTGAATGTATGTTCGGGCTGGTCGTCCTGCTTTTACCCGGCCATATGTGGGGGTCCATAGGAGTACATCACTTATGAGCTCGTCCCTGCTCCTCCAGAAGGGTCCTACATGTCTGGATCGTCTAACTTGGATAGTTTTCGTGATGGGAGGCTGGTGGCCGTATTGAACAAGTCCTGACAGCAACACCCCACAAGGCAAATATATACATATATATATTTATATATATATGTGTGTGTGTGTGTGTGTTTGTTGGGGGATGTATTTGTCAATACTGGGTAGTGATTGATATAACATTAAGAAGATTAACAATTTTATTTCCTTATGGTCATTTATGGTCATATGCTTACATCCCATTTATCGCGACTTCATTTTCTTTTCCGTTGCCTTTTTCTTTTTGTTCTTGTCTTTCCTCTTCTTTTAGTTTTCTATTTCCGCTTTCTTCTTTCTTCCTCCTCATTTCTCTTCTTGTTTCTCCTCTCTCACTTCTTTATGTATACCTCCATTATCCCTCTCTTCCTTCCCATTCTCAGTTATCTTCTGACATTCCTTCTCCTTCTCCGCCGGCATCTCCTTCCCATTCTCTCTTTCTTCACCTGCCTCTTTTTTTCTCCTTCCTCCTACTTCGTCTTTTTATCATTCTCCTTCTCCTGTTCATCTTTAGAGTCATTAATGCCTTCTTGTTCTACTTTTTCTTTTCCTTCTCCTTTTTCTTCTTTTTTCTTTTTTCTTTTTGTCTTTCTTCTTTTTTCTTTCTTCTTTTTTTCTTTCTTCTTTCTTCTTTTTTCTTTTTTCTTTTTTCTATTGTCTTTTCTTTCTTTCTTTTTTCTTTCTTCTTTTAGTTTTTCTTCTTTTTTCTTTCTTCTTTTTTCTTTCTTCTTTCTTCTTTTTTCTTTCTTCTTTTTTCTTCGTATATTCCCCTATAATCATTCTCTTCCTTTCCATACTTCATTAAGAAAAAATTCTTCTTCCTACATTTTCATTCGATATTTTTCCTTCTTCTCCTTCCCCTATCATTATCTTCTACCACCTTTTTTCTCTATTGTTGTACTCTTTTTTCTTCACTTTCACTTTAGTCATAATCATTCACTTCGTCCTTCTTTTTCTTCTTGTCTTTTCTCCACTATCTTTCCCCTCACCTCTTTCTTTCTCTCCTTATTTTCTTCTTTTTTACTACCTACTTCTTTATTTCTTCTTCTTCTTTCTCCCTTTTTTCTTCTTGCTTTTTTCACCTTCTCCCTCTTCAATCATTTCCTCTTCCTCCTCCTTTCACTTGTTACCGTTTCTTCTTATATTCTAATATGGATCATTTTGTCAAGCCGTGAGTTTTCGACTAGTCATATTACTATAAATATGATTGATTCGTATTTATTTACTCAGACAGTTGATAGAAAATAGAACGAACGATTTACCACTCGAACAAGCCTCTTCTGTTTTTAAACTATCTTACTTGCAAAAGTATATTTTCCTATTCCATCGACAGAGTCTAATCAATCATTTTACTTAAGGCATCCATTGAAGAAACACGTACATAGAAACGATAATGGTCTGCTTTGCAAAACAAGCCACAGTTTTGGTTAGTGAATATATACTGTGGCTTATATATATATATATATATATAAAACAATCTGTCTGTGGATGACAATATATATGCTCCCCCATGGGGGTTGAGCACTCTGGCGAAGGAATGCAAAGCTCTTCAAAAGAATTGAGGGTAGCAGATAGGGTATAAAAAATGTAAACAAACAGACGCTGCTGCTGCTGTTGCTACATAATACCTCATAATTCCCTTAGCCAAGGTGGTACGCTTGTTTGCCGAGCGTTCTGATACTAAGTCTAACGTAAATTTGGACAGGTTTCGATCCCGGCTTCAAGCGTCCCCCGTGTCTAGCCACACTGAAGAGTTCTGATAGAACGAAACAGTCTGTCTGTGGATGATGACAGTATATATATATATATATATATGTGTGTGTGTGTGTGTGGATGTATACAAGAGTTATGCAAAAAATGTTAAGTCTCACCCTGAGAGAAAAGCCATCGCTGAACATTTTCGTTGTGACAATACATTACAACTTCATATAAACCCAGAAAAACTAAGTCATGTTTCAGTTTTAATTTCGGGAAGAGGTGGGGTCCATATAAAACTTAGAGGTGGGTGACAAATAAAAAATTTGCGTGAGGCTTGGAACTTCTTGAACAACCCATGTATTTGAACATGTGTGTGTGTGTGGGTGTGTGTTATTAGCCTTAGATAGAAAGTTATGTATAGTCAGGCATAAAGTCACATTATTAAGCACCAAATGATGATCTGACTAATTACACTAGTGAATTGAAAATCTAAGACGAATTTGCAAACTATAGCAAAAGAGCATTGTTATTATCATTATTTTACTCCTTGCAATGATTTTTGTTGCGGCTGGGGGAGCACTAGAATACACCGACTGCACCTCTGCAGAGGGGTAACTCCCCACCCCAACTAGTGTCCTAGATATGACATTAAATAATCTGATGGTGAGGCTCCAGTAATGATGGAGCTTTGGGGAATGTGAAGTACCCATTCATTGCCATTGCTCCCAGGTCCACTCTGGCCCAGATTGTTAGCACCTGATTAGGGTCCTATCTATGAGTCAAATAGAACAAAACTGTGTACTTATACTAAACTGAATTGGTTTAAATAGGACTGCTTTGATATTTAAACTACGTACGGAATTGTTTGAAATAAAACTCTTTTTATATTTGAACTGTTTTTTGATATTGAAATTGTATTCATGCTAAACTGAATTGTTTGCAATAGAATGTTTATATGTATAAAATAGATTTGGCATTAATAACCAACAATGGCTGATGTGTCATAAAACCAAACCAAACCAAACCAAACCAATGTTTTTTTTTGCATCAGCTTTAACCGGTGGTTTTTCGCTGGAGTATGGGGGGCAGCAAATCGCCTCATATCTGCAGGAGTCTTGTAAGTATCCAAGCTGATTTTAAAAGTGCTGTAGTTTAAATGGTCTCCATTCTTCCTCTGACCTACAGGTCATCCACTTTTTTGACAGGTCCTCAAGGACTGTTTCCAGGACTTCATGTTCGATTACCTTTTTCGT
Source organism: Sepioteuthis lessoniana (assembly GCA_963585895.1). NCBI lineage: Eukaryota > Metazoa > Mollusca > Cephalopoda > Myopsida > Loliginidae > Sepioteuthis > Sepioteuthis lessoniana. The sequence goes on from OY757907.1 coordinate 127,770,453, forward strand.
TCTCTTGCAAGATAAATGTATTTTATCATTTTTTTTTTCACTCTATGGTGTCCTTGCACGGATAAAATAAGCTAGATGACAAGTTGTTGTTTTTGTTGTTGTTAATTAACCCAAAGTCTGGTCTACTGGATGGGATTTAGGAAACAGTTTGTATCTCAAAATCTTAGAAAATTCGATGCGTCTCATTTTCAAGATTCAACAACTTTTTTTTCTTTTTCATCTCGCTGATAAAGTCCGGAAATTTGACGAATTTTTCGCTTTCTTTTATTTTCACTCACTTCTTTGTCGGAACGGCCAAATCCACCACATGACAAGTAGATTAGAATCAGATCTGATCTTTATATATATGTATATCCTTTGAGCGTCTGATTTGTTGCATCAACGCTATCCTATATGATGGCAATTCCTCTTCGTCCTTCTTTATTGATATAGAGTCTTTGTCATCCCTCCGGTACGTAGCCTTGAGAATTATCATAGATTTTCTTGTTCTATGGACCAGATGACCGAATTCTGATCCATTTCAAGAAGGGGTTTTACAATGTATCTTATAAGGTACCCGTAGTGTAATGTTTACCGTCGTTGAAAATAGACACAGCGATCCCAGTTCAAATCCTGTACGCATTTTACATTGTGCTAATACCCTTGGGAAAGGTATGAATTCATCTATTCTCCTTCCAGCTATTGGCAAATAGTAGGGCGAACTGGGATATTCAACAATGGTATTGCAACCATTCAAGCAGAAGGAAAACCCTGAACATGAACCAGTTAAAATCCGCTTAAAAATTGTCCTTGTGTCACATCCAGCGGAGAGGTGGTTCAATACATACAAGGGTAACTACCACGTATTCATTCCTTTGATAGAATTCCGTTGTAGAGTTTGGTTAAATGGATCACTTTACCTACCCAGTTATGTATAGTCAGGCATAAAGTCACATTATTAAGCACCAAATGATGATCTGACTAATTACACTAGTGAATTGAAAATCTAAGACGAATTTGCAAACTATAGCAAAAGAGCATTGTTATTATCATTATTTTACTCCTTGCAATGATTTTTGTTGCGGCTGGGGGAGCACTAGAATACACCGATTGCACCTCTTTTACTCTTTCTGTGCTCATTTGCGGCATTCGATTATATGATGGATCGTTTCGTCTCTATTACCACATAAAAATCTACATTTCCTATTTCATTGCGTCTTATTTATTCTTGCTTTGATTTAATTAGTTCTTATGATGTTGTTTTGTGCTGCTATTTGGGGAGATTCTATTTCTCTTTTAACGTTTCCCTTTCATGGCCACGTTCATGTTTTCTCGTGTGAGATGTTGCTTATTAGTTGCTTAAAACGTCCATTGAGTGGTTTTTCTTCCCATTTTTGTTTTCTAGTTATTGTCATTCTGTTAGTCCTCGTGTGGTCAGGATTGTTTCCGGTAGCTGTAATCAGCTATTCTCCGCGCTTTTCTGTGTAGACTTCAAGTTGTTGTATTGATGCGTTAACATTGTCTTCAATGCTGGTAAGTCCTCTTCCACCTTCTTTTCCTGACACATATTTTGTTAACGTCATCTCTGGGATTATTATTATTATTATTGCAAGTTTTTGCAAGTTTTTATATCGGTACTAATTAGAGGCCTTTACTGTTGCTCGAGATAGAGCAAGTTTCGTCAACTTCCCAAGACTCTTCTCAGTATTCTATCTGATAAAAACAGTGCTACAGTTTAGACAGTTGCAGTCCTTCCCCGGCTCTCCAATTTCTCCTGTCCTCTTTCCAAGCCTTTGAAACCAATTGGTATCAACGTCACCTTCATCTTCCACGGCTTTTTTTTTAGTTCTCTGGCAAGGTCCAAGTATTCAGTTATCTTTTCGCTTTATTTTATTTTCACTCAGTTCGTCCACCGAAACGGGAGATCCATTAGATGACAAATCCTTTTTTCTTGTCTTGTTCTTCTTGTTTGAGTTTTATGGCATATCAACCTTTGTAGGTTATTTAACACAAAATCCATTCTTATGCAAAAAGTCAATTCTATTTCAAACAATTCAGTTTAGCATGAGTACACAGTTTAATTGTCAAAAACATTTCTATTTTAAGCTATTCAGTTTATTCAAACAATTCAAATTCAGCTAATTCAGTTTAGTATAAGTACAGATTTTGTTTACACACAATTAAATGTCAAAACGGTTCTATATTGAACAATTTAGTTTAGTTTAAGTAAATTTCAATGTCAAAAACATTCCCCTTTCAAACATTAGTTTAGGATAAGCACAAAGTTTAAATATAAGTACAGTTTAATCGTCAATAACATTTCTGGTAAACAGTTTGATGTCGTCTATGTACATTAAGTGGTTGATTTTTTTCTTGCGATTTATGAAGTTTGTAGCCGCCTGTACATTTCCTAAGTATGTGACTCAAAGGCATCATCGCTCTTACAAATAGTAATGGTGATGGCGCATTTCCCTGGAAGTTCCCTCTCTGGATTTTCACTTCAGTTAAGCTATTTCCTCCAGCTGTCAGTTCGACTTTCCAGTTTTTAATGGTATTTTTGATAAACTTTATGATTTCGCCAGATATCTTATACATTTTAAGACAGTATATTATCCATCTTTGTGGGACCGTATCACATGCCTTTTTGTATTTAATCCATGCCATAGCTGTTTTTTTTCGTCTCGTTTTGCTGTCCTCGAGGATGTGTTGATCAATGTATACTAAATCCCCTGTTCCCCATTTCCTTTGCTGCATCATTTATTTTCCTTGGAGTGCAGCCCACAGCTTATTAACGGATAGTAAATCTCCTTCCTATTATTATTATTATTATTATTATTATTATTATTATCATTTTACTTCTTGAAAGTTTTTCACATCAGTGTTAGCTGATGGTCTTTCACTAGAGTCTGATTGACTACAAGTATCCAGGACTCTTCTCTGTATTCTGGCCGATCTTAAAAATGCCAAAGTCTGGATGGTCTCCACTTGTTCTCTGACTTATAAGTCTTCCAGTCTCTTTACTAAGCCTTTGGGGATTGCTCCGAGCTCCGAGTGCTGTAATTACTATTTGTATCACCATCACCTTCATGTTCCATAATTTTTTCAGTTCTCTGGCAAGGTCCCTTTCCCTCTTCTCGCTTTCTTTTATTTTCGCTCTGTGGTTCGCCAGAGGTCAGGTTCTCTTTTTGTTTGTTGACTGTCACTTGATCTTGTCGTCTTGCCTGTATTTGGTGATCTGCTTGCATCTCAAAATCCCAAAGAACTTTTTGCATCTCTCCAGGGCGGATTCTGGTTTGTGTGTATACCACTTGTTCGTATGGTACTATTAACCAACCCCTCCGCTCGGGCAGGATATGACACAAGGTCAATTTTTAAGCGGAGTTTAACAGGTTTTAATTCAGAGTTTTCCTTCTCCTAGACTAGTTGCCTCACCAAGGCTGAAGAACCTAGTCCGTCCTACTATTTACCCATAGCTAGAGGGAGAATAAGGGGGTTCATACCTTTCCCAAGGGTATTTGCCCAAAAGTGAACGTAATAGCGCGACTGGAGTACGAACTCGCGTACTACGATTCCGCAGTTCATCGCTTTAACCATTACACCACGAGGACACTTATTCGTATGGTCAAATTAAAAAATTTTTGCACAATTTCCTGTGGATCACCTTCTCCACCCAGTCGTGTCTAGTCTGATACTCTTTTTCGCTATTATTATTATCATCATTATCATTATTATTTCCAAATGAGAAATAACCAGAGCTATACGATATAAAGTCTTTGGAGTTAAGTAACTGGAGCCTTTAACTGAAGGCAGTTTTAAATTACTAACGTACGGTTTTTGTGAACATTTTTAGAATGAAACTTGTTAGTGATACCTTTAGCTATTCAAACCTTTGATTTTTTGTTTTTCTTGTCCTGTCCTTATCTGTTTTTAGTGCATGGCTTAACTATTTAGACGCTGTCGTTTTAGTTCAAGACTTGTACACTCGCAACTAGTTACCCGATACAGTCCTTCCTTTGTTGAGCCAGAAGATTTTCCTTTGTTAGCAGTGGCACCCATAACACATTTACAATGTTTCTAAACATTAAAAAACTTTTATTTTTATTTTTTTTAAGTCAAACTTTGTTTCCCTGATGTATTCCTGACATAATTTTCTTAATTGTTCTCAGCACACAAAAAGTAATAATTTATAGCCAATAAAAAGCCAATAAGATAAAGGAGGTTTATTTAAGGTCAGGAGAATTTGGCAGATGATCGAAATTTACTTTTGAGAGTTCACAAATAGATCGCATAATGATATAAACTAGTTTAACTCTTAAGTCAATATCATTGTCTCACGCCACAAAATACCGTAACATCACTATAAAAAGACGCTTTGCCCTTGAAATTGAATGTAGTGACCCTTAGATATTATTATAAAACCCATAATCGATTATAGCGTCTTTTGAACCCGAACGATCCCATCAATAAAATTATAATGTGATGCTTGAGTTAAAAATCTTGGCATTCGATGCAACTTTTAGTGATTCATTACTGGAAATGATAATGTTATTAGTCCTTCAGCTTAATCTTTACTTTTTATTTAACCAAATTAATTTATCTAGATCGAAAAAAAAAAAAAGAATCAAAATTCAAAGATCGGTACTTTTCATAATTTTGGATGTGGGAGTATCTGAATGGATTTGACTTATTACTAATTGAGTAACGTTTTCTCAAGTGAGACTTCCTAGGTTCGTATCTTCCAAAATTAGTAGAAATCTGACGCCATTACTTTTCCAAAATTTATTTCTCTTTTAGTACCTGTCGACGTTTTTTTTAATAAATAATTCCAACCTAATCATGATTAAAGTTGAAGCGCCTTTAAATATTAAAAGCTACCAATTTTTTTAAGAAAGCATCAACCATGAAATAAGAATAATTTTGTAAAATCCTGATTCCTAAAATGAGGTGTTGTCACTATTATTCATGGATTCCAACGGGCCATTGTTTTGGGTTTGTTGTTTTCTGTCTAAAATCCCAATTGTTGTATCCCACCGTCGATGGGGTGTAGAATATGATGACTGCATTCCCTTCAGAGAGGGGTCAAACTCTTCTAAAGGGTCATCCTGAGTTTGACACTAAATTGTATCTAATGGGGATGCTCCATTTCTGGAGATCTAATGAGTGTGGCGTACTTCTTCATTGCTATTACTACCAGGTCCACTCTGACCCGAAGTGGAAGTACCTGTTTGGTTCTCATTTAAGATCTGTTTGCCAATTATTTGTATTATATAGGAATACTTCACATTATATAACTGCGTCCCAAAAACTTAAGAAACTACATAAAAAATATAAAAATAAATGGATGATGTACGCAATTCCCTTGAACGGTTTGACATGCCGTTAAAACTAATCAAACAACCAATCAATAATTGAAGGTGGAGAAGAGAAAAGAAGAAAGTGAATTGGTTATGTTTCATTTATTTGATTAGCATAATGAGCTTGGCCGTCTACCATATATGGCAGTAGCTCTAATACCAAGAGGTTTCAGTCCAGATCAGTCGGAGATCAGTCTACGAGTCAAACCAGAAGAGCCGTTCCTATTGTTGAAGTATATCCTTACTCTATCACTTATACTATGTTCTTACTACTAAGAGTCTCTCTCTTGTAAATACTCTTCCTGTAAATATAACTATTTCCTCACATATCGTGGTTTGTCTTATTATTACTACTACTTGTGTTCAATAACCAGAACACAACAGTTTCCTTTGATTTATTTTTTAACGACAGATCAACACATTATTTTAGGTTGAAATTTAATGTCGATTCAAGTAATTTACAAGCAATTATATAGTTTCCAGGTACTATTCTTATTTAACAGGAATCATTTGTTTGCATACAGTTATATGGTATCAAGTATTCCTATCAAATATGATTAATTAGTATACAGTTATACGGTATCAAGTATTTTTGTCAAATACTTACAATTTTTAAACATATCTATTGGGCCCATTGTCATGACCCTAATAGATACTATTACAGCGAGTAGGGAGTGTTCTCGAGGTGTTGTGGTTAAAGCAATGGACTGCAGAATAGTAGCAAGCGAGTTCGAACTCCAATCGCGCTATTACGTTCACTTTCGGATAAATACCCTTGGGAAAGGTATGGACCCCCTTATCCTCCCAGCTATGGGTTAAATAGTACCACAACTGTTCTTCTAGAAGGATGACATTAAATAACTGACAAAGGTTAATATGCCATTAAACAAAAAGAAACCAAACCTAACCAATCCGAGTAAGAGTGGACCTGGGAGTAATGGTAATAAAAGGGTACTCCACACTCCCAAAATCTCCAGAACTAAGTGCCGCATCTTTAGATACAGTATAGTATCATATCTAGGATACATAGACGTTTAAGTTAGATCTCCAGGAATCACCGCCCCTGTGGTCTATGGCATAAGTTATCCAATTTGTTTTCTGAATATAAATATCAGCATTGTATGTGAAGTATTAACGTGGGAAGGGATGGACATTAATTCATGAAATAAATATCTGTATGTTAGATAGATACAAGATAGATACGCTAATAAAGATTATGAGGTTATGAGTCGTGAATTTAAATTCTTGGTCAGGTCCAGTTGCTCATTGCAGAGGTAAGAGTGTTCTCCTTGAGAGGAATCGACAGTCAGAAAAAACAAGGATATGAATAAAAATAGCATATTCCTGTGGATCAAATACATAATTCTAGTATTCTCATGTTTATTGGGTACAACAGATGTCTGAAGAAGTCAGGCGTGTGCCGCTGCTGTAAATAAAAACCAAATAAATCAATGCATAATAGTAAGAAATAATCGCTTGGGAAATTGGGATTTCTCAGGAGACATTTTTGTTTTTAAGTACTTTTCTTCTTTTGAATATATAAAACGAAACATAAAAAACATTTCTACTTTTATCATGATTGGCTGGTTGATTGATTCTATTGGAACGTCAACCTGCTTAAGATTTTTTATTCCTAGAGGTTAAGGAAAGACTCTAATCGTAGGTTTAAATTTTTTCTGTTATTGTATCTTCAGAGTTTTTTCAAACGCTTTTATGGTTTCAAGTATTCCTATCTTATACAAATAATTTCCACACAGCAGTATGATTTCAAGTATTCCTACCGAATACAAATAATTTGCACACATCGGCATGGTTTTAAGTATTCCTATCTAATGCAAGCAAATTGCATACAACAGCATGGTTTTAAGTATTCCTATCTAATATTAATAATTAATACTCAATTATTTAGTCTTAAGCAATTATCTTTATCTAATAATAATCACGTCTTTGCACACAGTTACATGTGTTATATAACATATGACATGGATTTTCGGTGCGTTCCTAGTGATCCCGTGTGCTCTGACAAGCTGTCACTTTGTGATTAGTAAATCGGGGATGTCAGCGCATCAGGGCAGTCAAGTCCAACAGGTGTGTAACCGGAAGGAGACCATGTGAGAACCACGCAGTCAGATTTAGACGGAGTGTAGAGAATATGGAGTCAGTTCAGGGATACGCAGCCGATCAGAGGCGTTAGGTCGTCTCTGACGATACGGCTTGCAAGAAGGTGCAAGCATTGGGACCCCATGGCCCTAGGAAAAAGATATGGGGCAAGAAGAAGTCCCCTCTCTGAGTATATGTCCCTCCATCTGTTTCTCAAACTGTTATATAATTGCGGAGGGATTCTTTTATATAACCATTTTGCGTTTTATATATCTTGCCTTTCGGTTTTAAAAAGGCTGAGAACCTTTCGGCTTAGTGCATGGCTTAGTTAGGTGCACACATTGAGTGCAGGTGTTCACGCGCGCGCGAGGCGGATGTGACAATCACATATGTCACAATAAAAACCCCAGATAGGAAATGAAACCGGGGACGTGAATGATGTCATGCCCGGAAGCCATGGGCTGAGGATTTCGGATTTTGAAAAAAAAAAAAACAGTGAATTGAGAATTGGGCTTGGACGAAGCATGTCGATTTTCGGAGCTCGCTGAGGCCAGACCAGTAGTTTGCGGCGGGGCCCGTACGGGGTGGGGTCAGATGGAAAAGTCAGCATAGAAAGAAATTGTGTCTCTCTCTCCTCGTGTCGAAAAACCTTAAACTCAAAAAGGTAATAAAAAGTTTCGTACCAGAACCAAAAAAGAGAGTCGTCAGAGTGTTTCGAGTGTTTTTCGGATTCCTATGTTTATATGCATAATGAACGTTTTCGTATGTTCTACATATCTGTATGTATATGTACATTTCACATATTAATATCTGGCTATGTTACAAAACTAACAACAAACAGTGGGCCCCTTTTCGAGAATAAAACGAGAGATATATTTTTATAAAGAAGTGTTTCATTCGTTCATTGAACGTACTACTGCTTTTTGATGTTCTTCTAGCCTTACTTTTCGTGGGTGGCATGTCTCGCCTTTGTATAACTTTACCACAACTACAAGGGATGGAGTACACACAGTTCCTGGTCATGTTGAATTATGTTGGTGGCTTGACACGTAAGAGATACCTTCGGAGAGTTGAGCCATTTGTGAATATTGTCCTGATGCCATATGAACTACATATATTTTGGATCAGAGCAAGCGACCCCCGTGGATTAAATAAAATACGTGGTTCGAAGTTCCGTGTAGGCTCCCGAGTTCGACGGGAAAACCTGAAGAAGGTTAGAGGGCATATCGACAGAAACGTTAGAATATAACAATACAGATGAAGACAATAGCCTGAAAACTCTGGATGATAAAAATCAAGCTTCGTCTCAGAAATTCAGACATTTAAATTAATAGTTAGTGATATTTGCAACAATTTAACTTTGATTTATGGTAAACTGAATTGTTTGAAATAGAACTGTTTGATCATTTAACAGCGTGTAAACAAATGACTGATGTTTAAATGAATTATTAGTAATACATTGTAATACTTGTAACCATTAAATGATGGTCAAAAGAATGAGCTTAGGCCGATTTAAAAACGTTACCAACAAAATGTGTTTACAAAGCATACATATTTTATGGATATGTATAATAAGGATTTGGCATTAAATAACCGAAAAGTATTGAAGGAGTATTCCACTATCTTCAGGAGTACTCCATAATCTCCAGGTCTCCAAACTGGAACCACAACGTCAGATGCAGTTTAGTGTCATACCCAGGATATCCCTTTGTGTGTATTTGTGTGTGGGGGGTCTTTCACCAATGTTGGGGATGTAGTCTGTGCATTTTAAGCTCTCTCGACAGAATGGTTTTATGATTTGGTCAGTTTCGTTATAATTTAATTTTAATTTCTGAATTTCTGGTTTATGAATGCATATAGGAAAGTATATAGCCATTTCACTATTAAATTTAAATAGCCTACCTAGGGTAATTGCGTCTTAGACTCCTTTTAAAATAATTGAATAAGAACTACACTTATTTCCCTGTCCCTTCTACTTTTGAAACCAGTGTGCCAGATTTTTGTTTTTGAGATTGATGTCTGCAGTCTTTTTGCATTCATAATTTTGTTCATTGCGTTTTAAATGTAATTCTACCTTTAGAAAAAGCCAGATGTTGCAGACAGCCAAATCTTGATGAAAATGGTCTGAGAGATCTGGGTGATGTGATGTTTTGCGAAAAAAAAGAACAACAAATAAAAAAAAACCTAACCTGTACGAGATGGTCGCACAGTACATGAAAGCACTCAATGGCGTCTAAGCGACTCCAAAGAAGTGAGTCTATTCACGCATGCGCAGTTGGTTTGCTTCTGATTGACGACCAAATTAAAATCAACGACGCATCAAACAGTTCATGAGATATTCAAAACGGCTGGATATTTTCAGGACACATTTTGTATACAACATTAAGGTCTCTCCATTATATCATATCGGGCTGCCAGTAGGGATCTCCCTGACACTCTCTCGCCACTCGTCTGTATCGTCCATCGCTCCCGGGAGGTCTTCCAGGCTATATCCTGTATCGGTACAAAGCTTTTGTAGATAGGTTCTAGCTATTCGTACAACCTTTGGTCGTCCTACCTTTGTTCGTCCATGTGAAGGGGTTCACAGGAGTATATCACTTATGAGTTTGCCCTTACACCTCCGTTAGTGTCCCACATATCTGGTTCATTTAACTTGGAGAGTTTTCGTGATGGGTGGTAGGTGGCCATACAGCTGCTGTTTTGTTGGGTGCTGCCCTCAGGACTTTTGCTTGCAATATTCTTGCGTAATTGCCGTCAAGCTTTTTCTTCATACGTTTCGTTAGAGTTCATGTGGTGCATCAATACAACAGTATCGACTCGACCGTTGCTTTGAAAAACTGCGTTTTATTTTATCGGTCAGGTCCGACTTCCATATGACCGATAGTCTATCAATAGCTTCCCATGCCTTTGATAGTCACGTGTTGATGTCATTCTCAGTTGATGAGATACTGCTTCCCAGGTAGGTGAACTCGTCCACTAGTTTCAAAGGCCCAGGTTTTACTGTGGAGATGTCGCTTCTTTGATTAAAGCACATGTATTCCGTCTTATCTGTGTTGACATGAAGGCCCATGCCAACCGCAGTTCGTTCTAGACTATGTAGCAAGGATTCGGCTTAGGCGGGTGTATTTGCTAGAAGCGTTAAGTCATCAGCGTAGTCCCAGCCCGTAGTTGTTAGTGCGGGGTGTCTTCTGCTTCTTTCCTTTGCCAACTTGAAACCATTTTCTTTCATGAAATAAATAGACGTTCTAAGTGCGTAGTCTAGGCAGATAATAAACAGGAAGGGGGCTAATGTGTCTCCTTGTAGCACACCTGATACAATGTCGAAGTAGTCTGTGTCTCTGTCCGGAGAGCGGACTTTTACTTTCGTGTTTTTATATAGCATCATTAGGATTGCGACAGTTTCTTTAGGGAGGCCGTAGGCGAGAAGTATTTGCTCCATCTTCCGTGTATGGAGTCAAAAGTCTTGGAGAAGTCGACGAATAACATTGTTACCACAAAGTTTTTTGCGCGTACACCTAGAATTCGATGGATCGTCTAAATTTAGGATGTCGTGGATCGATTTTTCCGAAAGCCATTTTGGGTCTCCCATAGTATTTTATCAATTTTCGGTTCTATGTGATTGCATAGGAACCAACATATCTACCACCTTCATCACGAGCAGTGTACAACACAAGATTAATTATTTGAAACAATTCAATTGCTGGAAATATTGAAACCATCAAGTTGTTTGCAATCTATTTGTATTAGATAGGAATACTTGAATCCATAAATATATTTACCCAACCCCTCTAGACGAGCAGGATGCGACACAAGGTGATTTGTAAGCTGATTTTAACTTGTTCAATTCAGGATTTTTCTTCTCCTTGACCGGTTGTCATACCATAGTAGAGAACCAAGTCTGCACTACTATTTGCCCATAGCTGAAGGAAGAATGATTGGATTCATGCCTTTCCAAAGGGTATTAGCACTATGTAAAATGAAAACAACCGCATCCAGAATTTGAATTCGGGTAACCGTACCGATTTTTTACGACGATGACCATTAAACTATGAGCACATCCAAACTTGAATCCATATAACTGTGCAAACAAATCCTTATTGAATAATAATTGTTGCTTTAAACCCTATAATTGTATATGAATTATAAGTATTAATTTAGAATTTTGATACGGTGTGTAAATTAGGTTTAGTTTGGTTTGGTTTTATGGCATATCAACCATCGTAGATTATTTTATGCCAAATCCATTTTTATGCATATAAACAGTTCTTTTTCAATTAATTTAGTTTAGCATAAGTACACCGTTTCAATGTCAAAAACAGTTCTATTTCAAGCAATTTAGTTTAGCGTAAGTACACTGTTTAGTTCTGTTTGACTCCTAGGTTGGACCCTATCAGGTACTACCACTCTGGGCCAGCGTGGACGTGGAAGCGATGGCAATAAAGGGGTACTTTGCATTTCCCCAAGCTCCAGCATTTCTGGAACCTCAACATCAGATTGTTTAGTGTCATATTCCCGGACACACGTTGAGCGAGTCTTACTCCTCTGCAGAGGTACAGCCGGTGTATTCTGCAGCCCCAGCCAACTAGGCCAGTGTGCAAATTAGTAACATGAAATAGAAAAACATGATACCATGTAACTGTGTAAATTTTCGGTATTTGAGAATAATACTCGATACTACGTAACAGTGTGTAAATTAATTGCTTTGGGTATCAATACTTGGAATATATATATATATATATATATATATATATATATATATATATATATATATATATATATATATGTATATGCAGAGTATTATTATTATTATTATTAAATGCCAATAGTTACTTCAAACCATGTAAATGATTAAAAAAGACTGACTTCAGACATTAAATGACCAAACAAGTGTTGACATGTAAAACCAACCAACCAACTAACCAACCAACCATCTACCAACCAACAAACCAACTATCTCCAATCAACAAAACAACCAACCAACCAATCAACCAATCAACCAACCAACCAACCAACCAACCATCAAGTAGCCAACCAACCAACCAACCAACCAAACATCTACCAAGCAAATAAACAAACAAACACCAACCAACCAACCAACCATCCAACCAACCAACCAACAAACTAACCAAACATCTACCAAACAAACAATCAACCAACCAATCAGCCGATCAACTAATCAACCAACCAACCAACCAACCAACCAACGGTAACTTTGTAAGGTTTTTGAGGGAGATTCACTTTCAAATGAAATTATAAGTTTAAACAAATCTCTTACTTCATGTCCCTCAATTGAACTAAAGCAAACCTCAGTATTTTTCTTCTGACACTCAATGAAGATATTTTTCAGAAAATAATCCGAATCAGAAACCACTAACTTTTTTCTTCAGTCCGACATTTAAAAAAACGGATAATGCTTGCATTTGTAGAATAAAAAAATAACTGTCAGGTGGCAATAATCTTTGACCTCTCGGTAAAGTTTTTCACTCCTAATTCTTCATAAAACACTTTGATGTTACTAAATTGAAATCCATGATATATAGTTATTTTAGTTATGAAAGAAAAGGAATTTTTCAATGTATAGAGGAAAAATGTGTTTTTTTTTTTTTTGTGTTAAATGACTGATAAATACACAAAATTGCGTAGAGCCTTTTAATTTCTCATGGCTAAAACTGATCGAAAATTATTTTGGAAAAAGAAATGAAGTAAAAAACAACGATAATCATGAAGCTAAACGCGCCTCCAACAATATATATCGTGGGCGTATTATCGCTCGATCGAAAAGACATTTCTTTTGCTTTGAAATTACATATAAGTCTTCAAACTGCTGTTCTTCAAATAAAATCTAAAAGCTTTAGCCTCTTGCATCACCAATGTGCCTAATTTGACGATAGTTTATATATCGTTGAAAAATACGTCACGTTATTATTTGTTGTTAACGACTCCTGGAATCGATTGGTCTGTGACGTCATTGAAATAATAAATCGAGATAATTATATGTGATGACATAGGTACAAAGATTTATATGATAGATAAAAACTTACGTAGCTTTTTAGCTAGGCCATCTGGCATTCGTGCCGGATGAGGCGTCGATAAACAAAGCATAGCATTAGACCACTCTTGTGTAGTTTAAACTATGAACAGTCACACGTGCCGGACTCACATTACATCAAGTGAGTTCAAGTCCAGCCAGTTCATCTGGCTCACTTTGCGATGAGTGAGCTGATGACCAGTGTAAGTCAAGCAGGACACGAGCTGAGACTCGTGCCTGACTATACCTTTTCCTAAAATCTCAACTATATAAAAGACATTGTGTCAAATCCTGTTCGGTAGTAGGCAGAGATAAATACTCTATGAGATAGATGAATAAACAGAAAAAGATGAGAGAATGATTTACGTTAAACTAGAAATCAAACTATCCAAAAATTAAAAACAAAAAAAAGAAAAGAAGATCCTATTCATTATCATATTTACCAACCCCTCCGCTCGGGTAGGATATGACACAGGATCAATTTAAGCGGAGTTTAACAGGTTTGAATTCAGAGTTTTCCTTCTCCTAGACTAGTTGCCTCACCAAGGCTGAAAAATCCAATCTGTCCTACTATTTACCCATAACTGGAGGGAGAATAATTGGATTCATACCTTTCCCAAAGGTATTAGTGCTATGTGAAATGTCCAGGATTTGAACACGTGTCGCCGTGTCCATTTCCAACGACGATAACCATTACACCACGGGCACCTCCTACTCTTTACTATTACTATTACTATTACTAGTTTTACAAGTATGCAAATGGACAATAATCGGGTTGATATAATTAATCCGGCCTAAATTCATTAATATTAGTCCTAAAATTAAAATCATTATATCTTCTGGGTATGAAATGAAACTACATCGGATGGTGAGGCTCCAGTTCTGAAGATCTGGTGAGTATCAAGTCACCCCTTCATTGTCATTACTCCCAGGTCCACTCTGACCTCGAATGGCGGTAACAGTAAGGTTTACATCTATAGGTCGAATATATATGAATCAAAATTATTCGTATTCGATAGGACAGCTGGCAAAAAATCTCTCAAGAAATAACTGCAAAAAAAAATGTAAATATAAGCATTCAATGAAAACGATTCCCTAACCTATCGGCATACAATAACCCTAGATAGTTGTACAGGCCATTAAAATCAGTCAATTAGTTAAACATAAAAGTTTTATGTTTGTACAAGCATTAACGATATGTATGTTTTAGTTTACAAAGCAAAGCGTCGTTTGGCATAAGGCCAGAATTATTGGGCACCAAAGAAATTGAACACTTTATATATAGCTCTTTCTTCATAAATAATGAATTGAGTCAGCATATATCTGACTCAGATCACAAGCAATTCATACGTTAGCAATACGACCGGCTACCGACTAACAATACGACTCAAATTCGGTTCTATCACATAAGAAACAGCCAAGAATTTTTTTTTTGCCATTTAAAAACATTGTTGACTTTTTTTATTTTTTCATTTTAATCAGGTCGCCACTTTTCCTAGAAATTATCAATACTACTTAATGTCAGGATTTCCTGTTCAATTCTTTTCGATATTTTCGATTTTTTTTTTTGTTTAAAAATCAAGAAAATCAAGAATCCTAAATCATTCGTGACAAGTTGATGTTCTTTGATAAAAAGAAGACTTGAAAAGATTCACATTCAGTAGAATCAATATTCCCAAATGACAAAACGTCAAATGATCAATATCAAACGATTTAAATCTTTTTACTGTGTGTGATTGGAGCTAAGTTATGAACATATACATGCACACGCACACAAACATATATATATATATATATATATATATATATATATATATATATGTGTGTGTGTGTGTGTGTGTATGTGTGTGTATATATGTATGATATTTAGTCGTAGGTATCAAGATATCTATAAATAGCAGTGATTTAGTTGCACTATATATATATGAACCAGCTCATTGGCCACTTGTTCGCCAATGGTCCCGGAGACCTGGTTTCTATCCCAGGTTGAGTCGTACCAAAGACTTTAAAAATGTACTTGATGCCTCCTTGCTTAACACTCAGCAATATAAGGTACGTATCAAGGGTAAAGTGGAGAAATTTCGGGAAAGGAGTAGTGCCCTCCCTGACACCTTGGTGTAGCAGCTATTGAAAAGGGAGCCTTCTGGTCGCCCTCAACAACGGTCGCCAACTTTACTTCCTTTATATATATATATATATATACGCGCACATCAACACTGCATGAATACTGATATGTATGTACGTATATATATAAATATATTTATGAAGAGTGATCAATAAGTCTATAACGTGATTATAATTTGAATTATGACCTGAAATTTTATTGCATAATATTTGCTCAGTGTGTTTAATATTCACTATTGAATTTAGTGTATTGGCACAAAAAATGATGGATACTGGTTTAAAAAATATCATTTCCATTACTGCGCTACAGACTTGAAAAAACTGACATACATACACGTTATTATGCCGTTTATTTTGAATATATCATCATCATCATCATCATCATCATGTCGTGCCGCTAGCACGGATATCCCTGACCATCTCTCGTCACTTCTCCCTATCATTCATCGCCTTTGGCAGGTCTTCACGGCTACATCCCGTATTCTCACATAGCTGATGTATGTATGTTCGAGCTGGTCGTCCTGCGTTTACTTGGCCATATGCGGGGGTCCATAGGAGTACATCCCTTATGAGCTCGTCCTTGCATCTCCAGCAGTGTCCTGCATGTCTGGTTCGTGTAGCTTGGATAGTTCTCGTGATGGGAGGCAAGTGGCCGTATAGTTGGTGCCTTGTGGGGTGTTGCTGCCAGGACTTGTTCAATATTGCTCTCACCATTCTTGTGTAATTGCCGTCTAGGTTCTTTTCCAGCCGTTTAGTTAGCGTCCAAGTAGTGCATCCATATAGCAGTATCGATACGACCGCTGCCTGGAAGAAACTGCGTTTCATTTTATCGGTCAGGTCTGATTTCCATATGATCGAAAGCCTATCGATAGCTGTCCATGCCTTCGTTAGCCGTGTGTCGATGTCTTTTTCGGTTGATTCGACGCTGCTTCCTAGGTAGGTGAATTTGTCTACCAGTTACAGAGAGGTTCCGTCTAGTGTGGAAATGTCACCTGTTTGATTATAGCACATATATTCAGTTTTGTGTGCATTGAAATGGAGGTCAATGCCTGTGTCGGCTCGTTCCAAACTATGCAGTAGTGTTTCGGCTTGGTTGGGTGTATTCGCCAGTAACGCTATGTCATCGGTGTAGTCGGCGTCGGTAATTGTTTTTGCGAGGTACCTTCTGCTTCTTTTCTTTTTCAGCACGAAGCCGTTTTCTATGATTTTATCAATAGAAGTTCTAGGCACGTAGTCTAGACAGATAATAAAGAGGTAAGGGGCTAGCGTGTCCCCTTGTAGTACTCCTGCTGGGGCAAATACAACTAGCATATGTTCTTCCAAAAGCAACTGTTACCTTTATAATGCTGATCAACAATAACTCGAAAGGAAAGTTTCGCTCATCTGATGATGACACTGACTTCTTCGACATTGTCACTGGAGTCTTGCAAAGAGATACATTAGCACCATATTTGTTTATCATCAGCCCCAATTACATACAACGAACGTCAATAGATCTCATAAAAGAAAATGCTTTTATATTAAAAAAGACAAAAAGTAGATGATATCCCACACAAAGCCTGACAGATGAAGTCTCCGCAGATGATCTAGCGATTCTCCGGCTCAAGCTGAATTTCTGCTATATAACCTGAAATAAGCAGCTAAATGTATTAGTCTCTACGTAAATGTAGATAAAACAGATTTCATATGTTATAAATAAGATTGAGACATCTCTATATTACAGGGTGTATCAAAATAGATGCAGCCAATTAATATGATAATTGATATTGCATAAAGTCTGCTTTCAGGTGAGTCTTAAAAGCAATCTTATTACTTCAGAAAGGTCAAAACAGATGACAAAGTGAGAAATTGATTGACATTATCCTACAGTGCACGTGAAAAACGAAGTTTTTGGGAACATCTTCGGAGGGACTTTTTCGGACTCCTTCCGACAGAATCTCTTACCGCATCCATATTGTCGGGACATCTTGCAGTCAACTTACAACTAGATCTGGGATTTTCTGCCTTCTTGTTGAGGTTGTTAACTGGCGCTGTGAAATTTGTGTACTTGACGATAAATTTGGCTTTTCTGGGGATAATTGTTAAGTTAAACTTCCAGCGAAATTTTGCCTTCACAGTTTTAAATGATCTTGTCTCTAAATAAGTAGTGTCACATAATATTTTTTTCCTCTCTTATCCAAGGCATGTTGATCAAGGATTAATAGTAATTGTAGCATTCTATTTGCAAATCTAAAACAAAAAAGAGCACAACATTATTATTAGTAGAGTTATTAGCAGTCACCTGGGTCCCTTGCATATTGAGACACCTCGTAAATTGCAAGCCTCAGAAAGTAGTTGACTAGTTCACATACCTTGGCAGCAATATCTCATCTACTGAAAGCGATATGAAAATCATTTGTCTGATGAAATAAGAGCTGTAGCCATGTCAATACAACTGTGAGGATGCATCACCAGGACGATAGTCATTCGCTTGGAGAAAAAAAAATGGATGGGAACGACACGAGAATGTTACGTGCTGTTTTGAACAAATCCTGGAAGCAGTACCTCATAAAACAGCAACTGTACGGTCACTTACCATCCATCTCACAAACCTTCCGAGTAAGACGAACAAGACATGATTGGGGTTGCTGGTGAAGTAAGGATGAAATGATAGGCGACATTCTTCTATGAACTTTGACACATGGACACACTAGTACTGACCAACCAGCAAAGACTTGTTTACATCAGCTCCGTGAGGATACCGGTTACTGTCTTGAAGACCGGCCAAGAGTGATGATCAACAGGAACGGATAGAGAGAGAGAGAGAGAGAGAGAGAGAGAGAGAGAGAGAGAGAGGGTGTGTTAAGGGATCGGTGTTATTTGCATGACTTGATATATGTATATATATATATATATATGTGTGTGTGTGTGTGTGTGTGTGTATAGTTAGGCAGCAGTCGTTCATTTAAGTATGTTTCATTAAATAATAAAGAAAAATGTTGTCTGTATAATTTATTTAAGATCCTTTCAAGTTTTCTGATAAGTGTCTTAGTTTCAGGTTGGAATTGGGAGATTAATTCCAACCTGAAACTAAGACACATATGAGAAAACTTGAAAGGATCTTAAATAAATTATACGGACAACATTTTTCTTTATTATTTAATGAAACATGCTTAAATAAACGACTGCTGCCTAACCACACACACACACACACACACACACATATATATACATATATATGTGTATGTGTGTGTGTGTGTGTCCTTGTGTGTTCGTGTGGATACGCACCCATTTCTCTGCCATTCTTAATACATGAATCACTCGATGCGCCATATATTTTTACGTAAAGAAATCCAGCAGATTTCTATAGATTCATGCACGTTTTATTTTCAACAAACTAAATAAGTATGATTGTCATGACTCCAAGTATAGACTCACAATCGGTCACATACGTGTATTGTACCCATTTATGCGTGGGAAGAGAAACTGTGTCGTGAAACTCATATATATATATGCGCGCGTGCGTGAGGGAGAGAGAGAGAGAGATTTTTTTCTAAAGAGATTTGTGATATTTACCCGACTCGTATAAATTCAATGTTATTCTGTCAAATCAATTCGAAAAACTCTTTGAAATATATAAAATGTTGTAAATAATAATAATAATAATAATAATAATAATAATAATAATAATAATAATAATAAATAAAAGTAAAGAAAATGTCGACGATATATTTTTGTATTTTATACGGGCGAGGAGGTTGTAAATTCAGTATAAAAGAAAAGAAAATCAATTTTTACTTAATTTAAAAAAATCTTTATTTCATACAGTTCTGTTGTTTTTCTGGTCATTATGACATTGATATTCCGATCGCAACGTAAATAACATGGATAGGAAATATAGAATAATAATTCTTTTGGCAAGATTTGAACAGGAATTCCCCATCTGTCCAACAATGAAAGCACTTGTTCAATTTAGACTCAACCGTTAAATATCTTTAAATTAACCTGATGGCTATATTTTCTTATTCTCTATCCATTATACAGCCATTTTGTTTGTATATAGAATACGAATTATTAAGAACGGCGAATTCCCATGGCTAAAGTGCTGGACAGCGACTTCCGAAGTAAGCGAGGTCGAACTCAAGTTGTGGTATTACGTTTACTTTCGGACTAAAACTTTCAGGAAAGGCATGAGACCCCTGATTACGCCAGCTATCGAAGAAATCGTATCTCTACCTTTCTTCTACATGGAAAGGCATGAACCTTCTAATCCCCCAGCTTTTGGTTAAATAGTATCACTGTTGTTGATCTGCCTTTGGTATCAAATAACCCCCTGAAGGTTGATATGCCATTAAACAAAGATTACAAAGAAAATGTTATAATCGTGACATAAAGGTTATTGTCGTGGGGAATGGACTCAGCTATCCGAGTTCAAATCCCGAAGGAGGCTGTTTGCAATTCACATAGATTGTGTAGCATCAGTCATTTAATTGAGAAGCGTCAGCATTAAAAATATTGGCTTTTGACAGAGCTAAAACACTGGCCTTTGAGAGTTATACCACGGTCTCAAGAGGAGGCGTACTTAGCGAAACGTTTATCCTTGTGTGACATTATCAGCTGTGACCTGATAGGAAAATCATCTTAAACTTAGGCCACCGGTGGAGAATATTTTTAGAGCCACCAGTGACGCGATGTATGACTGTCAATTAGATAAAGAGACTTGTCAGTAAGTAAGCCTGGACATGAAAACACTTGAAGTGAATTTTTATGAGTCGGTCAAAAAGGTATCTTATCCTTTTTATGGAGAAGTTGAAGTTATCCATAAAAACAAATCTATGCAGACATGTCTGATAATAATTATTCCAAAGGAAGTGATTTTTCCCATAAATGGAGTTTTAAAACTTTTGACTCGTAAGTTAAAAGTTTCTTGTGAGGTCTCGAGGAGTGGGAATCGGTTAGACGGATCAGACAACGTCTAAAAGGGAGTAGTAGCAGTGAGAATAAGAGGTGTAGCTATGAGTGGAAGTAAGAGATGCCGAAGAAGGAAAGTTTGGGTGATAGGTAGGTTGGCCCACTTATTGTAACTCAGACGTTGAACCATTGCCCAAAATTGGAACATCCTAGGTGAAAGAAAGGAATAGTTAATATTTCTATGCTAACTGGAACTTACCCGGTTCTGGGTGACATAATAATTAAAATGGGGATTTGGGGGCTTTAGCGGATCATCGTCAGAACGGAAAAGGCAGAACAGACAAAGGCAGATCAAATCAACTGACTTCAGCTAAGTCCACTGAAGAACTCAGAAAAAAAAAAAAAACAGTCATCACTTAGATGGAATCAAAATTGAAAACTTGGTCGAGAAATGTGCTAAGAATTGCCTGTGATATATTTCTTGAATTCATGATTGTGTTCCAACCGAAAACCACTAATTAGACGTCTATCGCTCTCGCATTTTCAAGTAAGATTAACAGCTGTATATTTGTTTTCTTTCTTGTAATGTAAATAATTTTGTTAAAGTTAGAAAGAGTTATTGTCTCATTATATAACCGTCAATCTGCCGTTAGCCGTGGTATATCGGCTCCTGGAGAAGATTTCAGGTCGCTTGAGATTCAACACAACATGGGCATTCGACTGGACTTTTTACAACTGTAGAGGTCAACGCAACCAATGGTTGATAGAGGAAATCCAATATTGACGGCCATTATCGGATATTCAGTGAGTTCTTTAGCCCATCAGTGAAGGTAATGTTAAAGTTAGAAGAAATGGGATCGGTGATGCGGGTTCAAATCCTAGAAGAGGCTGTTTGCATTTCAATTCGCGGTAATTCCCTTTGGTTAGGTATGAATTCATCTGTTCTCCCTCAGCTATGGGTAAATAGTAACGCAGACAGGGACCTTTAATCGTGGTAAGGCAACCAGTCTCAGAGAAGGAAAAGGCTCTTATGGTGCTTATTCATCCAGAAAGTGTGGATGGTTCTAGCTAAGCCCTTACGAGCCGAAAAATGATCTGTTCCCACATTTAGCAGAACTGTTGGGAACTTATTGATAGTTTACAACAGGAAAGTTCGTCTTTATATAACCTATGTGCCTACAATTATTGGCAACATTCGATAAATTAAAACAGATGAATACTGGATAATGTTCCAGAAACTGGTAGTAATGCAAGGGACTTATTTGTTTTAAGAAATAATTATATATATATATATATATATATATGATTTTTTTTATCACAGGTCTATTTCAATCAATTCAATTTTGCATAGGTCATTCGTTTGTACTCAGTTTAAATTTCAAACAGTTATATTTCACTCATAGAGAGGACCCTGTCAGAAGTTACCACTCCAGGTCCGAGTGGATCTAGGAGCGATGGCAACGAAAGGATGCCCCGCATTCGTCAAAGCTCCAGCATAACTGGAGCCTCACTATCAGATTGTTTGGTGTCATATCCAGGGTACTTGTTTGGTGGGGTCTTACTCCTTTGCAGAGGTGCAGACAATGTTTTCTGCAGCCCCAGGACACTGAACTAGTTTTATTTCGGGTATTGAGCACTGTATCAGAAAAATGTGCAAGTTTCTCTCGCCTCCCCTCTCTCTTTATATATATATATATATATATATATATATATACGTGGTGCCTTTAATAGGTTTCCAGACGTTTTTTGTACAGGCATTTAAAATTGTCGTAGACTCTTGAAAATTCAGTATCTTATTGCTATACATCTTATGAGATGACTTGCCAATTTTTATGATTTCAGCTTCAAATGAACACCTACAGCAGCAATTGGAATACACCCTACTAAAGCCTTATTGTCACAGCTGGTGAATTTCAAAAATGCAATCTGGACGTGATGACACTTTAGAAGAACGATATGCAACAAAATTTTGTTTTAAACTTGGAAAAAAATGCCACAGAAACGTATGGAATGTTTCAGACTGCTTTTCGACCATCTTGCGTCAATCGAGCATTAGTTTTTGAGTGGCATAAGAGATTCAAGGAAGGCAGGGAGTCTTTGAGAGATAATGAGAGATGTGGGAGGAGTAAGGAAGTCAATACACCACAGTTGATTGGCCAAAGGGTTAGGGTTAGGGTTACTATGTTGAGGTTTTAAGGGAGTTCAGGAAGAGATTCCAAGGGAAGAGGCCAGCACTCTTCAAATCGGCTCAGTGGCATTTCCACTAGGACAATGCACCAGTCCACAACTCCATCCTTGTCACAGACTGTTTGACCAAGATGGGCATCAAGACAGTTCCTCAGCCTCCCTATAGTCCAGACCTTGCTCCCTGTGACTTTTGGTTATTCCCTAAGCTCAGAGACTGTCGTTATGAGACATTTGAGATGAAAGAGTCTGAGACGAAGGTCATTGATACGCTCACACAAGAGGACTTCGATGGGGCCTTCCAGAAGTTATTGGAACGGTACAACAAGTGCATTGAAGCCGGAGGAGATTACTTCAAAGGGGACTAGAGTTTCATGTATGTACTATTTATAAAAGTGCACATACGAAAAGAGTCTGCAAACTTATTTAATGATCCTCGTATATATATATATATATATATATATATATGCAAGTTTCATTAAACATAATAGACATTTTATGTCTACATATTTTCTTCTGGATCCGTTCGAATTCCCGTATTACTTTTATCGTATTCGGGGTGAATTGATTTATGTATTGTTCATAGTTGTATGTATCCCTAGTATTTTCTGCCCGACTTTGGGCCATCATCAGGGGAGGATCTATTACAAAATTGATGTAACTTTTGTTTTAGCATATTACTACTGTGTAAGGGCGTCTTTGCCGTTAAAGTTTATGGCGTTTGCTTTTAAATGTAATTCTATAATTAGTGCCAGTAGCTAAAGACATTTAAGTACATTAGCACTGGTTCGAAAATTAATTCTATTGAGTGTTGGTTGCAGGTTTCTAATATGTAATGCTTCGAGAATCTGAAGTTTTTGTTTATTATTTTGATGTTCTAATATTGTTGTGTTGTCGGTGAGAATTTTCCGTAGTTGTGTTGTTGGGCATGAATGTTTTTTTAAATGCTGAGCAATTGAACTTGTGTCAGAAAGGTGCATTGTAAGTCTCCTCGACAGGTTAGTTGATGTTAAACCAACATATATATTATTATTATCAGAGATACAATCTCTTAAAGGACATTTAAATTTATATATAACGTTGGGTTTTTGCAAAACCCCAATCGAGGGAGAGGAATTATTTCTAATGACAAAATTCGAGGTTTTAAACTTATTATAATAAATAATAACTTTTATTTTTTTATTAGGATCAGTGGGGAATATGTTTTTGTGAATCAATGTTTTCAATATTTTTTCATCGGATTTATAATGGTCGTGCATTTGGTTACGATAAAAAAGTTTGATATATGTTTGTTGACTGGATGGAGTAGTACACTGTTTATTTTGTTGGTTAACATTTTTGATCATACGTTTAATTTATTCATCAACAATATAGTTAGGAAACCCATTATTGATTATATATATATAAAGACATTTATTCTTAAATCGGAAAAGTGCTCAAATACTGACCAGTTGTGAAGGATAAAACCTAAATTAAATGATTGTTTTTTCGCCTTTTCATGACTATAATATTTATATATTTTTGATTATACTTTTTTTTACTAATAAATTCAATTCATAGTCAGGGCCAGTAAAAAGAAAATTCGTGCCCAATTAGAAAATTGTTAGTAGGGCCCTCTACCCAACAGTTACAATAACTCCTCCCCCCATCAATGCTACGGTTATTGTGTTTTCAGTTAAAACTGCTTCAAGGTCTGCAATGTACTTCCAAATTTCAGCCTTTTTAAGGTCTGTTAAGTTATTTAAAAATCTTAAAATTCATCATGGCGTCTTTGGCTCGAGCGTGTACGCAGGAGCTAATTTAAACAAATCCGTTTAATTGACTTAAAACCAGTTTTTAAATATAAAAAAAATCATGAAAAGGGAGAAAACACGCACGCGCACACAAACACACACACACACGAATATACATATGTAATCTAGTTTTATTTATATAGTTATCTACAAGAAGAGTCTTCGTGGCGTATGGACTAACGTACTTGACTGCAAACTAGAAGTTTAGTCGTGCTATTACGTTAACTTTTGGACTAGTCACAATGGGAAAGACATGAATTCCCTTATCCCCTACAGCTAAGGGTTAAATAGTAACACTACTGTTTTTCTACAAGATTGACTTTGGCATTTAATAACCCATAAAGACTTATATGCCTCTAAAACAATGAAACTGAATCAAACTATCATATATATATATATATATATATATATATATATATATCATCATCATGTCGTGATGCCAGCATGGATCTCTCTGACCCTTTTCCGCCACTCGTCTTTATCGTCCACTGCTCCCGAGAGGTCTCTAAAGCTATATCCTGTATCGGCACAGAGCTTCTATGGATAGGTTCTGACTGGTCGTCCAACCTTTGCTGGTCCATGTTAAGGGGTCCACAGGAGTATATCGCTTATCAGTTTATCCTTACTTCCCCAGCAGTGTCCCGCATGTCTGATTTGTCTAACTTGGATAGTTTTCATGATTGGTGGTAGGTGGCTGTACAGCTGCTACTTTGTGGAGTACTGCCCCAAGGAGTTGTTCAATACATCTCGCAGCATTCTTGTGTAATTGCCATCAAGCTTTTTCTCCATACGTTTAGTTAGCGTCTATGTAGTGCATCCATATAGCAGTATCGATAAGACCGCTGCTTTGAAAAAACTGCGTTTTATTTTATCGGTCAGGACTGACTTCCATATGACCGATAGCCTATCGAGAGCTATCCATGCCTTTGCTAGTCGCGTGGTGATGTCATTCTTGGTTGACGAGACGCTGCTTCCGAGGTAGGTGAACTTGTCCATTAGTTTAAAAGAACCACCTTTTAGTGTGAAGATGCCGGCTCTTTAATTAAAGCACATGTATTCAGTCTTGTCTGCGTTGACATGGAGGCCTATGCCACCTGCTGCTCGCTCCAGACTATGTAGCTGGGATTCGGCTCGGGCGGGTGTATTTGCTAGAAGCGCCATGTCATCGGCGTAGCCCACGTTCGCAATAGTTTGTGCGGGGTATCTTCGGCTTCTTTCCTTTGCCGGCTTGAAACCGTTTGCTTTCATTAAATCTATTGACATTCTAGGTAAATGATAAACAGGTATGGGTCTAATGTGTCTCCTTGTAGCACATCTATCTATCTATCTATCTTCCAAATGATGACAAAATAGTATATATTTTACATGATACATATCCATTTTTCTAAATAATCCCTCTCTTTATAAGAATTTAATTCAGTGAGAGATACTCATCGTATAAGTCCAAAGTTAGTTATGTACCATACCCATGATACGGACATGTGAAACGTACATTGAATGTTCATAACATATATACATAGAACATAGGAATCTCGAAACACGAAAAAAAAACTTACGACTTCTTAGTTCAGGTACGAAACTTTTTATTACCTTTGAGTTTAAAGGTTCTTCGACATAAGGAGAGAGATACACATTCTTTCTATTCTGGCTTTTTCATCTGCCCCACCCCATCTCGTGCGGCGCCCGTAGCGCGCAAATTCGTCTGGCCTCTGCGAGCTCTGAAAGTCGACCCTTCTCGTTCGGTGTCTAGTTCTCAACTAAAACTGACTTTTTTCAAATCCCCCAAAATCCTCCGCGCACGCTTCCGGTGCATGACGTCATTCACATCCCCTGGTCCTGGGATTTTTATTTTGACATCTGTGAATGACACATCCTCCCCGCACGCGCGTTAACACCTGCGCTCAAGTTTGCAACTAACTAACCCATGTGCTGAGCCGAGAGGTTCTCAGCCTATCTAAACCCAAAGGCAAGATATATGAAACGAAATCCCTCGGCCATTATATAACAGTTATACCAAGAAAAATTCAGATAAAATTCAGCAAATAACTGCATATCACTTGATGGACTTATTGATACTCACGTGTGAAGCTTTTTTAATTTATGAATAAAGATTAATTATCAAGAAAAATTGTTTTAAAACTTATTGATATATGATTCGAAAGTTAATATTAATGTTGAGAAAAACGTTTGTTCCTCAAACACATTTTATTTCTCATTTTCAATTTCTTTTTTCCAATTATTTTATAAAAGAATGAATAGAAAATAATCAAAAATAATGTTTTATCAATCAGGGTACATGGGAAATCTCACGGGAAATATTAACATAAAAGACTGATTAGTTGATTGGGTTTTATGGCGAGTGAACCATTGTTGGTTGTTTAATACTAACTCCTTTATATATATATAGTTCGCAGCTAACATTTTCAAAAGAGGCAGAGCTCATTTTTTTGTACACTGTTAAACAGTTTCAAGTATTTTTATGTCAAAGTAAAAATTTAACATCATTCATTTGTTTGCCTACAATTAAATGGTTATACATATATGATTTGTAAGTGAATAGTTTATTTTTAAATGTGTTATTATTATAAAATTATTTACTAAACTAATCTAAGACACAAACAAGTTCTCTGAATTGAAGCAGCATCCAAGATTGAACTTATTTCTATACCAAATTTGTTTGCAAGAAGAACAGATACTATTTGATATATAAATCTTTTCCCTTTAAAAGCGCTTAAAATGAGCTGATTGTATGCTTTAAAGAGGAGTAAGAACTCACTCCTCAAAAAAGGGGTCCTGGGTAGGACACTAAACTGCATTTGATGGGGAGACTCTGGTTTTGGAAATTTGCAGAAGTGAAGTACTCCTTCATTGCTATTTCTTCCAGGTTATCCCTGACCCGGAGAGGTAGTAGCTGGAAATATTTAATCTATGGATCAAATAGATCTGTTTAAAAATCATTTGTATTCGATTGGACCGTTTCCAAAAAAAAAAAAGAAGCTCTTAAGAAACAACTACACAAAAAATGTAAATATGAACGTACAATGAACGCGACTCCCTAATCGATAGACATAAAATAACCCTAGACATATTGACATGCCGTTAGAATCAATCAACCAATCAAAAGTGCTGATACCACACTTATCTAATCAGATGATGTTCATTTATCTTTACCTCTTAAAGGGTTTATTATTCTATTTTTTCTGAATATCACGAATTATATTATCGTATAAACATTTTTTTTCTTTATTTTAGATACAACCAATAATATTTTAGCAGATTGTATTTCATAGCAAGAACGAATCTATCCTAAACTTCTTACGCCCGACAGGACCAATTTAAGGATGTAAGGGATAATAACCAGGATTATATTTGAGCTTTTCCGGCTTATTGGATTAATATTATTTCAGTTACAATTTTGCACATAAGTATTGCTATTGTTTGCACACGGTTAAATGGTTGCAAGCATTGTTATGAAACACTATTAATTCTATTCAATACTATTAATTTATTTGCACACAGTTAAATGTTTGCAAGTATTGTGTTGTAATACCAATAATTCAATTTTTGTCCTCATTTAAATGGTTTCAAGTATTGCTATCTAACACGAATAATTCTATATAGCGTTTATAATTTGCTTGAATACATTTAAAGTATAGCTATCATACACCAAGAGTTTTGTTTACGCACAGTTAAATAGTTTCAAACATCGCTATGTAACACAAGCAATTCCATTTAACACCAGTCATTTGTTTACGCACAGTTAAATAGTTTCAAACATCGCTATGTAACACAAGCAATTCCATTTAACACCAATCATTTGTTTACACACAGTTAAATAGTTTCAAACATCGCTATGTAACACAAGCAATTCCATTTAACACCAATCATTTGTTTACACACAGTTAAATAGTTTCAAACATCACTATGTAACACAAGCAATTCCATTTAACACCAGTCATTTGTTTACGCACAGTTAAATGTTTAAATAGTTTTATTTAATCCATAGATGAGACCCTTTCGGGTACAACCACTTCGGGTCAGAGTGAACCAGTGATTAATGGCAATAAAGAGGCACTCCCCATTCCATAAAACTCTATGATTTGATCCTGACCATGAAATGGTTTAGTGTCATACCTCGGACACTCATTGTGAGGGAGAGGTACAACCCCCCTCTGTAGAGATGCAGTTGATATATTCTACAGCCTCTCCAACCGACTGGGCTGAATAGACAAGAGTGAAAACTATTAATCATGTAAACGATTAACTGTTTTTTTTTAATTTTGTTTTGAAAGGTTGGCTGATAAACTGGAGGTTCACATGATTTCCCGCCAATTTAAACCAAAATATAAGACAATCATGTAAATTTTTTCAATGCCATTGACTTTAAGATATCATGTGTCTTGATAAAAAATACATCCGCCTGTGTCATTCAAACTAACAGCTTATATAAACGTGAGAGAAATACTTTTGACAAGAACTGATAAAACAATGGAAGACATCAACTAGCTTGCCGAGAAAGAAAAAAAAAACATTTTTAAAAATAATTTACAAAAAAGAAATAAAGAACAAAAGCAGATGACATTCACTCGCCCTCAGATGCAGTTAAGAAAATGTGTTGGAACTGCTCGTTGAATAGTGAAAACTTAACGTTGACATTAAACACGTTTATTTTGCTTTGAATTTTGATCATTCTAATCGAACAGAAATACGGTCAACAAAAAATTTCTCCGAAAAGGATTTTTCTTTATTAAGATTTGAAATGTTGGTTTTACCGGGGTTTGAAGGATCATCTTATCTACAAGAAAGAACAAATTATTTTCAAAACTAATCTAAGACACAAACAAGTTCTCTGAATTGAAGAAGCATCCAAGATTGAACTTATTTCTTCATCAAATTTGTTTGCAAGAAGAACAGAGACTATTTGATGTACAAATCTTTTCCCTTAAAAGCGCTTAGAATGAGCTGATTGTATATTTTAGAGAGAAGTAAGAGCTCCCTCCTCAAAAAAGGGGTCCTGGGTAGGACACTAAACTGCATCTGATGGGGAGACTCTGGTTTTGGAAATCTGCAGAAGTGGAGTACCCCTTCATTGCTATTTCTTCAAGGTTCTCTCGGACCCGGAGAGGTAGTAGCTGGAAATATTTAATCTATGGATCAAATAGATCTGTTTAAAAATCATTTGTATTCGATTGGACCGTTTCCAAAAAAAAAAAAAGCTCTTAAGAAACAACTACACAAAAAATGTAAATATGAACATACAATAAATACAATTGCTTAATCTATAGACATAAAATAACCCTAGACACATTGACATGCCGTTAGAATCAATCAACCAATCAAAAGTGCAGA
The DNA here is from genome assembly GCA_963585895.1 of Sepioteuthis lessoniana. NCBI lineage: Eukaryota > Metazoa > Mollusca > Cephalopoda > Myopsida > Loliginidae > Sepioteuthis > Sepioteuthis lessoniana. The sequence continues at coordinate 127,800,254 of OY757907.1, forward strand.
TACCACACTTATCAAATCAGATAATCTTCATTTATTTTTACCTCTTAAAGGAATTATTATACAATTTTTCTGAATATCACGAGTCAAATTGGCGTATAAATGATTCTTTTAAAATTTTGGATCCAACCAATAATATTTAAGCTGATTGTATTTCATAGCAAGAACGAATCTATCCTAAACTTCTTACGCCCGACAGGACCAATTTCAGGAGGTAAGGGATAATAACCAGGATTATATTTGAGCTATTTCCAGCTAGATGGAGAGATATTATTGCAGTTATAATATGGTAAAAGTTTTCTCCAGTTTCTATCGAGGATTTTAGTTACACAAATAAATATATATTGAATAAATGCATGTTTGAATGCAACGACATTGTACCTTTTGGGGAGAAATCTTTGGCAAATTACAGATATGCTTACCCTGTTTATTTAGATATTTTTGTTGGCTGTATATAATTGCAGTAAAAAAAATGAGTAAAAGAAAAGCACTTTCATGATTCTTATATTCTTATATTCTTATATTCTCTTCATGTACAAATCAACAAAAATACGCTCATAAATGAAACTCTGGGTAGAAAAATTGATATGAATAAGAGGTTAGGAGATATAAGTCAATTCCCAAATTTATCGAGAAAGATTGTTCAGTGAAAATAACTATTGGATTTATATTATCGATAATTTCTATTGTATTGACATTTCTAAAGTATTGACATTGTATTTATACAGGTACCCGTGGTTTTCTTACATAATTTATTGTGACTCAGAGGATTTTAAGTTTATTCTTGGAATTTTCGTTCAGATATTTAAGAGGCTTAGTTTAAAACTACACAAGAATTAATGATAAACTAATAAAGATTGTCGTACAATTCTAGTGAGAAAAGAGAATTTTTGCCTCGAAAATCGGGATTTGAAATCTAGGTTTTACCTTGGTCTGAACAATTACCTAGTCCACTAAGCAGATTGCCCAGTCAGCTGGGGCTGTAGAATACACATATTTATATATGTAATTTCATGTCAGTCAAATGGAAGTATAAACAAATTTTCTTGTATATGTACTGGGTGTCAGAAAATTTATGCAACCCATTAATATGATGTACAGAGTGGTAATTTACTAAGCTTTTTGCTTAGATGTAGCACAAGGCCGCATGAATTGGACACCCAATGAATATGATGTACAGAGTGTCTTAAAATAGATTCAACCCATTAATATGATAATGATTTATTACTGAGACGAGCGCAATGGCAATCATTTGGAACACGTCCTGTAAAAATGCATTCTTTGAGCTAAAGACACAAAATCAATGTCTTTTTAATTGTTATTATATAAGCTTCCAAGATATACATTTTTTTAGTTTCTTGCCTCAATAATAAATCATTATCATATTAATGGGTTGCATCTATTCTGGGACAGTTTTGAATGATTTTGTCTCCAAATAAATAGTGACGCAAAATATTTTTCCTCTCTTGTCCCAGGCATTGTGATGGGGGATTAATAGTTGTTATAGTGCACTATTTTCTAATTTTAAGCAAAAAAGAACACAACATTATTATTAATAGAGTTATTAGCAGTCACATGGGTCCCTGTGTATATTTAGACACCTGGAATATATACATTTACTGAGTGGGCAGAAATAATACGGCAGTCACATGAGTCCCATGTATATTGAGACACCCTGTATTTACTATGCTCAGCTTAGTCGGAAATGAGGTTATAAGTGTGGAACACACAACGATAATATTCTGCTAGACTAATTTTAACTAATTGATATTCCGCAGCAACTCCGTCACTTATTTAAAAAGTATTTTTTAAGAAATGACTTACATCAGCAAATGTGGATCGTGGATAAACCGAAGAAAGACTGCCATTCATAATAAACGAATGCAGCAAATTGACTCAGAAAGAGTACAAAAGTAGAATTGCTAGGGTGTAAAAAAACTCTCTAGGAACTGTGCAAGTAACTTACAATTTGATAAATGAGACTAATAGAATATATATAAACTTGAACCTGTCAAGAGAATTAGATAAACGGTTAGTTGTGCAGCAGTAGGAATAGTTTTATCGATACCAGTTTCATATGATTTGTAACATTTGGTTTTCTTCAGAAGGCCACCGGACTGTTGTCTCTCGAGATAATCAGGGGTTCCTATATGCCCAGTCTTTCGAGCTTCGGAATTTAAAAAGATCATCCAGTTGTGATTAAAAGGTCAGATTTAGAAATCTTAATACAAGAAATAATTGTCAGATAATGAATGTCGCTATTCGAGTAGCTCACAAAGTAAAATTGGAAAAAAATTAAAAGATCTTCTTTTTTTGCAAGACGAGCAGGTGATAGTCGAGTTCATTATTGGTGCATTTGAAATGATTCTTGAAAAAGAAGGAAAACAAAACAAGACAAAAAACAAAACAAAAACTGGGGGTACTCGTGGTATAGTGGTTATCCTGGTGAAAGAATCGAAAGCATTCGGGAGTGTCCTCGTGGTGTAATGGTTAAAGCGATGGGCTGCGGAATCGTAGTAAGCGAGTTCGAACTTTCGTTCACTTTCGGGCAAATACCCTTGGGAAAGGTATGAACCCCCTTATCCTCCCAGCTATGGGTTAAATAGTACCACTGCTGTTCTTCTAGGAGAATAGCTTTGGCATTAAATAACCTCCAAAGGTTTATATGCCATTAAACAAAGAAACCAAACCAACTCGAAAGCATCCATTACTAAAATCATTTAGGAACACCAACCAATCTACTATGGCGAGTATGGAAACACGCAAAATCCTATGTCCTGCTGTCCAAAAAGGGTTGGTCGGTTGGATTTTACGGCATATCAACCTAATTAGGTTATTTAATACCAAATCCATTTTTATACAAATGATTTGGTCTGTTTCAAACAATTCAGTCTAGCACAATTTTATAATCAAAAAACATTTCTATTTCGAGCTATTCAGTTTTGTCAAAACATTTCTAATTCAAACAATTCAGTTAAGTATAAGTAAAGATTTTGTCCACATACAGTTTAATGTCCAAACAGTTCTATTTCAAACAATTCAGTTTTGCATAAACACACAGTTAAATGTGAAAACAGTTCTTTTCAAATAATTCAGTTTAGCGTAAATACTCAGTTTACTTCTATTTGAACCATAGACAGGGCCCTATCAAGTGCTACCATTCTGGGCCACAGTGGACCTACGAGCGATATAAATGAAGGGGTGCTCTGCATCCCCCCAAACTCCATCTTCACTGGCATCTCACCATCAGATTGTTTAGTGTCCTTACAGGAGACTCACTGTGGGGGTTTTCCCCCTCTGCAGAGATGCAGTTAGTGTATTCTACAGCCCCAGCCGACGGGGTAATACACAAAGTTAAATTTAAAAACAGTTTTATTTTAGACAGTTCAGTTTAGTATAAGTACGCAGTTTAGATGTCAAAACAGTTCTATTTCAAGCAATTCCGTTTATCATAAGTACGCAGTTTAAATGTCAAAACTTTTATTTTAAACAATTCAGTTTAGCATTAATAAGAAGTTTAAATGCAAAAACAGTAAATTTTCGAAACCACGGTTTAGTTTTATTTGACCCATATATAGGACTCTATCAGGTGCTACCACTCCAGACCAGAGTGGACCTGGGAGTGATGGCATTGAAGGGGTACTCCAAATTCCCCAAGGCTCCAGCATTACTGGAACCTCACCATCAGATTGTTAAGTGTCATATCCAGGACACTTATTGATGGTGGGGGTTACACCTCTGTAGAGAAGCAGTCGGTGTATTCTACAGCACCAGCCGATTGGGCAACAAAAAGGGTCGAGATTGACTTTATATTCTTTTTCAAATCAGTATTGACTCATCTCGAAAGCAATCTCGACATAATCACTTCGTAATGTAAGTACCGATTATTCAGCTGAGTGTCCGTCTTTATTTAAATCTAATATCGTAATTTAAAAAAAATAAACAACTCAGTCTTCAGTTTTTTTAATCATATCTCAAATGTATTACAGTTTCTGCACTTCAGTTGGATGGTAGAAATTCTTAATTATCGTGTATTCGAAATCTGCAACTTACCTTGTGGCGGAGTCTTGTCTGGTCGGGATAAACCTTGTGCCATTATAACATTGACTTCTAATTGACCTTTGGTCACCATAAATCCTAATTTGAGAGATCCTTTATCTTCATCGCCTAAAGAAAAGACAAAACGAGGAAATTATGTTTTTTTTTTCGTAATAGTTTAAACCAATCACATTTTACAAGATTGATCAAATAAAACCCTTTATTTCTGAAGATTAATTAGGAATAGTCTTATTTGTTTCCTGTTTAGTTGCATATCAACCTTCGGGGATTATTAAATGCCCAAGCCATCCTTGTAGAGAGAAAGCAAGGATACAATTTAACCCTTTACAAAGTAGGCCATACATTTGACAAGTGTCACGTGATATCCCACGGAGACGATAGAAATAAGATTAATACTATCCTCCCGTTGGAATGAACAGTGGCAACCCGTCAAAAAAGTGACCGTTAAGAAAGAATGTAGGTCACAGAGGGGATATCAACAGGTGTTGGTACTTAGTAACCTCAGGTCGCCGGACACCAGGGGGAGGAAGGTAGAAGCCAGATGATTGGCTGGGGCCCTAAAACGGAAGTGGCTTCCTTCTCCCCGTCGGCGAAAAAAACGAGAAGAAATGTTAGTTTTTGGAAAGGGCTCGTCGCAGACAGACCCATAGCCATTTACTCCGGGTAGAAGACAAAAGAATATCTGAGACACGAGGGACCCAAGTTCTTCAAGCCAGTATTAAAAATAGCATAAAGTCTATTAGCCCGTGAAAGAAGAAAGATTCTCCAGTGGAACCCCGTCGAAAAATAAGATAAGTAACTTTGGGCCTATTTCTCCTTTATACCCAAATTTTTTATACCACCCTTTCTCTCTCTCTCTCTCTCTCTCAATTTGAAGAAACGAAAAAACAGAAAAGAAGAAAGACATTTATGTCCATGGACTGTTCAATTCATTATATATATTTGACGCTTTGAAAGTATATCTCTTGGTATAGTAAAGGATTCATGTATTTTTATGTTACCACGTGGTCTAAGTTGTTCTTTGCCGTAGCTTCTACGAATTTGTTACCTCATGCTTCCTTTTCAGCTTCTATTCGCCTTATGTTATCTTGCTTAGAATTGTCCAATTAATTCCTTAAAAATATCACATGGGAAACCGGAGTTGCCGACTACTACAATATAATATTATTACGACTAAAACCTATAGGTCCATATCTTCTATTGTCTAGGGGAAGGAAGGAAAGCGGCCTGGTGGGTGTGTGGAATGTGTGAAATTTGGAACCCCTTGCCAGCGGCGGTCAGTCTAGCCCTAAATTAATCCCTCACGTAATATGCCAGTTCTTATATGCCTGAGAAAAACTCTGAACGAGGACTTATTCTATAGGGGATCAAGTGCCAACCTGCCCCGTCTTCACATGTGCGAAAATAAAGTCCCGTTTTAGGGTTTTAGTCAATTTGCCGTCACACAAGTTTATTAGTCCGAAACCTAAACGTAATAGCGCGATTGGATTTCGAACTCGTTTACTAAGATGTCGCAGTCCAGCATATTAACCCTTTGGCCACAAGTACTGACCCCTAATTTTATTTATAAACATTAACAAATTTGCTGTGATGTAAGATAATCTACTTTACTGTTTTAGCTTACAAATACCTTATTTAAAAACCGCCATTAGCATCAATTAAGTTCTTTTTCTAGACTGAATTTTTAGAATTTATATTACAATTAACTGCACGTAAATAAGAAATAAATTAGGGGAAGTATCATATAATTAGTATCTAATTGTTACTTCCTTCAGAAATTATAATGATGGGAGTGAGTGCGAACTCAACGTCAACACTATTATTATCAATTTGCATGTTATATTGGTTATTACTTTGTTCCGTATGTTCAAGTATTTAAGCGGTATCGCAATAGCAAAAATCTCGCTGCAATGTGCCATTTTTGTTTAATGAAATAAAGGCATTCGAAAATCGCAGGATTAATTAAATTTTATTCATATATGGAAGATTTCTAAGTGGTAATATCAGCAATGCACAATTGATTTAAAATAGTAATGTCTTAAATCTCAGCTGTATTATTGTGTTGTTTAAATGAAGAATGAAGACTTATGCGATTTAATTTTCAGGAAAACTTTACTTTTGGAAGGCGAACTTCTAAATTTGCTAACGAAAACCCCCAAAATTGCCCCCCCCTGAAAAGAAAGGAAAAAGAAAAAAAAAAAATCCAAAACACCTCAAATGTAGTCTAACACGTGCTAAAGACGAAAGCCATAAAAGAGTTGACTCCTCCTCTCTCTTTCTTTCTCTCTCTCTCTGTGTCTCTCTCTCTCTCTCTCTCTCTCTCTCTCTGTCCACCACCAGTTGACCATGATATAGGAGTGGAACCTTTAATATAAATACTAAAATTAGTAATAATTTAATCCTTCATTTGTTGAAATAGTATGCATACGTTTGGAAGTGATTCCGTTTCCAGAAGTTTTTTCACAGAGGTCAGTAAATTTATTCTACTAAACTATTCATTTAAAAATGCACATTTGATTTAAAATAGTAATGTCTTAAATCTCAGCTGTATTATTGTGTTGTTTAAATGAAGAATGAAGACTTATGCGATTTAATTTTCAGGAAAACTTTACTTTTGGAAGGCGAACTTCTAAATTTGCTAACGAAAACCCCCAAAATTGCCCCCCCCCTGAAAAGAAAGGAAAAAGAAAAAAAAAATCCAAAACACCTCAAATGTAGTCTAACACGTGCTAAAGACGAAAGCCATAAAAGAGTTGACTCCTCCTCTCTCTTTCTTTCTCTCTCTCTCTGTGTGTCTCTCTCTCTCTCTCTCTCTCTCTCTGTCCACCACTAGATAACCATGAAATATACCACAAAATTTCTTTGAATTTTAACATCCAGCAGTCCTGGACTTTAACTAAGTTAAAACTTAAGATAAAAAAAAAGAATTTTTTTTTTTTTTTTTTTTTTTTTTTTTTTTTACTACCGCGTACACATGGGAAGCAGCATGCTGTACGTGTGAGTCTTGCGGCTTAACGCTCAAGATTGCCAGTTCGATCGGGGAACTACTGCTGCTCATCTATAAGAGTGGCTTCTATAGATGAGAACAAAAACAGCCATCGAAAGATAACCATGACTAGTACTCAAACCAGATCCATAAACCGCATCGCTCTTCGCGCGGGTAAAAAAGGGCGCGTCCTGCTGAGGTTGGAGCCCTGGCCTCGGTGTTCGAAAAATCAGCTACAGAGCTCAAACACAAACATAAACTACTAAAATGCAAACAAACAATACAGATAGCGACATTTAACGTGAGAACCCTAAATAGAATAGGTCAACTAGCAGAGCTAACTGCATCAGCCGTAGAACATAAGATAGATATAATTTGCATACAAGAGCACCGATACACGCACACCGAAGATATCAAGTATCACGAAACTGGAAATGGATGGATGCTGGTGACTGTATCGGCATGGAAAAACTCTGTCAATGCATCGGTAGGAGGGGTGGGAATACTTCTAGGACCGAGAGCGTTAAAAACACTGAACAGCATTGAGAGAATACAACCTAGGATGATGGCCGCAACGTTTAATGGCAACCCCAAAGCAACAATTATCTCCTGCTACAGCCCTACCAATGTTAGCGAAGAAAACGAAATAGCCACCTTCTACGAAGATCTATCCTCCCTAGTACGTAGCATTCCGAAACACAACCTGCTAGTCATTGGCGGAGATATGAATGCACAAATCGGGAAAAACAGACACAACAAATACAGCCTACACTACACGTCTAACAGGAATGGACAGCATTTAATAGATTTCATGATAGAAAATAGATTAACCTGCCTCAATACGAACTTTCAAAAAAGGGAGGGGAAATTGTGGACCTACACATACGCAAATAAGAGTAAAACACAGATAGACTACGTCCTTATAAACAGGAAATGGAGAAACAGTGCGATGAATTGCGAGGCATACTCCTCCTTCGAGGGTGTGTCCTCCGATCATCGAATAGTTACGGCCAAAGTACGACTAAGCCTAAGAAAAAACGCCACACGTAAAGCCACGACCAAGCACTATGACTGGGCCCTACTCAACAACAGAGATATTAGAGACAAATATGCATTAGAATTAAGAAACAGATTCGAAGCACTACAAGAGAAGGTAGAAATAGGCACCCCAAATGACGAATATGAAAATTTTGTAGAAGCGCACCTGGAGGCGGCAGAAAAGTGTATTCCAACAAAACCTAGAACTAAATATAGAGTCCCTTGGGAAACGCTAGCGGCTAGAGAAAAACGTGCACTTGTGAAGACTGCCTCCAAAAACTATCAACAGAACCCAACAAATACAAATGCACGAGAACTAGAAAAGGCGCAACATCAATTAACAGGAATATACCTAAAAGAACAGGCAGAATACGTACAAAATCAGATAGATAAGATTAGAGACTCGGTGGAAGATAGGCAATCCAGGATAGCCTGGCAAACAATAAACGAAGTAAGTGGAAGAAAGAGCACAGCCAAAGCAAAATTGAAAGCTGCAAGCCAACAAGAAAGAGTAAAACTGTGGGAACAGCATTTCAAAAATCTACTAGGAAACCCACCGGAAATAACGGATGAACCGATCACCAGAATTATTAGTAAGCAATTAGACGTAAAACTAGGTCCTTTCACCAAAGAAGAACTCGACTCGGTTCTCAGAAGAATTAAAAATAGGAAAGCGGCCGGGCTAGACGAGATCCCCCCAGAAGTGTGGAAGACGAGACAATTCGACGATATACTGCTCCGGCAATGCAACGCAGTCTATAGTCAAAATAGGATAGAACGATGGACGAAGGGATGCATCCTTCCATTCCCTAAAAAAGGCGACCTCGGACTAGCCAAGAACTACCGAGGGATAACACTTACATCCATAGCAGCCAAAATCTACAATGCCCTACTACGAAACCGCATAGAACCCAAAATAGACAACATCCTTAGGAAAAACCAAAATGGCTTCCGGAGAAATAGATCCACAACCTCACAAATACTGACCATCCGTAGAATCCTGGAAGGCGTTCGGGCAAAAAACTTACAGGCGACATTACTATTTGTCGACTTTACCAAGGCCTTCGATTCCATACACAGAGGGAAGATGGAGCAAATCCTACTAGCTTACGGCCTACCAAAAGAAACCGTAGCAGCGATAATGATTCTCTACAGAAACACCAAAGTAAAAGTACGTTCACCAGATGGAGACACGGAATACTTCGACATTGTTGCAGGAGTACTACAAGGAGACACACTAGCCCCGTACCTCTTTATCATCTGTCTAGACTATGTGCTTAGGACTTCGATCGACAAAATCAGAGAAAATGGCTTCCAGCTGACTAAGAGAAGAAGCAAAAGGTACCCCGCAAAAACAATCACGGACGCCGACTACGCTGATGACTTGGCGTTACTAGCGAATACGCCTAATCAAGCAGAGACACTACTACATAGTCTGGAACGAGCTGCAGCTGGCATTGGCCTACATGTCAATGCAAACAAAACCGAATATATGTGTTACAACCAAACAGGCAACATTGCCACACTAGACGGAGCCTCTCTGAAACTAGTCGACAAATTCACCTACCTAGGAAGCAGCGTCTCATCAACCGAGAAGGACATCGACACACGACTGACGAAGGCATGGACAGCTATCGATAGGCTCTCGATCATATGGAAGTCGGACCTAACAGATAAAATGAAACGCAGTTTCTTCCAGGCAGCGGTTGTGTCGATACTGCTATATGGATGCACCACATGGACGCTTACGAAGCGGCTGGAGAGGAGGCTGGACGGAAATTACACAAGAATGTTGAGAGCAGTATTAAACAAGTCCTGGCGACAACACCCCACGAGACTCCAACTATACGGACACTTGCCCCCCATCACAAAAACTATACAAGTTCGACGAACCAGACACGCGGGACACTGCTGGAGAAGCAAGGACGAGCTCATAAGCGATGTACTCCTGTGGACCCCCACTCATGGATGTGCAAGTGTGGGACGACCAGCACGAACTTACATACAGCAGCTATGTGAGGACACGGGTTGTAATCCTGAAGACCTGCCGGAGGCGATGAGTGATAGGGAGAAATGGCGAGAGACGGTCAGGGATATCCGCGCAGACGGCGCGACATGATGATGATGATGATTTACTAAACCCCTAAATTTACGTGTCCTGGGGAATGACACTATACTATATCTGATTTTAGAGAGAGATCTGATAAATGAGGAGTATCTCTTAATGACCATTACTCAAAGATCTTCTATGACCAGTAGTCGCAGCACTTGTAAGAGTCCTATTTATGGATATTCGATAGGAGCGTGTGAAAAAAAGCAACTAAATAAACAACTACACAAAATCATAAATATGAACGTCTAGTGAATACGATTCCCTAACCTCAAGGCATGCAATAACCCCAGAAGGGTTGACATTCTGTTAAAATCAATAAATTAATAAATTTGGAGATGCCCGAGGTGTAATGGTTATCGTCGTTGGAAATGGACGCGGCGTCATGAGTTCAAATCCTGGACGAGACTGATTGCATTTCACATAGCACTAATACCCTTGGGAAATGTATGAATCCAATTATTCTCCCTCCAGCTATGGGTAAATAGTAGGGCAGACTAGTGTCTTCAGCCTTGGTGAGGCAACTAGTCTAGGAGAAGGAAAGCTCTGAATTCAAACCTGTTAAACTCCGCTTAAAGAAATTGACATTGTGTCATATCTTGCCCGAGCGGAGGGGTTGGTAAATATGATAAATCAATAAATTTTAAATTAATAATTTCTCTTCTTTGCATCGGTTTGTTTAAACTCATTAATAATATAACAAGTTCATTTCCCCCAAGACACTCCATATTTCTTGCTAGCCCAGTCAACTGGGGCTATTGAATGCACTGATTGCATCTCTGCAGTGGGACCCCCCCCAACAAGTGCCCTGGATATGACACTAAAAAATCTGATGGTGGGGCTTCGGTAATACTGGAGAAGTGGGGAATGCAAAGTACCCCTTCATTGCCATCACTTCCAGGTCCACTGTGGCCTGTAGTTGTAGCATCTGAAAGGGTCCTATCTATGATTCAAATAGAACTGTTTGAAATTGTACTGTGCACAAACAAATGACTTATGCTAAATTGAATTGTGAGAAATAGAAATGTTTGATTATTTAACTGTGTAAACAAATGACTCATGTTTAATTGAATTTTTAGTGATATACTGCAACGCTTGGAACCATTTAACCGTGTGCAAACAAATGACTAATGTTGAATTGAATTATAACTGTCAAATAACAATACCTAAAACTCTTCAACTGAGTGTCTTAATTGAAATATTGGTGTAACATATAAAAACTTGGAACTGTTTGACTTTGTGCAAATGAATGAATTGTGTTCAATAGAATAGTGTTAAATAGCAATACTTGTAACCACTTCACTATGTGCAACAAATAATTGATATCGAATAGAATTATTAGTGTTAGATAGCAATAATTGAAACCAGTTAACTGAGTAGGCGCTTCAGCAATACGGGTGTGCAAACAAATTAGTTCTAACTCTATTTAAAAATGAACAAACTAAGAAACTATTCACTTACAAATCATATATGTATATACATTGAAATGTGTGCAAACAAAATGACTTATGTTAAATTGTTACTTTTACGTGCCAATACGAGAAAACATTTAACCGCATGTCAAAAATGGGTTCAGACTCGTTCAAAAATGTTATCTACAAAATGTGTTTACTCATCATATATTTGATGCATAAACAGGGTTTGGCACTCTACCCACAAGTCCGATTGGTCTAGTAAGTAGAGTGCTCGCTAATTGCCCGGGGCACCGGGGTTCAATCCCAGGTCGAGTCATACCAAAGACTCAAAAAAAAAAAATGGAACTTGATACGTCATTGCGTAACATTCAGTATTATAATGTACGTATCAAGGGTAAAGTGGAGAAATCCAGGAAAAGAAGTTGCGCCCTCCCTTACACCTCAGTGTAGTAGCTATTGAAAAGAGAGCCTTCGGGTCGCCCTCGATAACGGTCGCCAACTTATATATATATATATATATATATATATATATATGTGTGTGTGTGTGTGTGTGTGTGTGCGTGTACACACACATATATATATATATATATATGTGTGTGTGTGTGTGTGTGTGTTTTGCAAGTTTAATTAGAGAAAATTAAATATTTTAAAATAGATAGGTCCGCAAATGAATTTCAATGTTATATTTTAGATAGTACCTAGAAATTCATTTTCGGACCTATTTATTTTGCCATATATATAAACACTGTCATCCACTGACAGACTATTTCGTTGTATCACAACACTTCAGTATGGTTAGACACGCCGGACGCTTCAAGCTTGGATCGAAACCTGTCTAACTTTACGCTAGATTCGGTATCTAACCGCTCACCCATTTCAGCTCAGGAATTATAACGCATATGTATTAGCTTTCGTTTGTTTATATTTTGCACAATCGAATACCAGAGTGATCTTTTCGTTTAAAGAGCTTTACATTATGCAGGTGGCAGCCGTTAATTCCTTCGCCAGCGGACTCAACCCCCTGGAGGGGAAGCTGGCTATATATATATATATATATATATATATATAGCCAGCAGTTCGTAAGGATTGGAGAGAAAAATGCCATAGAGCTAAGAAGAAACATGAGAAAATCCATCTCAAGTATCTAAGTCTATTGAGAGAGAAGATAAAAAATCGATCAGTCAAATCAACTACTTTATCTACAAACTCTCCTTCATGCACTGAGAACTTGCAAGCAATTCTGTGTCTAATGTGAAATCTCATACCAGACACAAGCATTGCCACAACTACTAACTGTCCATCGTATCCGATAATGACGTCCCGTTATTTGTTTTCTTCCAGTTGTTTTTTCGATATTTGGACTGGTATTATCAATTGTCTAAAGGGATGTTTTCACACCCAAGTTTCTTTTGCTGATGTTCTTATGTCTGAGTTTTGGTCAACCCTTTTTATGTGATTCTTCTCTAAGCTGACAGTACAGGATCTATTTTTGTTGTCTACTGTCCTCAAGTCTGTTCAAGTGGCCAGCTTATCTTAAGTTGCGTTGGGCAAGTATATCATACATGCCAGGGAGTCTAGATTTCTCCAAAATGAATGTATTTGGGATATGCTGCCGCCACTTGACATCTAGTATTTTGTGCAAGTGATGCCTCATATAGATGTGTAGTCTTTGGGCATCCAATTTGTATCCTGTCCAAATTTTTACGCTGTACAGGAGGTTTGAGCGAACAATAGCACGGTACGTAGCACGCTTAGTTTACATCCCGCCAAAAGCCTTGGAAGCGGTATTTATCCCTGCCTCCCATCAGACAGGACTTGACACAAGGTCGAAAGCCCGAAGGCCGATTAAAGTGGGGATGAAGGGGAGGGGAAGGTTGGGAACGAGCCGAGACTCGAACCCTGCTGCTCTGTGCTGCTCATCGACCCACTAAGTGCAATGTGGGTCTAATGAGGCAAGCAGTTTCACGAATCCAAATTTGGATCCGGGCACGTATGTCTGGTTATGGCTTAAACTAGACAGCAAGGTCTAGTGCCATACATAGGGAACAGAGGATGCAGCTCGCCCACCCGAAGGTGGCCCAGCCAAAACTGGGGGCCTTTCGGCCTCGAATCTGCCATTGATTTCGATCAACCCACCGGCACGAATGCCAGACGGCACAGCTAAAAGCCTTGGAAGCATTCGACGTTCTTGTATCTCGTTCCTCATCTACTCTGTTGTGGTTGGTAACAATGGAGCTTAGATATTTGAATCTGTTTACTTAGGTTAATACCTGGCTCTCAATCTGTATGTCTTGGTCGATGTCATGCGATCCGGAAGGGAGTTGGTGCATCAGCTCGGTTTTCTTGAGGTTAATTCTCAGCCGAAATGCCTAGATTTCGAGAAAGGTGACCTTATTTCTTGTGCATCTTGGTGGTTGTGTGCCACGAAGGCAGTGCTGTCAGTAAATATGAGCTCGCGTACTAGAATAGTTCTGGTCTTTTTTCCGGACTTAAATTGATTGACATTGAATAGGTATGCCTCCGGTCTACTCTGTATCCAAATTCCTTGGGTAGAATCAGTGAAGACACCAGACAAGACCATAGAAAGAAAAATCGAGAAAAGTGTGTGGGCAATAACAGAACCTTGTTCAACTCCGTTCTCAACTTCAAATGGTGCCTAGAGTTCTCCTTTTAAGCTGATTGATACTTTCATTCCAATATTCAAGGGAGATATGAGTCTGATAAAGTGGTTAGGGCACCCTAGTTTCCAAAGGGCTTCCCAGTTTACACTGTCAAAGGCTTTTGTAAAGTCAACAAATATGTAGACATATTTTGTTGAATGCGTATTTGGGGGTGCCCGTGGTGTAATGGTTATCGTAATGGGAAATGGACTCAGCGACACGAGTTCAAATCCTGGACCAGGCTAATTGCATTTCATATAGCACTAATACCCTTGGGAAAAATATAAATCCAATTATTCTCCCTCCAGCTATGGGTAAATAGTTGGGCAGACTAGGTTCTTCAGCCTTGGTGAGGCAACTAGTCTAGGAGAAGGAAAACTCTGAATTCAAACCTGTTAAACTCCGCTTAAAAATTGACCTTGAGTCATATCCTGCCCGTGTGGAGGGGTTGGTAAATATGGTTTCGCCTGTATTTGTCGCAAGGAGAAGATCATGGTCGAGGTACCATGGTTTGCACGGAACCCATATTATACCTCATGTGGGATATCTTCGAGAAAAGCGAGATCCCGTGGTAATTGCCATAATCTCGCCTGTGTCTCTTCTTGAAGGTAATGATTAGATGGGCGTCTTTCCGGTCTGTTGGGACTTCAAGTTTTCCCAAGTTTCTTTTATGATGCTATTGAGTACCTCGACAAGCTTTCTACTTCCGCTCTTGATAACTTCTGGATGCAGTCCTACTACGCCAGGAGATTTTCCGCCGAGGAGTATTTTATCCAGGTCTGGGCATTTACACATCCAGTGTTGGGTTGGCCTTTGGTCAATGTTGTCAACCTCTCGTTGTTCCATTACTGACGGTTGTGACCAGTGTGACAAAGTGGTTCCTTCACCTGGCAAGAACTACGAACTTCCCTGCGATTATTGTTTTGCTATCGAGAGTTAGGAGTTGTTCTAAGTGATTCACTCCTTGCTTCCCATTTTTGGTGTTATAACAGTCTGCAAGTATCAAGAGTTCAGCCGCTTTTGTAAGCAACCGTTTATTTTTGAGTTCTCTGCAGCTCTGTCGGGGAAGTTGACAGCATGTTCTATATTTGACCGTAGCAGACTTGGTGTTCTTGCTGAGTATGTTATTTCTGGCTAAGTTCCTGTAAGCTCTTCCAGCTCCATGCTGTTTCCGTTAAATCAGTTTCCGGGCTTTCTTATTGCAATGCCAAATTTCTCTTTGGATATCCTGTACACAATTGATTTGAAGGTTTTCCACCCTTCTTCTGCAGTACCAGCTGGAATTTCAGGAAGCCTAACATTTACTGAGGCCTGCAGGTCATCAATTACTCTGTTGATCTTTATCATGTTGGTTGCGAGATTCCTGATTGGAATTTGGTTTTTCCTCATTCTTCGCCCCATTCTTAGTTTGGTAGTTGACTTGGTCATGACATGGTCAGTACTGCAGATGGCTCCACTCATCACACTTTTGTTCAGAAAATCAGGTAGACTACGCTATCATATGAGGATGTTGTTGATCCGGTGCCAGTGTTTGAGTCTTTGGTTCATCCAGGAGCTCTTGTGGATTTACCTGTATTTGAATAGGTATTGGTGATGACCAGCTGATGTTCTTTGCAGGTGGATAGCAGCAGATTGGTATTGATATTAGCTTTTCCCGTTTCACACTTACCAAGAACATTCAACCAGGTATAACTTGTTGGCCATCTTTAGCGTTAAAGTTTTCAAAAAGGACGATTTTGCCAGCAATTAGAATAACACGAAGTATCTGGTCGAGCTGGTCGTAGAAACTTTATTTTTTCTGGGCTGTTGGTCATAATTTGAGCATAAGCGGAGGTCACTGAATAATACCTACTGTCGGCTAATGGAAACCTCAGCGTGATTAGCCTGTTACTTACTGGTTTGGGATCCTCAGATATATTTGGCTGAAGACTCTTTCTGACCACAAAAGCCACAGCTGATTGACTTCTGTCAAGTATTGAAGTTTTCCCGCTCGAGTATGTATTTACGAACCCTCCGTACAAGCAGGATATGGCATAAGGTCAATCTTTAAGCGGATTTTAACAGGTTTAAATTCGGAGTTTCCCTTCTTCTGGACTAGTTGCCTCATCAAGGCTGAATTACCCAATCCACCCTTCTGGCAATGTTTATAGGATGCACGAAGTTTTGATAGTTGCTTGTGCGTCTCTCTCACTTTCTGAGGAGGTGTTGATCTAGCAAGAATGGCCCAAGATGAGATCAGCATCTCAGTGGCCACAGTGACCAGCCAAAGTACACGAAGGCTGTAAAAGGTCTGGCTATTTGTCAAGAATTTGTCCTCCCTTAATAGTTTTATTTGACCCATAGATAGGACTCTATTAAGTACAACTGTAATATAATAGCCGAGGGATTTCGGTTCATGCCTTTGGGTTTAGTTAGGCTGAGAAACTTTCGGCTCAGCACATGGGTTAGTTAGGTGCAGACATTGATGCAGGTGGTAACGCGTGCGCGCGCAGAGAGCGAACATGTCACTCAGAGATGTCACAATAGCCTGAGATGATGAAACGGGTGACAAAGTGCGGGTGACGTCACGTACCGGAAGCGCGCGGACGTTTTTGGGAATTTGAAGAAAGTTAAGAGAGTTGAAGCTAGACGCCGAACGAGGAGGTTCGACTTTAGGGGCTCGCTGAGGTGAGACGAATTTGCGCGCCGTGGGTGCCGCACGAGATAGAGGCCAAATGAATAAGACGGCATAGCGAGATTGTGTCTCTCCTCTTTATGTCGAAACCTTTAACTCAAAGTTAATAAAAAGGTTTCGTACCTGAACAAGAAGTCGTTACGTGTTTTCGAATTTCGAGATTCCTATGTTCTTTATATGTTCTATCGTTATGAACATTATATGTCAATTTCGCACATGGCGTTAATTGTGGCTATGAAACACAACCACCTCGGGTCAGATTGTACCTGAGAGTAATGGCAATGAACAGGTACTCCACATTCCCCAAAGCTCCAGGGGTGTAGCCTAACCACCAGATGCAGCTTAATGTCAACAGAGACACGAGCATTTGAATTGATGAAAGTTGTTGGACCATATTACGACGAAATCGAAGAGAGTATATATATATATATATGTGTGTGTATGTGTATGTGTATATGTGTGTGAAATCGAAGTTCAAGGAAAAACGGCACATCATAGAGAAATTCATATTAGAGCATTACACACAAAAAAACAAACTTCTCTAATTCAGCGAATGAAGCGATTTAATGAGGCTCCCAGTTCTGAATCTGTTGCGAACGTGAACTTTAATTCCCAACATAAAGTACTAAACTGCATCAAATGGTGAGACTCCTGCTCTGGATATCTGGGGAATGTTTGGTACTTCTTCATTGTCTTTACACCCAGATTTAATCTGAAGAGAGATAGTACCTGTTAGGGTTCCATCAGTGGATTAAAATTACTTGTATTCAATAGGGCCGTGTATAAAAAGAAAATCTTTTAAGAATTAAGTACATAAAAAGTAAATATGAACATACAATGAACGCGATTCTCTAACCTTTCGGCATAAGATAAGAGGAGACGGATTGATATGCCGTTAAAATCAATCAATCAATCAATCAATCTTACAAAAAGCCATTGTTTATCGTCTAAACTCTTGAAATGAATGTGATAACTATGGATTAATAGTTAGAATCATTCTCCCATTCCTAAACAGAAGCATCAATATAATTATGGACCACTGTTTGAACAGGATCCAATGGATTCATGATTCACCTAACGGTTTGTTTGTTTGTTTTTAATGCTCAACGGTGAATGTGTTTTCGTTTTTTTATAAGACGGGAAACAGGAGTCAAAGATCTGTCACCTTGATTAATTTAAATTAAAAGAAAAGTTGAACTGAAACGACTGCCTTTGCGGTCAACCGTTAGTTGAGTCAACACTTCTGTTTCTAATTAAAATTTCTGGCGCCAAAATATTAAAAGCTTTGGATCTTAGGAGGATGAAGAGACGGCAAGTGTGAAAATGTTACGGATGAAAACCAACCAAAAATCCACTTAACAACTAGATTTTTTATTTCTTGATTAAGTACACTTTACATGCAAAATTTCTGTATAGATGCAATCAATCGATACTATTTGTCCCACGTGTAACATAATCTCGAGTGCTTATCGTTAAAATTTGCTTTCACTCATTGGTTGTCATTTAGAAGAACCAAAAAAAAAAAAAGACTTAATTTATCGTCGAATAATACCGAAGGAAAAGAACATAATTAAGAGGGTGAATATTTACAGGAAGTGCTCGTTTGAAAGTATACAAGACAGAACAAAGTGAAGTTATAACTAGGGTAGCTTAAACGTTGAAGCGACTTAAGGATAACGAGTTTTTAGCTTAGTATTCTAGTAAAGTAGTTTTCCAGCAACTGTCATAAAAAGTGGGGGATGCTGAAATCATACACAAAACTAGTAAACAAATAACAGGAGATTGAGTTGAAACAGATATTGTCATGTTATTTATAATTTCTTTGTTGATAAGCAATAGCTTTCTGAAGATATGTCGAGTGATTATTAATTTTCGGAGGTATTTACATCCACTCTACCACGAGCAATAGGCCACATAAGGTCAATTTTTGAACAAGATTGAATTTAGAGTTTTCCTTCTCGTCGACCTGTTAAAGAACCAAGTCTGTCCGAGTTACCTACAGCTGGAGAGGGAATAGTTTTATTCATACCTTTCTTAAAGGTATTAGCGCTGTGTGAAATGCAAAGTCTCGTCCAGGAATTGAACTCGGGTCGCCGTATCCATTAGTTAAGACGATAACCATAATACCACGAACACCTCCATTTTAATATTTGTATGTGAACAGTGTACGTAAATGTTTAAAATTTAGAATTTTAGTATTCTTTTTAAAAGCATATTTGAGTGTCAGTCTTGATATTTCTAACATGGTATGTTATCGACGTGAGATTTATGACTGGTTTTTTTTTTTTTTGGTTTGTCTGTCTTCCGATATTGCTGGACTGCAATTGACTCGTTTTGGTGATTTGGTCTATATTTATTCACTAGCCTTTGACGGCAAAATAGGGAAAAGTTATTTCTGGCAATCGTAACACACGTGGGCCCTTTTCTAATTTCAAATTTAGGGACGTGTGTTACGGACCGTTACAAAGACTTTAGTTTAATTGCTTTCTCATAAGTATTAAGAAAATGACATCATACCGAAGATTTGAGAAACTTTCATTGGTAGAAGTCACATATTTATGCTTTTTAGAGTGAAAATAAAAATCAATGATCAAAGTTTTTAATCAACGTATTTGATGGCATATAAGGCGCACTATTTTTTTTTTTACTAAGAATATCTTTTAAAATTCTTCTGCGTCATATATGCTATATGTAGGTTTAAAATTCGCAATAGTGGGCCGAAATTAGCTACTATGGCAACTCCAATTAGCTGAGACTTTGAGTAACTTTCATTTAACTATTGTTATAATCTAAAAGGCTATAATGCAGGTTAAAAGTGTTATCACTGATAATATTCATTATATTAATTTAATCACTTTTAATATTAGTACTTTGTTTTTTTTTTCTTGATTTGCCCGGCGGAATCAGGGTACGTCTTATACACCCGTGCGTCTAATATGCCGTCAAATTCGTTAAATAGGAAGTTTGAATTTTGAATACTCTCGAGGAAAATGTATATGTGTGTATATGCGTGCGTGGGTGTGTGCGTGTGTGTGTGTATAAGGGTTTTTTCTATAGGGTCATGAGTCAAATTAGAATTATTGTCTTTGTTTTTCTCTCGCAGTCTTTGAATAAATAAATAAATAAATAGATTTAAAAGAATAAATACTTAAAGAGTAATCAAATAATCTAAAATGTACTTTTTCATTTTTAAGAAAGTATCGAAATATTTCTTCAAATATTATTGCCAAGTTTGTCAGATGAAAAAGCTTATCTGTGGTAACTCAAACCTCGGTCTATTAGTTTAATGGTTACAGTATTCGCCTCCTTGCTTAACACTCAGCAGTATAAGGTACAGACCAAGAGTAAGTGGAGCAATCGAGAGTAAGAAGTAGCACATTCCACTACAACTCGGTATTGTAGCTAATAAAAAGGGAACCTTCGGGTCACCCTTGACTACGGTCGGCCTGATGTATATATATATATATATATATATATATTGATTGATTGATCGATCGATTTTAACGGTAATTCAACACCTCTGGGATTATTTTACACGAAGGGATTAGGTAATCACGTTCTGTATACATATTTACATTTTATGAGTTGTTTTTAATTAAGAATGTTTTCGAATACAGTTATATGCTACCAAGTATTCCTATCTAATACAAATAGTTATATAGTTTCAAGCAATCATATCTATTTATATATAATAGTAATTTGTTTGCACACTGGTTTCAAATAACAAATCATAATCTTTAGTAAACAATTATAGCTTTTAGTTACTATTTTTAATGATTATTGTTTCGGTTATATCGCATCACGTATTCCAATCAAATACAAACAATTTTCAAACAGAATTATTTGACCGATAAATGGAACTCTGACAGGTAGTGTCACAACTGGCATTCGCAGACTTTCAAATAATAGTCATGAAGGGATACTTGACGTTCGCAACAGGTTCAGAACTGGAGCCTCATTATTAGAAATAGTTTAATGTCATACCCAGGATACCACATTTTTGGAGAGGTTTTTACACTTCTTCTGTGGAGGCAGTCAGCGTATTCTCAATTCCATCATAGAATGAACTCGTGCTATGAAATATGATAAAATAGGTGGTTCTACTTTCTTATGAAAGTAGTTTGTAGACTCTTACTCATCGTTGGTCAGAAGAGATGGCCAGTGGTTGTGGTCAGGTGGATAAACACTGCTTGTAGCTGAAAACTTGTCCTATCAAACAGTGATAGAAAGTTCCTTTTTTTGTTGTATTACTCTGACAGTGGAGTATAAAATACACAGTTTTTTACCCCCTATGGAAGTGTAAAACCATCCCAAAATAGGCCATTCTGAGTAACACTAAATTGTATCGAATTGTGAGGCTCAGTTTTAAAGATCTGGGGAGTTTGGAGTATCTCTTTTTTGCCATTACTCCCAGATCCACTCTTAACTGGAATAGTAGTACATATTTGGTTCACATCTATGGTTCAAACAGATCTGTTTAAGCATCATTCTTGTTAGATAGAACCATGCTCTCCCCGACCACAAAAAAAAAAAAAGAAAGAAAAACTTTTAGGAAACAACTGTACCAAGAATGTAATTATAGAAGTACAATGTACATGGTATCCAAACTTCTTGGCCCAGTCGGCTTGGGCTGTAGAATACATCGACTGCATCTCTGCTGATGAGTAAGACTCCCTCAACGAGTGTCCTGGGAATGACACTAAACGATCTGATGGTGATGCAGCCGTAATGCTGGAGCTTTGGGGAATGCAGAGTACCCATTCCTTGCCATCGCTCCCAAGTCCACTCTGGTCCGTCGTGGTAGCACCTGATAGGGCTCCATGGGTCAAATAGAACTGTTTGACATTTAAATTGTGTACTTATGCTAAACTGAATTGCTTGAAATAGAAATGTTTTTACATTTAACTGTGTGCAAACAAATGACTAGTAAATAGGATTGTTCGTATTAGGTAGAAATTAGTAAAACTATTTATCTTTGTAAAAAATGAGCTCAGGCTCGTTTAAAAATGTTCAGAAATCATATATTTAATATATATGTATAAAGGGGATTTCGCATTAAATAACCTACAATAGTTGATATGCCATAAAAGCCAACCCAACCTCAAGACGAAAATAACCCTAAATAGATTTCAGTGAAAATACAAAAAGTCGAGATATTTGCTAATTACTTCATAAGGCATTTAGTGATCGCTTCAAACTCATAATCAAAGTACGGATTGAACCTTTGCTTTTAATTCTTGAACTTCTGTACAGATATATTGAATAAAAGCTGTATTGATTTTCGTTAATAATAGTCATTTAATCATAAATGATAATAATGATAGTGCCTTTTAAAACTCGACAAAAGAAAATTTCTGATCAGAAATATATTAAGAGATGTCGATCGACTTTATGTAAAAAGAAGAAAGGAATGAACAGGACAAATCAGTATTGAAGGCTTTGTCGATGCTACAATCAAAAGACAAGCAGACTTCATAGAGTAAAATAAAGAGTACAGAATAATAATATAGAGAATCTAGGAGAATTGTTTTTTTTTTTTTTTTTAAATTGCTGCCGTCGGAACATCTTAAGCGTAAAACATAAATATTAGTAATAATTGCGAAATATAAATGTATTTCGTCAAAATAGAAAAGATAGAACAAAATTTTAAAAAAAATGTTGCTGACGTGGGAAGACTAAGCGACTCTGCAGTTTATTAGTTCGGTTTATTTGTTTAATGGTATATCAACATTTCTGGGTTATTTAATGCCAAAAGCATCCTTTTAGAAGAACAGGAAGTGTACTATTTAAGCCATAGCTAAGATAAGAAGTTTCATAGATTTCATAAAGGTTTTAGTCCGAAAGTGAACGTAATAGCGCGACTGGAGTTTGAACTCGCTTACTACAATGTCACAGTCGAGTACGTTAGCCACTGCACCACGGGTACTATCTCCACGACTAACTCAACTGAAATAAAATCCAGCCTAGTCGGCTGGGGATGTTGAATTCGCTGACTGCATTTCTGCAGAGAGGTAGGACCCTCCATGTGTGTCCTAGATATTAGACTAAACAATCTTATGGTAAGGCTCAAGTAATGCTGGAGCTTTGGGGAATGTGGAGTACTCCTTCATTACCATTGCTTTCAGGTCCACTTTGGCCTGCAGTGGTAGCACCTGATAGGATCGTATCAATAGATCAAATAGAACTGTTTGACATTTTAAACTGAGGGCAAACAAATGACTTATGCTAAATTGAATTGTTAGAAATAGAACTGTTTGATCATTTAACTGTGTGTAAACAAATGACCGATGTTAGTTACATTTAAATCGGAAATAAAATCACAAAAATTATGCTATAATAACGATTATTTTAGTTTGGCCAAGGACTTCTTTCTTTTTATCATTAGATGGCATTAGCATTTAGTTTTGACAAACTTAAAGATTGATTGATTTAAATGCCACGAAAACCTGTCTGGGATAGTTTTATGTCAAGAGGTTAGAGAATTGTTTACGTTGTACGTTTATATCTACATGTTTTGTGTAGTTTTTTAAAAGGGTTTTTCGCACGGTTATTTAGTATCAAGTATTGCCCTTTAACACAAATAATTTGCAAACATATCTATTTGAACCACAGATAGAAATTTAACTTTTATTCCCTCATTATCAGAGCACAGATTAAACCTTTGCTTTTAGTTTCTTAACTTCTGTACAGTTATGGTGAATAAAATCAGTCTTAATTTTTATTAATAATGATCACTTTAACATAATTGATAATAATGAGGTGTAACACGTGGTGTAATGGTTATCGTTGTAGGAAATGGACACGGCAACACGAGTTCAAATCCGGGACGAGACTGATTGCATTTCACATAGCACTAATACCCTTGGGAAAGGTATGAATCCAATTATTCTCCCTCCAGCTATGGGTAAATAGTAGGGCAGACTAGGTTCTTCAGCCTTGGTGAGGCAACTAGTCTAGGAGAAGGAAAACTCTGAATTCAAACCTTCCCGGGCGGAGGGGTTGAGTAAATATGATAATTGATAATAATGAGGGGGTCTAAATGAAACTGGAAGTAATGGTAATGAAGAGGTCCCCCACGATCTCCCTAGATTTCCCGAACTTAAGCGTCACCACCAGATGCAGTTTATTTCGATACCCAGGAAAGAAAAGAGAAAAAGAAAAGAACTGGAAGAAAAAAGAATTTAGAAATAAAAAGAGAAACAGAAGAACAGAAAGAAAAAAAGAGAAAAAGGAAAAAGGAAAAATGATAACAGATAAAGTGGTAGGAGGAAAAAGAAGGACAATAGAAGAAGAAGAGAAAGAGAAAAGAGAAACAATAGAATGTTGAGAAAGACAAATAAGAGGAAGAGGAAAAGGAAACAGAGGAGAAAAGAAAGCAAAGGGAAAAGAAAAAGAAAAGATAAAGAGGGGGTTGAAAAAGAGGAAAATAAAACCATATCAACCTTTGTGAATTATTTAATGCTAAAGCAATACTTGTAGAAGAACAGTAGTGTTACTATCTAACCCATCGCTGAAGGGATAAGTAGGTTCATGCATTTCCTTGTAGAAGAACAGTAGTGATACTATTTAACACATAGCTAGAGGGATAAGAAGGTTCATGCCTTTCCTTGTAGAAGAACAGTAGTGATACTATTTAACCCGTAGCTGAAGGGATAAGAAGGTTCATGCCTTTCCTTGTAGAAGAACAGTAGTGATACTATTTAACCCATAACTGAAGGGAAAAGAAGGCTCATGCCTTTCCTTGTAGAAAACAGTAGTGATACTATTTAACACATAGCTAGAGGGATAAGAAGGTTCATGTGTGGTATTTTGACCTTTGACCCGACCCAAAATGCCATTTCAAGGTGATGCACCGGAAGGAGGTGACACATTCTAATGGCAGTTATGAGAGGAAATCGCGTGGGCGGAAATTGGCTGATGAAATGGGAATGCTGAAAAAATTCCCATGGTACACTCATAGACTGATGCACCGGAAGAGAGTGACCTCTGTACTGCATGACAGTTATTTCCGCTTGATGACGATTAAACATTCGATTTCAAAGATCGAGTGGGCGTCGAACGATTATATAACTCAGATGAGTTCGACGAGCCAGTGGAATTGCCAGTAGAGTTCCAGACAGTTGGAGACGAGAGTGGTAGGGAAAGCCACACCCGACCGAGGGGGCCCTCGGGAACCCTGATGGAGTTTGGGGTCCAGAGAAGATGCTGATAAGATGCAGTAAAGAAAGCCAGCATCCAGCAGAGTGGGCTCTAGGCCTCCGGTTGAGCAGCCCTAGAGAACAAGAAAGACACAATGTGACGGTCATAACAGTGGGGTCAAAATATTGCAGTTTATGTTCGGTCTCCAGCTCCCTCTCACAGTAAAACCCCACACAACCTTTTCGAACCCTTGCAATAAAGAGAGAGGTAAATATTGTTGAAGAAGTCTTCCTGCGTCTGTCATTATTATTGTGTCGTTATGATGCTGCATGAACATGTAGATGACAATATAACACGTGCCCTTCCTTGTAGAAAAACAGTAGTGATACTTTTTAACCCATAGCTGAAGGGATAAGAAGGTTCATGCCTTTCCTTGTAGAAGAACAGTAGTGATACTATTTAACCCGTAGCTGAAGGGATAAGAAGGTTCATACCTTTCCCAATTGTATTAATCATAAATTGAGCGTAATAACGTGACTGGAGTTTGAACTCGCTTACTACTATATCCTAATCCAGCACTTTAGCCACTTCGCCAAGAAGACTACTCAGATAGATAATTGTCGCTTTGTTTTTGCTCAATATTATCATATTACACGGTACATTTTGGAAAGAAAAATATTTCTATCACTTGCCACTGACCAGATAAGTAAAAAAAAGAGAGATAATACAAAAGAAGGAAAAAAAAAAAAAGAAATAATACAAGGTGTTTCAGAAAAAATGATATTTCATTTTGAAATTGGTGGAGTCCATCTGGTGTTGTGGCTAACGTTCTAGACTGCGGCATCATAGTCAGTGGGATCGAATTTCAGTTATGCTATTAAGTTAACTTTTGGACTAATACTCTTGGGAAAGGTATGAACTTCCCTATTTCCCCATCTAGCAATGGGTTACATTGTACCATTGCTCTTCTATAAGGATGGTGCCCGTGGTGTAATGGTTATCGTCGTAGGAAATGGACACAGCGATACGAGTTCAAATCCTGGACGAGGCTGATTGCATTTCACATAGCACTAATACTCTCGGGAAAGGTATGAATCCAGTTATTCTCCCTCCAGCTATGGGGAAATAGTAGGGCAGACTGAGTTCTTCAGCCTTGGCAACTAGTCTAGGAGAAGGAAAACTCTGAATTCAAAACCTGTTAAACACCGCTCAAAAATTGACCTTGTGTCATATCCTGCCCGAGCGGAGGCGTTGGTAAATATGTATAAGGATGGCTTAAATAACCTACAAAGGTTGAAATGCCATAAAACAACTACCTAACTATACCAAACCAAACCATTTTGAAATGGCCGCAACGTTCGATTAATTTTGTGATTTTTTTTTTCTCTGGGGTTAAGTAATGAGACTGGTTTTTGTCTACCTTTTTCCTACAAGCCAAAAGTAACGCAAGAATCCCTGCTGCACTGGAGACGGTTATCCAAGACATGCTGCAGCGTGATTGACAGGTGCTGGGCCTCTAATCTCGAAGTTTGCCGTGTCATAAGCCTTGCGCATATCAAAAACTTGTGAAATCCTTCATGAAATCCACATGCCTATGAATTTTTCGTTCAAACTCTGGTGGATAAATCTTATTCTGCTCAACATCAAAGCCTGCCAAATTTCATTTGCCGGCAATGCTTTCTGAATGGCCAGCCTATGACTTCAATTATTTTATAGAAATAGATCTTTTTATTGCAGAGAAAAAAATCAGCTTTTCCCTACTTTTAATTAGATGCTTACTTAAATGATCCTACTTTGTGAAAATGATTGAGGTGACTTCAATAAAAAAAAGCTACTTTGATTTCTTTTTAGCAGTGTGGCTTGTTTGATGATGAGCCATATCCCATGTGATCTGCTTCTCGAAAAAGGTTGCCATTGCATAACTTCTGTAGTCACTCTTAAATGATAGCAGTCACTTGAAAGTGAAATTATATTAATTTTTCTAAAACACTTAGTAGAATAAATTATTCTTACTTGATTTAAAAAAAAAGATAAGAAAAAAAATGATACACTACTTGGTTGAACCGATTGGATCTGTCCAGGGCCGAGAGATGGTTTGTCTCCGGGTTTTTCGGGCTGCATAAATTCAGGGGGCGTGTGAGTGCTGTGACTGAAAAAAAACAAAACAAAAACAATACGAGTAATATAAAAATGCATTAAAAAAGAAAATGAAAAAAAACAACAACAAACAAACTAAAAAAACAAAAGTGGTTAAACAATAATTTTGATGAAAAACTAACAAATTTCGAAGTATTGATAATGTGAATACTTTGTTTGGTTTGGTTTTATGGCATATCAACCGTTGTGGGTTATTTAATGCTTCATCCGGTTTATACATATATAATAGATAAATATGAGTTGTAAACATAAGTCAACCAAGTTAGATAGTTGCAAGTATTGCTATGTATCACAAACAATTCAATTAAACATCAGTCATTTGTTTACACACAGTAAACTGATCAAACAGTTCTATTTCTAACAATTCGATTAAGCATATCTAATTTGTTTTGCATTCAGACATATATAAGTTTACCTTAATTCCAGAACAAAAATAAAAAGATGAAATCTCAGAAAAAAATCCGCCGATTGTTTCATGTTATTTAAATGGTAATTCCATCTTTCGTCACGGAAATGTGAGAAGGTGCTTATTTTACAAAGTCAATGAGTACAAATGGGGCTGATAATTAACAATAACACACATCTACAGATCTTGAGTGTAAGTTTCCAATAATATACAACGAACCGGCTCATTGGCCCAGTGGGTAGTGTGTTCGCCAATCCCAGTTCGCGTCATACCAAAGACTTTTAAAATGGTACTTGATACCTCTTTGCTTAACACTCAGCAATATAAGGTAAGTATCAAGGGTAAATTGGAGCAATCCAGGGAAAGGAGTAGCGCCCTCCCCTACACCTCGGTGTCGTAGCTATTGAAAAGGGAGCCTTCTGGTCGCCCTCGACTACGGTTGCCAACTTACAACGAACAAATATAACATACTTGTAAAATCTAGATGGAAACTACACAAAGATGCTGCGAGCTGTTTTAAATAAATCCTGGAAGCAGCAGTCTAAAAAACAACAGCTGTACAGCCACTTACTTCCCATCACATAAACCATTCAAGAAAGACGATCAAGACCTACCAGGCACTTCTGGTGAAATAAGGACGAACTCAAAAGCGATGTTCTTCTATGAATTCCAACGCATGAACACATCAGTGTCGGTCGACCAGCAAAATCTTATATTCATCTGCTCCGTGTGGATACTGGATATTGTCTATAGGGCTTACACGAAGCACTGGCCGATTGGGACGGATGGGCAGACAGAGAGTCAAAGGAATCCGTGCTGTCGACACACATTGATGATGATGATGATGATGATTTGTAAAATACTTTGGTGGATAATGTTTTTAATTTTGATCTGAAATGTTTACTTTAGAGTATTAAGTGCATGGACAAGCAAGGAGATTTATGTAAAAAATAGTTGTTTTGTAAAGTAAATGACGTTTTATCATTAGACTTGATATTTTGGTGGTCCTTCGTAGAATAGAACATGGCTTGATAATACCTTAATTTCGATCTGAATTTTTTAAACAGTATAATGCCCGATCTATGGGAGCAATATTCTACAACGAATTATGTGTATTGTCAAGCAAGGAGACTATATTGAAAAATATTTTTGTTTACCGTTAGGCTGCAAACTTATGGTGTAGCTTTTCACTTTGCCGACTAATTTATGGATTACATTTTTTTTTAAATTTTAATTATTACTGTTGACCTCTGACCCCTTTGGCGCCGAAGATTTGAGTTTATAATAAACATTTTAAAAGAAGTTCTATTTCCATTTTATTCATGTCGAGAAATCCTTTCTTTCTATTTTACTAATTCAACAACTCTAAATAATTACATGGGTAAATTCTAATAATCGATCACACACACACACACACACACACACACACACACCCGTGTATAAGTTATATTATATTTTATATATAGTCAGGTGGTTTATTTCCACTATGAGATGTATTTGTTAAATCATAAATTGAGTATATACATACATTTATATATAATATAAATAAGTGAATAAGTGAGTAAACCAATACTGACAACGGATTCAATAATATTCCGTTCTATACTGAAAAAAATAAAGGACGAAATATTATTGAATCCGTTGTCAGTGCTGGTTTATCTACTTTTCCACTTATTTTTGTCATCTTGTCAGATTTACAAAAGTATGCCATTTCCACACACACACACACATACATATATCTATGTGTGTGTGTGTGTGTGTGTGTGTGTGTGTGTGTATCGTAACATATTGACCCTCGACCCGGCCGAGCTGTCAAATAAGAAATGCACCAGTGTAAATAACAGTTGCATCCGGTCGAAGATATCAGAGGATAACCTTGACTGTGGACGGGTTGAATTGAGTGCAGATGCGACGCTCACTGAAGCAGGTGGACGTCAAAAAAACTATATAACCCGGTGCCACAGGAAGTTCGTGTTAGTTGGAGATCAGAGTCAGTTGTTGCAGTTCGAGGAGCGATAACTAGGTCCCAGCAGAGAGCTGGGCCCTCAGAGCCCCCGGTTGAGCAGCCCCGCAGGATGAGAAAGAAGTGCTGCTATAGCCAGAAGAGCTAGGGGTCAATATGTTGCAGTTTTGTTCAGTCTCCAACTCACCCCTCACACAATAACCCTTTCGTAACCCTTTCAAATAAAGTGAGAGGTATGTTTTTCTAAAGAAGTGTGTCTGCTCGTCTTTATTGTGTTGACTATGTTGCTGCATGCATATGAGCATGTTACAGTGTGCATATCACGCCACTTTGGCATCGTTAAGAAACGTGCTAGTCAGTCATTAACCGGCAGAAGACAAGTAAAGAGCTGGTATATATCTGACTTCCTTCATAGCTAGAACTTCACACAAGGCCAGTTTTATGGTAGGGATAGCGCACGAATCGAGATATGCATAGTAGGTCCAAAAAATACTTGTCGGCATTCCTCTTATAGTACACCAAAGACACAGAGCAATCAACCTAACCATGCAAATCCGGTAACGCCTGGCGGGTGGTGGTCGGTCTCCTGAGAACAAGTGTTCAAAAGATTTCCGATTAACTGGTATGAATGTCAGGCAGCCAAACCGAAGACAATAGAAAAAGCTTTGCAGGACAACTAAAAAAAGTTGGTGACCTTTGCTGAGGGCGACCCGAAGGCTCCCTTTTCAGTAGCTAAGGAGCTTAAATTTTAGAGCTTGCAAACTACCCTTAATATTTACTGGGTTGAGTTGACTTAAAAGAGTTTAGGTGTCATTTTAATATATTAAGGTAACCCAGTATATGTGTGTGCGTTTGTGTGTGTGTGTGTGTGTGTGTATTTGTGTCTAGCTTTGTGTAGTGTTGAGTGATGACTTGTGTCGCCAGAATATCTCATCTACTGTTAAAAATTCCTAACTGCCCGCTTCGGCAGGCATTTACTCAAGCCTGTAATCTTCGTGTTTCTCAGCAGTCTAAGTTGAAGTCTAACCGCATGAATTTTTCTCCGAAGAGTTGTCTGAAATGAATTCTAATGAATGAATAGATTACCATTGAAATGCTGAGGCAACTACAACCGTAGGAACTCCACAACTGACGATGAGGACGTGCGTTGGCGTTTATAATTTTCCTAACTGTGAAATATTTGCACTCATTTTGTCTGGACTGATCTGAAACTTCGATCAATCTTGACTCTTGAAGTTCGCTGCACATGTCAAAAAACTTCTTAATTCAACTCTGCAAAAACAGGTTCTTTTTTCGAACAAATAAAAAACCATGATTAATTGATCAATTGGTTTTAACGGCATACCAACCTGTCAAGGGATATTTTATGCCTTGTGGTTAGAGAATCGCGTTCATTGTACATGCATGTTTACATTTTTTGTGTAGTTGTTTTTTTACCATTTTTCTTTTTGTACACACTCCTATCGAATAGGAATAAGTTTTTAGCAAATCTATTTCGTCCATAGATGTGACTCTTACAGTTACCGCCACTCCAGGTCAGAGTGGACCTGGGAGTAATGCAATGAATGGATGACTCGATACTCACCAGATCTTCAGAAGTGGAGCCTCACCATCAAATACAATTTAATGTCATACCCAGAATACATAATTTTAGTTTTAGGAATCATGCAAATGAATTTAGGTGGGATTGATTATATCAGCCGGTTATTGTCAATTTGCATACAAGATTAGGGAAACTTCACTCTCCCCAGAGTTCTAGAACAGGAGCCTCATCATCAGGTTTAGTTCAGTCTTATACCCAGAACACTTCCTTTTTTAGGGGGTCTTACTCCTCTGTAGTGGATACAGTCAGTAGTTTAAGCCTCACCAATAGAACAATCAATTCGATTTTCTTTTGACTGTTTTTTTTATAACTTATCCATTCAGACCCGGTTGCATTTTGCTTACAACGATACACTTACAAGTCGATTTAATTGAGGGCTTTTTCCTCGGTGGATGCCAAACTAGAAAAGTCTTGGTAATAGGTTTAATTCTAATTGTTTGTTTTAGAAATATGGTCTTGTTGCAGACATCGTGTTGTTAAAATAGATAAAAAAATTAATGATGAAAACATTAATCTCAAGTGATCTGAAACGTTTATCTCAAGAGCTGAACTTGATGGACTCTATCTGTATTCTCCTTAATTGAATTCACTTTCGTTTTAGTTGTTTTATGATTTCCTGTTTTCTTTTATTCTTTTATAATTGAAAGAACTAAAAAAATTAATTATCGGATATTCTCCACTTTACAACAATAATTATTGTATTGAGATATCAAATCACTAGTCTTTTCATGCTGCCATCAATTGAATAGAATTAAGTCAGCCAATGACTTTCTTGGTTCAGGCTTAACAATAATAAAAGCCATCAGTGCTATAACATTTCTAACAAAGATCTCATCCAAAATCAAAGGTTATCTGGGCTGCTATCCAAACTGCAATTCGGTGCTCATTTAGAAATGCAGTTGACATCGTTTAACTTTGCACTCTGCATTGTTTTAAAGAACAATGAACAGCAATGAAACCGAATCAAAAGAGAGAATGTCAGGCTTTTTATTCAATGCTTTAAGTTAGGGATTTATCTGATGGGGATTATCCACAAATGGTGCTAGACGACTAAATTGGGATTAATAGGCACATTAAGTCTTGATAATCACAAAAGTAAGTGTTTGATGTGGATAATAATACATATTTAATCGTACTAGAACATTCCAATGGAATAATTTCAAATTATGCGAGGGAGAGGCAATGGCTAAAGAGCTGGACTGTAAACTCGAAGTAAGTGAGTTCGAACTTCAGTTACACAATTACACTCACTTTTTGACTAATACCCTTGGGGAAAAGTATGAACCTCCTAATTCTCTATTCAGCTATGGGTTAAATAGTATCACTGCTGTTCTTCTACAAGGATGACTTTGGCATTAAATAATCCACAAATGTTGATATGCCTTTAAACAAAGAAACCAAACCAAACAAAAACAATGAAATTATACGAGAGAAGTTGAACAGTTATCAACCCAATCAACGTAATCACTAAGCGCTAATCCATGAAACTTGCGCTAATCCATAATCCATACATGATACTTTTCACATCCATTCTTCAGTTCACATGGACGTAAAGTTTACTACCTTCGAAAATAGTTTCGGTGACCTGAGTTCAAATCCTGGACGAAACTGTTTGCATTTCACTTCATGTTTACACCTTAAGGAAAAGTATTAATAAGCCTCTTCTTCCTCCCACTATCGGTAAAATAGCAGGGCGGACTGAGTTCTTTAGCTTTGAGACTGCAACCAATCTATGAGAAGGAAAACCGAATTTAAATTATATCTATTCCGCTTAAAAATTGACCTTGTGTTACATCCAAATCATGGCGAAGTGGTTGGGTAAATTCATGCACGACAATCTTATCTACCAAGTAGTTGATAAGAATTGTGCTATTTATTAACATTTATTTCTTCTTTAAATCATGGCCTCTGTCGAGGATCTATCAGCAAAAGGTAGATTAAACCCATTTGGGAAGGCAATCTACATAGGAGAAGGAAAAAGCTGAATTCAAATCAGCTGTACTCTGATAAAATTTAACTGTGCGTCACATCTTGCCTATAGCAGAAGGGTTTGATAAATATAACCATTTTTGTTGCGTATAGAATTTTAGAATGTAATTGTTAAACTGACTTCGGCTTAAAATAACCCAGCAATGGTTGTCCTGCCATAAGACCAACCAACCAACAATTGATGTATGCAGAATATCTAGAGTAAATAAATGATTTTTATTTTATAATATGATGATTTATACTACCTGCTCAGCAGTTCTTCGGAAGTGTCTTCCACAAAACAGCTTGAGATACTGCTCGCTTGCGACAGTGGGGGCGCCAACAAGCCTAACTGAGCTGAAGAAAAGAGAAGTAAAAAAAAGTCTTTTTTTAAATGCGAAATTAAAAAATATCCAAAAGAGAGAGAGAGAGAAAACTTTAATCGCATAGCAGCACTGAAAAAGATAAAAACAATATTCGTCAGAATTACTCAGATGACATCTTGATACTATTAAATATTTGATTTGCTATCTTTATTACAAAGGTTTGGTTGCTCTATTCTTCAACCTTCGTGTATTGACTTTTTTAAACGAAGTGTTTTTACTTTCATACATTGATTCATTCAGCCGCTTTCTGTGAAGCAATGATTAGCAAGTCTAGCAAACCACAAGACCATAGTCAGAGAGAGAGAGAGAGAGAGAGAGAGAGAGAAAGAGAGAGAGAGAGAGCAGATGATTTTTGCCGCGAAGTTGAAAGTAATCTAGTCCAAGATTTCAATTTGGATAGGAGGAGTGTCCCCGTGGTGTAATGGTCAAAGAGATGGACTGTGGAATTGTAGTAAGCGATTTCAAACTCCAATCGCGCTATTACGTTCATTTTCGGACAAATACCTTTGGGAAAAGTATGAACCCCTCTTATCCTCCTAGCTATTGTACCACAACTGTTCTTCTAGAAGAAATAGCTTTGGAATTATGTAACTTGCAAAGTTTGATATGCCAAGAAACAAATCAACTTGGATATCCATTTCTTATGACGGTAATCGTTTCGTTAAGGACGCTTCCAACTTTAGAATAACCGGGCAGACTATACGTTTTAGTCTGGATAGGGTGATCAGTTTATGAAATCAGACACCCTGCGAATATACATCCTTGTCCAATGTGGCTGGGTCAGGCTTATGATTCTTGATGCTTTTGAAATCTTTAAAAAACCAGAGTTTACTGTAGTTTGACAAAAAATAACAAAAAAAAAAAAACAACTGATGACTGGAGAAGGGATTCTATTTTTATAATCGAATCATATTCATTTTAAATAACATTTAACCCAACCATTCAAAGGAAGAAATATCGCCTAACCTAACCATTCAAAGGAAGAAATATCGCTTAACCCTACAATTCACAGGAAGAAATATCGCCTAATCCTACCATTCACAGGAAGAAATATCACCTAACCCTACTATGCAAAGGAAGAAATCGATTTGACACCGAAATTGCCCTAAAAACGGAGGCGCACCCAGCGTAATGGTTATCGCCCTACGAATTGGAATGGCCATAGGAATAATGGCAATGAAGAGGTACATCACATTCTTTAAAGCTCTCAGCCTCTCCATCAGATGCAGTTTACTGTCAAACCCAGGACACTCGTTGTGCCGTCGTTGTATTCTAAAGCCCTAGACAACAGAACAGAAAAATAGAAGTTTATAACTTTCTACATTTCTGAGATGAGGTATTATGTACATCATTTATAATGTACATCTTTGTCACCATTTTTATCACAACGTTTCGGCCGTGTTCAGATAGCTGGAATGTCGGACTTAACCCTTTATTCTGCTTACCGAGGTAGACTAGTTCCACGAACCATATTTAATGGATGTCAGTTATCAGTTATTTCCTGTTAATTTCATCGGGTATTGAACTCGCAGTCTTTGGGTATGTCGCTGGATCCAACCAACGACTTTATCCAATGGGCCATGTGTCCTTGAGGATATCTGTGTATGCATTTCTGGGTATTATAAACCTAATGTCTTCAGTAAAATTGCAATATGAGCACTGGTAAAGTGCTCATATTGCAATTTTACTGTGATCATTGCAATTTTTTTTACCAGAGCTCATATTGCAACTTTGTTGTTATAATTGTTTTTCTCTGGCACTCCTTATTACTGGTCCCCATATTGTATTAATTTCTATGCTTGGTCGGCACAGGAGTTTTTGTGGCCAAGCAACAACCTGAAGAAGGCCAGAGCGTACAACGGCCCAAACGTTGTGATAAACATGGCGACAAAGATGAGGACAATAATCCGAAAAATATAAATAAGGAAAAGTCTATAACTTGAAAAGTTATGAGTAGAGTGTTCGCCAATGATCCGGGTTCAATCCCTGGTCGAGTCATACCAAGGACTCAAAAAATGGTACTTGATACCGCCTTGCTTAGCACTCAACATTATAAGGTGAGGATCAAGTGTAAAGTGGAGCAATCCTGGAAATAGAGCAGCGCCCTCCCCTACACATCGGTGTAGTAGCTATTGAAAAGGGAGCCTTCGGGCCACCCTCGACTAAAGTCGCCAACTTTACATACTTTACATATATGTTACTCTGATGATAAATTATTTTTTGCTATTCTAGTAAATCCCAAAGAAACCGAAGACTGTTAAAGTATTTATAGTTGACGACCATCGAAAGGTATTTCAAGAGAATGGGCACTTGAAAAAAATGTTGATAATTGATTTTCGCACCAAGAGACATGGAAGATCAAAACATCCATTCTACTATTTATACATTACAAAATATAAATGCCTATCCAGCCATTGCAAACATAAAACATGGAAAAGAATTCCTATTTGTCGATATGTCATTGATACGAAGTGTCCTCGGGAGAAAGATCATGGTCCGTCAAAAAAGACCATTAGCGTTATTGGATGCGCTGGGGTTTAATATACTCCTACAACAAGGCATAAAAGCTGAAAAACATACTCTACTTTCTTTGCACATCAAAGTATAAGAACAACGTTATGCTTCAAATTATGAGGCGTATTTAGAATAACGGTTATCGTCTTCGGAAATAAAATCGGAGACCAGAGTTCAAATTCTGGACGCGGTTGTTTGCATTTAACTTTGTGTTAATGCTATTGAAAAAAGTATAAATCGATCTGTTCTCCCTCCAGGAATGGACAAATACTAAGGTAAACTGGATTCTAAAAGAAGCAAAACTCTCAATTTAAACCTACTGTAGTAATTTTCTATGTGTTTTTGCTCAGATGTGGCCCCAAACCGCATAAATAGGGCACCCATTGAGACTCGAACTCTCTCATAAAGGTGTGCTTATCAAGCTTGCTTACCATTACACTGCCCAAGGTGCCCAATTCAAACCTGCTGTACTCTGCTATAAAATTGACCTTGTGTCACATCCTGCACATGGTGGAGGGGGTGGGTAAATACATACTTCAAATTATGAGAAATACAATGAATAGTTGACTTTTTCGACAAATTCTTCAACAATGAGTAAAACCGAGTGTACTCGGGATCAGTAGGTAAGTGGTTAATCAATCAATGCTCTGTTTAATGGTATATCAGCCTTCCTGGGTTATTTAATGCCTAAGCCATCCTTGTAGAAAAACAGTCATAGTACCATTTAACCCTTAGCCGGGGAATAAACGGTTCATACTTTTTATTAGAGAAAGTGAATGCAATAAAGTGACTGGAGTTCGAACTCACTTACTACAACGTTGCAGTCGTGCACGTTAACCACTACGCCACCAAGACAACCCCCAAACATGTAAATATTGAGAAAAACTACTCGATGTAAACTTACGCGCACTCCTTCTGTTTTGGGCATCTGGGCGGATAAGATGATCCTTTAAATCCAATGCATGGACATTCCCGGCGCTCACACTCCTATTCACTGGTTGGGAAATATCTTCTACACTCCAGATCTTGATATCTGAATTGAATTGAACATTTTTGTTAGTGAATGATTTCAAATACGACAAAAAAAAAAAACGAATACAGTTAAAATTGTCTTTTTAGTAAGAACATCGTAAGAAAGGATAAGATTTGCTCATTATCTCATGA
This sequence comes from Sepioteuthis lessoniana, assembly GCA_963585895.1. NCBI lineage: Eukaryota > Metazoa > Mollusca > Cephalopoda > Myopsida > Loliginidae > Sepioteuthis > Sepioteuthis lessoniana. The sequence goes on from OY757907.1 coordinate 127,837,493, forward strand.
ATTTCCAATGGTCATTTAATAAATAAGGGATTTTTTTGACTTATGAAGGACATATTATATGCTCAAAGGTCATCCAATTCAGTCAAAAGGTCATATTACATACTCAAGGACATATTACATACTCAAGGACATATATACTCATTCCCATTTAAGTTATCTATTCAGTCTTTTTGACTTAAATGGATGACCTTTTGATATAATACGTCCTTGAGTATATGATGAATTGGATGACCTTTGAGTATATACTTGAATGACCTTGAATTGGATGATGACCTTGAATATATACTTGATGACCTTGAATTGGATGGTGACCTTGAGTATATACTTGATGACCTTGAGTATATACTCAAAGGTCATCCAATTCAGTCAAAAGGTCATAATATATACTCAAGGACATATTATATATATATTTTTTGACTGATTTTGGATGTCCTTGAGTATATATTATGACTTTTTGACTGAATGGATGACCTTGAGTATATATTATGACCTTTTGACTGAATTGGATGACTGAATTGGATGACATATTATATACTCAAAGGTCATCCAAAGGTCATCCATTTTTTTGACTGAATGGATGACCTTTGAGTATATAATATGTCCTTCCTCAGTCAAAAGAATTCCTTAAATAAGGTCATAGTATATACTCAAGGACATATTATATACTCAAAGGTCATCCAATAAATAAGGGATTTTTTTGACTGAGGAAAGACATATTATATACTCAAAGGTCATCCAATTCAGTCATATTATATACTCAAGGACATATTTTTTGACTGAATGTCCTCAGCAATATGTCCTTTGAGTATATTGGATGACCTTTGAGTATATACTCAAAGGTCATCCAATTCAGTCAATATGTCCTTCCTCAGTCAAAAAATCCCTTATTTATTGAATGACCCTTGAGTATATACTCTACTCAGGAAGGATATATTGTCCTGAGGAAGGACATATTGACTGAATTGGATGACCTTTGAGTATATACTCAAAGGTCATCCAATTCAGTCAATATGTCCTTCCTCAGGACAATATATACTCAAGGGTCATCCAATAAATAAGGGATTTTTTTGACTGAGGAAGGACATATTGACTGAACTGGATATACTCAAGGGTCATCCAATTCAGTCAATATGTCCTTGAGTATATAATATGTCCTTCCTCAGTCAAAAAAATCCCTTATTTATTGGATGACCTTTGAGTATATTCAGTCAATATGTCCTTTGAGTATATAATATGTCCTTCCTCAGTCAAAAGAATCCCTTAGATAAGGTCATATTATATACTCAAATCCCTTTGGATGTCATCCAATTCAGTCAAAAGGTCATATTATATACTCAAGGACATATTATATACTCAAAAGGTCATATTATATACTCAAAGGACATATTATATACTCAAAGGTCATCATTTTAAGGGATTCTTTTGACTGAATGGAGGACCTTTGAGTATATAATATGTCCTTGAGTATATAATATGACCTTATATAAGGGATTCTTTTTACTGAGGAAGGACATATTATATACTCAAAGGTCATTCAATAAATAAGGGATTTTTTAACTGAGGAAGGACATATTATATACTCAAAGGTCATCCAATAAATAAGGGAATTTTTTACTGATAGAGCCCTATTATTTACATGAGGTTCATTCCATAAATAAGGGGATTTTTGTTTTTACTGAAGCGGGGCATATTATATATATGAAGGTCATTCAATAAATAAGGGATTTTTTTACTGATAGAAACCCTGTTATTTACATGAGGGACATTTCATAAATAAGGGGATTTTTTTACTGAAGCGGGGCATATTATATACACGAGACTCATTCAACAAATAAGGGATTTTTTTCCCTGAAGCGGGATATATATACGAGGGTCATTCAATCAATAAGGGTATAAAAGAAACAAACTCTTTTTTTCAGAAATTTTTCCAGTGAATGTAAACTCTGCCTCATTGGGAATTCTTTTATAGAAAAAATTATTTTAATCGCACAAAAAATATTCCTTTTGATTTTTTTAGTGGTATATCAGAGTTCTCCATGCTTGAACAGAGATCTGTCATGAAATTTCTGATAGCTGAGGAGCACAAACAATGAGAGAATTACAGAAGAGTGTGAGATGTGTACAAAGAAACATGTTTTTGTTACAAAATGTTTACAAAGGGACTAAAACTACGTTTGTCACAATGAAGCTGAGAAGAAAAACATGTATGACTCTATTGCTATTTTTCTGATATCTTAATTGAAAACATCATAAAATATAACGAAAAATACGAGGGTCATTCAATAAATAAGGTGAATTCTGCCTAACGAATTGGTAACAGGAAACACTGTTTACAGTTGCATCTAAGTATAGACATACCGGCTATCCGGGAAGGAAAACATTTCGGGAAAAACTGTAAGATAAAGAACTCATACTGGCAGACTTTAGGAACTTGAAGGGGACAATCTCTGTATTTGTCAGGCGCCCCACCAAACAGGCGAGTGTGGTACAAAGCCTTTTTAAGGTGGGTCCGATGGCAGGGCCGTAGCCCAAACACGCCGACGGCTTTAAAAGTGCTTCGGGCCACGTCGAGATTCCGTAAAAATGAGCGCCTCAGGGGCCAAGCGATAAACCAAGCCCCTTCAGAGAAGGTTAGAGCTTTGGGCTGCAGCTCTTGAGGCTCGAGGATTGCCAGTCTCAACATGCGTGACATGGATGCCGGCTTCCCGGTACCCATGTCTGGCAGCCTTGACCGACGTAGTCAAACCACGCGAATAAATCACACGAACCCATCAGTGCAGCGAGCAACTTAGCTAGTATGTGACCCGAATTGCGAGGCTTGCTCGAAGTGCGACTGTAAACAATCCTCACTATGGCCGACTTTTTCGACAAAATTCACCTTATTTATTAATATGACCATCATATTTTTCGTTATATTTATGATGATTTTAATAAAGATATCAGAAAAATAACAACATATTAAAATGAGAACATATATCAAACAAAGTCAAATCAAATAAATAATGATATGAATGTAATTGAATTTAAACAACCACAAATTATTTAGATAAAAATATAACATATAAAAAAATAAAATGATAAGAATCTAAAAGGCAAAGGTAATTAATTAAATAAACGAATCTAAGTTAAATATACAAATAAATAAAAACAACATAATTGAAATAAATGATTAATTATGAAGATCGATGAAAAAATTGTAATATATCAAAAGAAAGAATTATTGAATTTTGTTAAAGATTAAAAAAAAAGAAAGAAAAGACCCTTGAGAAACGAGTAACCAAGTGGGCTAAACTTTCGCATGAATGTGTGTTGTAATAAAATTTACATTCAATGGCTCCTTATTATTCCATTCTTTATCAAATCAAAAATTCTTTGATACATCTTCATATAAAATAATGGATTAAATGGAATTTTAAAAAAATAGAAAAATACATTAAAAAAAGTAGGGAAAAAGAATTAGCTAACAATTAATATTTCATTGTTTAAGGATTGCCTATGTCTAAAAATTATTCATTCTATTTAGATTAAAATTTAATTTAGATTTAATTACTTGGATTTATGAGTAGAGACATAAATTAACATAAAAAAACAAAGAAAGAAAATCTTATTTTTACAAATAAATCAAAAACGAAAGAAAATATAATTTTAAGAATAACTTAAAAGATTGAAAGAAAATCTAATTTCCAAAAGTAATCTTAAAGAATTAATGAAAATCTAGTTTTTAAAAATGATTTTAAAAATTGAATAACATTCTAAAAATCGTAGAAAATGTAATTTTAATTACTTGGATGTACAAGAATAGATAAAAATTAATTTTTTATTGATTAAAGATTCAAATCTAAAAAAAATGAACGAAAAATAAAATAAAAAATAAAAATTCAATTAAAAACAAATTATAAACATCTTATAAAAATGAATTTAAAAAACTAAATCAAAAAGATAAAAATTCTAATTAAAAAAAAAAAAGTCTAGTTTAAAATAATGAATAAAGTAATTTTAAAATAATAAATAAAATCAGAAAAAAACTGAAAATATGATTAAAGACAATCTAATTTTAAAAAATCTAACTTTAAAAATTCCTTATATATATATATATATATATATATATATATATATATATATATATATATATATATATATATATAAAGAAAATCCAAAATCTGAAAGAAAATCTGATTTTGATTACTTTGATAAACTAGAATAGAAAAAAATTAGATATTAAAAAAACGTAAAAAAATCTCAATTGTGATCAGTAAGTTTTCTCTACTTTTAAACCATTCGTTTTTTTTTTTTTTTTTTTTTTTGATAAATCGAAAAATGTTCAATTATATAAATATATGTGTTTTTGTGAGTTTAATTAGGAAGTTGAATGAGGAGAGCAAAGCTGGAATTCTAACCTGGTTCTCCAAATCTGACATTTGTAAGACTTTCAGAACTGTCTCTGCAGTCAGCGACAGCAAGGGTTGCAGACACTTTCATTACCGCCTGTGACATTTTTCGTTTCATTTTTTTACTTAACGAATTCCTGTGGATATCTACAAAGAAAAAAAGAAAAGAAAAGATAAGAAGGAAAAAATCAATATATGCACGTTAATTAAACACCTCGAAAATTGTAGTTGGTATGTAAATTTGCAAGAATTACATGTACACGTTCAAAAATAATTTTTTAAATTTCAACAAAAGAAATCAAGATATTCAAAAAAGAATTTAAAATTGTGAACAAAAATAACATAAAATTTAAAAAATAAAATTTCAGTTTTCAAAAAATGATTTTTAAAAGTTTAAAAACATTTGAAAACGTTAAAGTAAATTCAACGCATTAAAAGACGAAATGTTTATTTTCAAAAGAAAATAATTTAAAACAACTAAAAACATTTAAAATGTGTAGCTTGAATTTATGCAGTTAAAGGAAGTTCTTATAAATATTTCAAAATATAAACTTCTGCGATTATTTCAGTTAGGTTCATTTTTATTTCGTAATTTCAATTTTCTTAAACAGATATCTGACTTCCATTTACAAAGCTCTTTCTACATGATGAATTATAGACTCGGTGAAGGCCGAAGTACGTATCGGTCGGACCTTAATAAGTATATTAGTCGGAATAAATCCAATAGTGAATGCTGATATTTTATCATAATGATATCAGATATTCCTGGGTTGAACAAACAATTTGTTCTGTGTCAATAAATGGCATTTGGAACATTAAGTTTTAATTCACTTCATTCAAAAAGGTCAGTTTTAATTGTACAGTGACTTCTGTCATAACTTCGTGAATTTTGCCGAAAAAAAAGCTCAAAATTTTGATTATTCAGTGATTTTAAAATTGATTATAATGAAAATAAGCAACGTTTTTGGTCCTTGAGGATTTTAGTTGACGAAAGACAAAAACGTGACTCAAAGAAAAAAATATTTTTCCAGCTATCAAAATTAGTCATAAAGGTGGCTGTAAAAAATTAACACAAAACTCCAGTCAAATCTTAGTAAATGACCTAGCTTTTTGCATAGATGAGGCACAAGGCCGTTTAAATGGGGCACCCAATAAAACTCGATCTCACCCGTTAAAATTATCTAGTCTAGCTTGCTAACTATTACACAACATGAGGTGCCCACCTGTTAAATCTCAGTAATTAACTAAGCTTTTTGCTTAGATGTGACACAAGGCCGTATGAATGGGGTATCCAATAAGACTTGAACTCACTCGTGAAGGTTTGCTAGTCTAGTTTTCATACTATTACACAACCCGAGGTGCCCGCCAGTCAAAACTTAGTCGCCAATAGAGAATCCTACCACCGTTTTATTAACAAATAACAATGGCGGAATCGGTGCTTCCAATTTCCTTACACAATAGTGGAATTAGTTTTTGCGGTTCCTTAATACTCAAAACCCAAATTTCAACATCAGTTTACGTAGAAGATACAATGGAAAATAAAAAATGTCAAAAGTTGTTTGTATATAAAGTTTACTTGCTGAACGACACTTGACGGACAGATACTCCAGTTGAGATTGATGACAATCAAACGAAGACGCTAAGAATAATGAAGATTATACGTAGGAGAGAATACATCGTAAAAAATATCCAAATCAAAGGTCGGACGTTTTATCATTTGGTTGATTATGTTGGCCGCTTTGATTGGTTGTTTCTATTGGACCGTATAAATCGTTACGAAAAGGTTCTGGTTTTAAAAAAATAAATTGTGTCAGGTGATAAAAGAGGACATTTTGTGAGAGCAAAATAAATCTTCACCAACCATAAAAAAGAGTGGAATTCATCCAAAGAATAAGATGCTGAGTATGTAGTGAAACTAGAAACAAATTCTCTACTACAAGTTCATTCCGAAAAAGTAAGTGATTGATTAGAACAAGTTCTGTTCCCAATCAGAATCGATAGAATTACTTAACATAAAATGGACAATATTTCATCGAGATAACACTAGAATGCCCGTTCCTATGTTGGGTGACCAGGAAAAAACGTTATATTTTTTTCAAAGAAAATTTCATCCATCTTTTTTTATTTTTCCAAATATTTCACATTTGGATTACCACTGGTTATATAGTATTATCTTGATGATAAAAGAAAATCAACAACTTGAAAGATAAAAAAGTTTTTAAAAAAACATGAGATAGTTTTCAACTAAGAAAGATAAAACTTATCATCATCATCATCATCATCATCATCAAGGCGTGCCGACAAGGCTGATTCCTCTGGTTCTATTCATCTGTCCCTATCGGCCATTACTCTTATTAGGACCTCTTGTTGGCACCTAGTGTTCGTACAGAACTGAGGATTGTAAATTTTTACTGGGCGGGCAACACTGGTGTGTCTACATGTAGGAGTCCACAGAAGAACATCGCTTATGAGTTTGTCCTTACTTGACTCACTGTATCCGACATGTCTCGCTCGTTTAGTTTGTATGATAGGAGGTAAGTGGTCATACAACTGCTGTTTTGTCGGGTTCTACTTCCAGAATTTGTACAAAACAGCTCGAAGCAGCCGTATGTAATTCCCGTTTAGCTTTTTCTCCAGACAGACTAAGTGGTGCTACCATACATTAGTGCTGACACAGCCACAGCTTGGAAGGATTCCAGTTTTATTCTATCAGAGAGATAACCGTCGATAGCATTCCATGCTTTACCTCTGAATAGATAGTAGATGAGATATTGCTACCAAAGTAAGTGAATTACTCTACAAATTTCTAAGGCTTCCCATTAAATACAGAGATGTTACCATTTTGATTACAACGTATGAATCCGGTAAAAGGAATAATATTTCAATGGGATAACACAAGACTGTCAAACGCTATGTTGGGTGACCAGGCAAAATGGCACATTTTTTCTGAAAAATTCTTTATCCCTCTGCAATATTACTTCGATAATGCACATCTAGATTACCCCTAAGAGAAAAAGGTTGACGGGAATTGCACAAGAATGTTACGAGCTATATTGAACAAAGCCTAAAAGCAACACTTCACGAAACAACAGCTGTACAGCCACTTACCTCCCATCTCTAAAACCATACAATTAAGACGAACAAGACATGCAGGGCACTACTGGAAAAGCAAGGACGAAATCATGTGACGTTCTCCTATGGACCCCTTTACGTAGACGTGCCAGTGTTGGCCGGCCAACAAGAACTTATCTACAACAGCTCTGTACAGACTCAGTATGAAGTCTGGAGGACCTACAGGGAGCGATGGATGATATCGACGGATGGAGAGAGAGAGAGAGAGAGAGAGAGAGAGAGAGAGAGAGAGAGAGAGAGATAAATCCGTGCTTGCAGCGTGACTTGATAATGATGATATAGAATTATCTTGAAGAAATAAATTTTTAAAGATTTGAAAAAAAGAACATTAGATAACTTTCAACCAAAAACGATGACACTTTTTAAAAGTTAGAATTATTTTGGTAAGATGAAGGAAAATTCGGTAGCTCTGGCTTCTTTTGCAAAGATCATGAAGTTGACAAACCACAACAGACTGTGAAATGCCAAGCTAGACTGATGTTCTCCGAGTGCTACTCATTGGATTTGCTTAGAGCACAGCCACGCAATCAATGGTTTTAGGGCTACCCTAACTCTGCCTAATCGTCAAGATTCTTGCGAGTCAAGCGAAATTTCATGAGCCATCTGGTTACTGTACAGTAAATGTGACATCACCTCTCACACCCGTGGTGTAATGGTTATCGTCGTAGGAAATTGACACTGCGACTCGAGTTCAAATCCTGGACGAGACTGATTGCATTTCACATAGCACTAATACCCTTGGGAAAGGTATGAATCCAATCATTCTCCCTCCAGCTATGGGTAAATAGTAGGAGAGACTGGTTCTTCAGCCTTGGTGAGGCAACTTGTCTTGGAGAAGGAAAACTCTGAATTCAAACCTGTCAAACTCCGCTTAAAAATTGACCTTGTGTAATATCCTGCCCGTGTGGAGTTGTTGGTAAATAGGATCACCTCTCACACAACAACTGTTTTTGGTTGCTTTTGTGGTGTTATGACTCAGTTTGAATTCCTAAAGCTTAAGTTCCCTAAGTAGACTGCGTTATACGTTCAACTGAGCGGTTTTCAAATCACTGACGAAGTGAAGTTACGGAAAACGCACCAATTACCACGATAATACCGACCATAGCGGGTACTACCATGGCTTGAACTGCTGCAACCACGTTATATATATGTTGCAAACGATCCCGTCTCAAAATATTGCAAAATGTTCTACACATTCCAGTATCAAGTATCTTTCAGCCATCTTTTAAGAAGTTTTATATTGAAGGATAACCAAACTTAGTTAATAAAAAAGTGGAAATTTTTCTTTGGTAAAGTTAATGTTTAAAATAAAAACTGGATGGATTTTATTTTTCATCCTGAAATTTCACCTGGTTAAAATGAACGAATATGAACAGAACAGCTATATTTCTTTTAGGATTGACGACAATCAGAAAAACAATTTGTCTTTTTTTTCTTTAAAAAAAATTTGAATACCTTTTTCGTGTAAAAAAAAATTGTCAAATGTAATTAGGAATTCTTACCGAGTATTATACGCCTGAAGAATTTGTCTAAATTAACATATTTCAAACATTTCAATATGGTTCTTTTTAACGAACTAATCCCAGCCGTTCAAAGCCAAGAACATTGGTTCATTCAGCTAATAAATGCATTGTACGTGACCAGCGTTGCATATCAATGCTTTTATTTGCGTAGAAATATTGAAGACAAAAGACGCAGGTTGAGTAATTATTTTCATTAATTGCGGCCTTTTGTTTAAAAGCTCCCAGGCTTTGTGTTGATTTTTTTCTTTTTTGACGCGGGTGGCAGTTAATTATATTGACAGAAGAAGATTCTTGATTACTTACTTGACTGAACATAGGAGTCTTCACTGCTGACAGGGGAATGTACAGGTGAGGCTCGACCTGCTGGGGCCTCTAATTTATCACGGGCTGAAATAGAAACAATAAACATATATTCATACATATGTATAATTATACTGAGCGATATTTCAATTATAATATAAAAAATATACATGTCAGTACAAAGTCATCTGAAGATCTGCTACGTGAAACTTTGAGTTTTGAAGTTTTATTTTGTTTTATTTTATTCTATAGGTAAAGTAAGATACTGGTCTGCATTTTGTTCATAGATCACTGTATTTTACTGACTTAAAACAATTTATATATCTATATCTATACACACACACACATACACACACACACACACACACACACACACACATATATATATATATATATATATATATATATATATATATATTACTTTTTATATCTCTACCTCTCATCACGAAAACTATCCAAGCTAGACGAACCAGACATACCGGACACTGCTGGAGAAGCAAGGACGAGCTAATAAGTGATGTACTCCTATGTACCCCCTCATATGGCCAAGCAAAAGTAGGACGACTAGCTCGAACATACATACAGCAGCTATGTGAGGATACGGGATGTAGCCCTGAAGACCTGCCAGAGGCGATGAACGATAGGGAAAAGTGGCGAGAGAGGGTCAGGGATATCCGTGCTAGCGGCACGACATGATGAAGATGATGATGATAATAATTATGTTGGTGTGAAAAAAACCCAGATTGTACAATTTGCAAATTCTACAAACTAATTTGTCCAATCACGCATGGGAAGTCAAAAACAAATTTGATATAGATCCTACATTGAAATAGGAAATCATGAAAAGATGTAATATAAGTTGGGGGAAGTAGATATTGTAAACTACGTATGGAGGAAAAAATATTAACCATAGTTACATATAATAAACCAAAGGAATTGCTTAACCAAAGGTCTGAAATATTTAATATTTGCAGACATAGGAAAAATTGTTTAATTAGTGAATAAAAGGATTAAAAGGGGAAAAATTATTCAACGTAGAAAAAGGAAATTTTTATGCTAATTTCTATATTGATGAGGTTTTTTTTTAATGAATAAAATGTGTTTTATCCTAACCCTCTTCGCCAATGCGATTCTGAAGAGCCGTTTAGGTGAAACGTAGGTAGACTCTCTCTAGACCATAAAGGAATTATTTTCATTATATATATATATATATATATATATATATTATTTCATTTTTTATACCTATACTATAATTCTGGCGGTGTGAAAAAAAAACAGATGATACAATTTATAAATAAAAACATATTACACAAATTGATACCTGGGAAAAAAATCAATAAAAAAAGAAAGGAAATATTCCTACTGCTTGAAAATAATCAACCACACCGCAATGTCCAGTCAAAAGAAAACACAACCGACGGAGTTACCTAACCTGATATATAAAAGCACTCAATACACTCAGTAGAGCAAAACTAGAATACCTAAAGAGCCTGCACCTATCTTCCTGGGTTACACCTACCGGATCTTCAGGATTATTCTGACCCTTTATATATATATATATATATATATATACTTATTGTGTAAATGCTACCCTCGTAAGGAATGGTCATAGTGACCTGAATTTGAATCCCAAGCGAAACATTTTGCATTTCACAAAGTGCTAAAACCCCTGGGAAAGGTATGCATTCAACTATTCTCCCTCCAGCTAAGAATAAATTGGTAGAGTATCCTGGGCTCTTTGATCGTGGTATGGCAACTTGTCTGGGAGAAGGAAAAATCTAAATTCAGACCTATTAAACTCTGATTAAAAATTCATTTTGTGTTCCATCCTGTCCGTTATGGAGAGGTTGGGAAAAAGATTATATATATATATATATGTGTGTGTGTGTGTGTGTGTGTGTGTGTGTGTGTGTGTGTGTGAGAGCATCATTCAATAAAAAAGGTGAATTTTGCCTAAGGTGTTGACAATAGGAAGTACTACCTATATTTGTATCTTTGTCAAGGAAATAGATCGTGATGGGTCCTTTCATTTCTGTAAAGATGGTCAGCAAGACCTACATTACTGACCGTTGCATTCAGTACGAACTTTTTTTTTTATATATTCAGTGTGTTTACATTCCATGGACTGTGTTTTCGACCCGGGCTCGTATACGGATGATTGCACACATAAGAAAATACAGAAATCGAGTTCACGATGCTTTAGATTTATTTGCTTTTAGACCTTGTCTTGGTATGGGGGTTCCGTGACGCGAGGTAGCAATGCCTGTAACTTGTGTTCTATCAATTATTATGCTGATAAAGTAGTAATTTCCTTGATTGGTGGTGTGTGTAAAGCTAGCAATTTTAGGTATTGGTCTAGTGGATAGAGTCCGAGGGATCAAGGTTCAATCCCATGTCGAGTCATACCAAAGACTCAAAAAAGGGTCATTGATACCGCCTTGCCTAACATTCAGCATTATAGGGTACGTATCAAGGGTAAAGTGGAGCAATCCAGGGAAAGGAATTGAGCCCTCTCCTACACCTTGGTGTAGTAGCTATTGAAAAGCTAGCCTCCGAGTCACCCTCGACTAGGGTCGCCAAATTTACTTAATCAGCCCATTGGGCAAGTGGGTTGAGTGTTTGCCAATGACCGGGGAGATCAGGGTTCAATACCAGGTCGAGTCATGCCAAAAACTAAAAAAATGATACTTCATACCTCCTTGCTTAACACTCAGCATTATTAGGTACAGATCAAAGGTAAAGTGGAGCAATCCAGGAAAAGGAGTAGGGCCTTCCCCTACACCTTGGTGTAGTAGCTATTGAAAAGGGAGCCTTCGGGTCACCCTCGGCTATGGTCGCCAAATTTACTTATATTGTTGGAAAAATGTGATATTTACTCTACATTTTTTGTGTAATAAACACGGTGATAAATTTAATTATTTTAGTGTTATATATATATATATATATATATATATAAACTAAAAGATCTAAATTAAGTACCCTATATATATGCCCTATAGAGCATTTATATACATTTATTAAAACTTTATTATTGTTGATGGTATCCTCTGTCACTTTGTTGATACATACGACTTCCACGAATGAAACAATAATAAAATGTAAGATTTGAAATTCTTTTATACTGCTCTGTGTTGCCCAGCACTTGAGCACTTCGTCAAACGTCTTGAAAAAACTGTTTATTTTCATCTGTTCACAACATATACGAGGATCATTAAATAAGTTTGCAGACTTTTTTCGTATGGGCACTTTTATTGATAGTACACACATGAAACTCTAGTCCCCTTCGAAGTAATCTCCTCCGGCTGCACTGCACTTGTTGTACCGTTCCAACAACATCTGGAAGGCCCCATGGAAGTCCACTTTTGTGAGCATGTCAATGACCTGCGTCACAGCCTCTTTTATCTCCTCAATTGTCTCATAACGACAGCCTCTGAGCTTAGGGAATAAGCAAAAGTTACAGGGAGCAAAGTCTCAACTATAGGGAGGGTGAACAAGTGTCTTGATGCCTATCTTGACCAAATAGTCTGTGACAAGGATGGAGTTGTGGACTGGTGCATTGTCCTGGTGGAAATGCCACTGAACCGATTTGAAGAGTGCTGGCCTCTTCCCTAGGAATCTCTTCCTGAACTCCCTTAAAATCTCAACATAGTAACCCTAACCCTAAGCCTTTGGCCAATCAACTCTAGTGTATTGACTTCCTTACTCCTCCCATACTTCTCATCATCCCTCACAGACTCGCTGCCTTCCTTGAATATCTTATTCCACTCAAAAACTGATGCTCGATTCATGCAAGATGGTCGAAAAGCAGTCTGAAGCATTCCATAGGTTTCTGTGGCATTTTTTTCAAGTTTAAAACAGAATTTTATTGCATATCGTTCTTCTAAAGTGTTCTCACGTCCAGATTGCATTTTTGAAATTCACCAGCTGTGACAATAAGGCTTTTGTAGGGTGTATTCCAATTCCTACTGTAGCTGTTCATTTGAAGCTTAAATCATAAAAATTGGTCAGTCATCTCATAAGATGTATAGCAATAACACACTGAATTTACAAGAGACTATGACAATTTTAAATGCCAGTACAAAAAAAGGCACCATGTATATATATATATATATATTTATATATATATGTGTGTGTGTGTGTGTGTGTGTGTGTGTGTGTGTGTATGCATGTGTTAAAATGAATTGGTCTGCAAATGAATTTGAATTTGGTATTCTCATTTTTTTTTCATGCATATGGACTCTTCACGTTTCAGACAGCATGATTTTCCTCGCGAGATAAATAATGACTAGGGTCATCTTGGCTTCTAGCCTTTACTGTGAATATATATATATATATATATATATATATATATATATATATATATATATATATTGTCACGTCCCCTGTAGACAATCTTAGTTTCCTCGAACGTTGAATAATCTTTATGGCAAGTAGCTAAAAACTTTCCTACAGTGAATACTCTGAAGATGTATTTCTGGTGTTTATTTACCGTAGAAAGGTGTAAAAACTGAAGTGAAGAAATATATTTGCAAATAAGTTTGAAAGGAAAGAATACAGCAAATAAATGGGCCTGCTGTGGGCTTAATTTGACTATTAACATCTGGGAAGCTGAAAGAGTTACACAGTACAAATGCTAACGTGAATAATCTAACACAGTATGGTTTGATGGCCCCAAATACAGAGACGTCAGTTAGGAGGAAATAAAGAGGTAGTTTCTGAATTTACAATAACAGAGAGTGGAATTAAGGAGAATCGAAAAGGGAGCCTTAGGGTCACCCTCGACTATGGTCGCCAACTTTACTTACTTATAAATGACTTGAGAAAGACACAACGTTTAAAGGACCAATCGAATCACAGGGAATTGCAAACACGTGGTTATACAGAAAATGGTGCTCGTTTAAATACCCACAAAAGAAAGGTGTAAATTGTGAGGTAAAATTGTAATGACGCTAATGTAAAATAACTTGAATAAAAGTCTCTTACCGTTTTGATCCATATTCTAAAGTTAAGTCGGCAAAGGTGAAATCTACGTCTTGTCTCGTTGAAATCTGTCGGGAGAAGGACTAAACAGGGAGTCCCTGTACCAGTGATAATTTAAGGCTTAGCCCTACTGCTAAAAATGGCCGCTAGGAGGAGTTAACTTTGAATGTATTATAAGCTATTATGTGTAACACGACATATATATATATATATATATATATATATATATATATATATATATATACCTTTTTTTCTAAAATAAATGCTCGCACGCACGCACGCAAACATAGACACACGCATATCTATCTACCTATCTATCTATCTCAGTATGTTCAAATCAATTTACCTAGGTATCAATCTAAGTCTGCTCCTATCTATCTAATACGATGTGCACGATCATCAGATGGATATCTATCTATCTATCTATCTATCTATCTTTTTTTTAAAAAATTTTTTTTCGAAAATAAATACTGATTTGTCTATTTATCTACGAAGTTGTTGATGTCCCATCATAGTGTATCGTCTATAATTCTGTCTTACCATTTTTAAATAAAAAGTTTCCTTCAAAACTAGAAATATTATGATGTGCCGCAAACAAGATTATATTGGTTTGGTTTGTTTAATGACATTTTAAACTTAGTGGGTTAATTAATGCCAAAACCATCTTTGTAAGAGATCAATTGTGTTACTATTTGATCCATTACTGGCGGCAGGGAGTAGATAAGAGGATTTCCATCTTTTCAAAGGATATTCGTCTGAAAGGGAATGCAATGGCGCGAACTGAGTTAGAACTCGTTTATTACAATATCTGAGTGAGGAACGAAACATGTCAGCTACTTGTCACTTTTTGTTTTGCTTTTTATGTTTTTAATCCCATCATGAAGAAAATTTTGGGTCTTTTTATTGCTTTGATTAAATTTTGTACGCCCCAAAATATCTTTATATATATATATATATATATAATTGCATTATTATTACAATTTTCGATTACTTAATTATTTTATACATTTTTTCGGACAAGGATTCCATTATTTCAGTAAACATAAAAGAAACGATGTTGTTCTTTTGTCACCAATAGCGAATTAGCGTTAAACAGGAAATGGATTCTTGTAGATTTTCACGCGATAGAAGAAGAAGAAGAAGAAGAAGAAGAAGAAGAAGAACAACAACAACAACAACAACAACCAAATTTAGCAAAGTTATTTTTCCCAGAATTCTTTTGGGGATAAAGAAATTTGTTTGTTGACGTCATGAGAAAAATTGTCCTTTTCACATACTTCGTTTTCTAAGCAAAAGACAAATGTTACCAGAAAATTCAAACCAGCAAAATCGTGATTACAAAAGGGGAAATAAGGCTGCATTGATTTCAACGACATGTCCACCTGTCTAGGGTTATTTTATGCCTAGAGGTTACAGAAGACTGATCATTGTACATTTTCATATGAATATTTCTTAAGAGTTTTTTTCTCACACAGATGTATGATACCAGTTGTTTGTTTGGGTTTTATAGCATATCAACCTTTGTAGATTATTTAATGCCAAATCCAATAAACAGTTCTATTTCAAACAATTCAGTTTAGCATAAGTATACAGTTTAATTGTCAAAAACTTAACAGGTACAACCACTTCGGATCAAAGTGGAACTGGGAGTAATAGCAATAAAGAGGTACTCTTCAGTCCCCTGATCTCTAGAAGGATGATTAATCAGTTCCTATCTCTTCACTTCATTTCATTTTGTCTCTCCACCAGTCAGTCGTTTTGTCGCCTCAGTCACTCTGATGTCTGCTTTGTGTTGCCATTTTTTTTTCTTATTCGTTGAAGTGGAATGACAACACGACCACAACTTCATGTGTACATTTTACTTTTTATCTATTGGTGATTTTTTCCTTCATTACGCGTTCGGCCTAAATTAGGAGCTCAGGAAGGCGGAGATGAAGTATTGATCGGGTGTTTCTCACTAACTTATTCTAACTTTAGAACTGTTTTGGTCATTTGACTGAAACCATCCAATGACAGCCGGGGTATCAGATTGTCCTTGAGTTCAACGGTTGTCCATAACCCTCGTTTATACGATAGTATTTTTCCACTCAGAACTTAACTTCACTACTAAACTACATATTAAAAATAGATCACACAAACCTATTATGTAACACAGAATTGAAGCCTCACCACCAGATAGTGTTCAGTGTCATACCCATGACACTTTTTTCGGGAGAGTACCTCTGTGCTGTAGATACAGTCACCGTATTCTATAGTCACATTAACGTTGTAAAAATGAGGCTGCATATATATATACTTTTAAACAAACCCAAAGATAATACATCTGAGCTCTTTGAAGAATTTACTCGAAATACACATCATGTTTCAAAGAGGGCGCGACCATATTTTTATTGAGTCATATTTAAACTATTTTAAGATCTCTGTAATCCTCAAAAGCATTAGTTGTAGACGGTCCAATCCGCGAAGCTAGCTTTTTGAGGGTTTTTTCTAGGCGAACAATTTAAAAAAGAAAAATGTGAAGTACTCCATAAGTGAAGTAAGTAAAGTTGGCGACCGGAGTCGAGGGCGACCAGAAGGCTCACTTTTCAATAGCTACAATACCAACGGGTAGGGGAAGGCGCTACTCCTTTTCCTGGATTGCTCCACTTTACCTTTTATATATACCTTATATTGCCGAGTGTTAAGCAAGGAGGTATCAAGTACCATTTTTAAAGTCTTTGGTATGACGCGACCTTTGGTTGTATCCAGTTCTCCCAGACCATTGGCGAACACTCAACCCACATGGCCAACTGGATCCAAAAAACATTAAAGTTTAATATAAACTAAGGAACATAAAAATCAAAGAAGTAAAAAAGGAATTTGATCTAGTGGGTTGCTTTGATGATACATTTAAAGTTAACAATCCAATTTTGTCAATTGTATTGATGTGACGCGATGGGTGGCATTCGTTTCTGTGGGTTTGGGTGCCAGTAAGAGAATCCCTTTGTCTGTTTTGGCGCGAAACCCACACAGAGGTCTTGCGCGCGAGATCTCCCACGAGACCGGAAGAGAACGATGGAAGGAAGGTCCCAGGGGCAGTCAGCAGAAGGGAGCAGAAGAGACAGCCAGCTGGAGAGAACAGTCAAGAGAAGGTCAGTCAAGAGATAAGGGCAGGGCAAAGGGGAGACCAGTCAACTAAAATCAGAAAGGCGACTGTTGAGGTACAGATGCCTGGTTGACCAACGTGAGAAGTCAGCATTGCTAGCGGCTTGTGGGAGTTTCGCTCGAGTACACGTTCGCGTTAGCCCACAGAAACACAGAATGCACAAAAGTGTCACCGACTTCTTCCTTCTTGCGTTTGGAGCAAACCCAAGCCCGTGATTGTTTGTTCTTCTTTTCTTCCACCCTCGCGGTCGTCTATTTTGTGTGTTGGTAAAGGAATGTGAAATACCCCTGGCCAGAGATGAGAAAAATCACTAGACGTTCTAATGGCCATGAGTAGTTTGGTTGGTTGAGATAGTGGGGGTTGGCCGGCGGTGTATTGAATGGAATGATTGGCTGAATAGTTTGAAATATTATTTCAAAGGAGGCAAATGTTGTTTTAAAAATATATAAAAGCCCAAATAAAACTTCATATAAAATATTGTTCTCAGGGGCTACAGTGTCGAGATATTGAAATTAGAGTGTAATACTGAAATTACAGAGCTGACAAAGAAGCGTAAAAAAAAAAAAAAATAAAATAAAAAGTAACAAAAACAGCGAAAGCTTAAAGATACTTAATTTGATGGCCTCAGAAAAATCGTAAGAAAAAGAAGTTAAGAGGGCATTTTTGGGAACTCTCAGATGAATTACTTTTATTTTTTTGAAAAATCTTTATATACATATTGTATTGTACATATGTTCTGCGCAAAAATCTTGTCGATTTGAGAAGATGGTGTCCATGAAGTCATAACTAACAAATAAATAAATGAGAGAAACGGAGTGTCCTAAAAATTGAGGGTATTTAAACAAAAATGTCACAGCCCGATACAAGAATTAACTCATCATTATCTTTATAAGTCTAATTCTTAGTGAACTCTGTACATTTGTGTCCTTGTGTCAGACTAAGTTGAGTAAATACGTTGCTGAGGAACAATGGTTATTAAACTCATTGTGTAGGGTCTATGCGGCATATTGAATTCTTACTGAGTGCTGAGCTAATCTAAATTTGTTAAATATTAACCTAATAAAAATACTTTTCTCTGGAGAAATGGTTAGCAAGTTAATATTAAGAGCGATTAACGCTTCAATGAATTTGATCCTCACTGGGTGCCTCATATTGTCCTCTTGTACCAGATTGCACGGCACATAAAGATGATCATGGCTATACATTATTGGCAGGATAATGATAGAAATTATTTGATGCAAAATATTGGTTTTTCTTTTTTTACTGTAAATAGTTATGAAGCTAAACCTACCAATGATCATGTGTCGTTATTTATCGTACGCCCCAACAGCGTACGAATGTGGCACAAGGCCGTTTTAAGGTAGGTCCTGTCGCAGGGCCGAAGCCCAACGCAACAGGCAGTTCCAAAAATGCCTCGGACCCCGTCGGCATTCCCCTTTTCGGGTCGCCTCAGGCGTCGGGCAATAAACCCAACCCCTCCGAAGAGGGTTACAGCCTGGGGGGACGGACCCCTGAGGCCAGAGGTGATGTATCCAGTGGTGTAATACACCCGAACGTTCTATGGTCATGTGACACACTAATTCAGTCTTTGTAATTATCCGTAAAATAAATGCATAAGGTCATTAACAATAAAGGCATTATTTGTGTCATGAGTCTAACACAGATGATGTTGAAGCGCCAGTTCTGGAGGTCTAGGGGGTACTGAATACTCCTTCACTGCCATTACTCTCAGTTCTGTTCAGTAATACGCGTTAGGATCCTGTCTATGGTTCAAATAGATCTTATTATTCGTATTCGATAGGACTGTGTGCAAAAAAAAACCTTAAAAAAGAACAGAAAAAATGTAAATATTAAGGTACAAGAAATATATTTCCCTAACTCCTAGACATTGTTTGTTTGTTGGTTGGTTGGTTGGTTGGTTGGATGGGTTTTATGGCATGTCAACCTTTGTATCCTATTTATACGTATATTAGATATGTGGTTTGTAAACAAATAGTCTGTTGGTAACATCTTTAAACGAGCCAGAGCTCATTTGTTTACACACAGTTAAATTGTTTCAAGTATTTCTATATAACACAAAAATTCAATTTAACACCAGTCATTTGTTTGTCTACAGTTAAATGATAAAAATTTCTATTTGACACATAGATAGGACCCTTACAAGTACAACCATTCCAGGTCAGTGTATCCTAGGAGTAATGACAATGAAGGGGTACTCCACACTCCCTCTAGCTCCAGGATTTGAGCCTCACCATCAGATAATTTTGTGTCATATTCAAGAGACTCATTGCGAGTTGAGGTCTCACCTCCCTACAGAGACGCTTTTGGAGTATTCTACAACCCCAGCCTACTGGGCTACTCTATGCGTTGATATGTTGTTAAAATCAACCATTGTAAGACATAATTCGTCATGAAAGAATGATAATCCTGCAGCGAATGTGATATTCACTTAATCCTCTACAGTTTCAGCCTTGCGTCATACTACTCTAAATTTAGTAGTCATCTATAATGAATATAATCCAATTTATAAAGATAGGGAAAATTATAGTGGGAATCATTTCTGTAAAGTAGACAGTATGGAACACAGCATAAAAATGTATAAGTAATGATTGTTACAGTAACAGTCGTTGTGGCTGTAAAAGCAAATCGAGAAGCAACAATAAATCAAAGGAAATAAAGGAAATGACCATTATTCCACTCACCTACCCCCCACCAAATCAATAAATAACCAAAATCTATTAAAAACGATCTATAAATGTCAATTAGTCACCTGATGATAATAAATACTCTGGTCAATTTGTTAATGATTTCTGGAAATATCCGAGAAGCTTAATCTGGAAAAAAATCTGGTATTGCTTTTCATGCGAATCATTCTTATTACCATTTATGTAGCAGAGTCATCTCAATCCAATATCTGATTCCATTTCTAATCAATAATGGAGGTTTTATTTATAAGCGTCCGTGCTAGTCACCATTTATACAAGCACCAAGACACCATGAGGTCATTTGTCATGATTTTTTAAATAACCTTATCTGAACTGTTTTTTTTAAACCTTCCCTCTCCGTTTGTCTGTCTGTCTGTCCTGTTCTTTCGCTCTCTTTGTATTTTAATTCCCCAAAAAACAAAGGTTTATCGTATTCTATTTTTAAAATTAACTATTGTCAATCATTATTATTATTTTCAATCTATGCGAGTTTTTTTATGCCAATTTTAACCGGAATCTGAATAACAGCGAGTCTTCTGAGGTCACCAGGACTCCTCTAAGTATTAAAGCTGATTTTACCAGTGTTGTAGTTTGCATGGTTTCGATTCCTTTCCTGATCTTAAGTTTTCTCAACTTCTTTTCTTGGCTTTTGAGAACCGTTCATCGGGGATAACCTACAGTTGATATCAACGTCACATTAATGTTCCATAGCTTTTTCTGCTCTTTAGCAAGGTCAAAGTATTTGCCAATCCTTTTGTTTTCTCTTATTTTTACTCTCTAATCCGCTGGAACGGAAAAATCCACAAAATGGCAGGTTCTTTTCTTTTCTTTTTTGTTTGTTAATTAACACTAAGTCTGGTTTTCTACTCGAGATTTGAGGATCTTTTTGTTACTCAAAATCCTAGAGAGTTTTATGTGTCTCATTTTCTGGAAGAGTTTCTGGTTTGTGCGTATAACCTTTTTCACCTTGGCTAGATTTTTGCACAATTCCTAGTGGACCTTTTTTCTCACTCCGATTCTTATACTCTTATATCATTTCATACTAGTTTGCTACCTTTGCTTATTAAGTGATCTTTATTCTCTTTCATCATATAACATAAACTCGCTCTTCTATCGCGTAATATCAATTTTTGATGGAGGTGCCCGTGGTGTAATGGTTATCGTTGTAGGAAATGGACACGGCGACTCGAGTTCAAATCCTGGACAAGACTGATTGCATTTCACATAGCACTAATACCCTTGGGAAAGGTATGAATCCAATTATTCTCCCTCCAGCTATGGGTAAATAGTAGGGCAGACTAGGTTCTTCGGCCTTGGTGAGGCAACTAGTCTAGGAGAAGGAAAACTCTGAATTCAAACCTGTTAAACTCCGCTTAAAAATTTACCTTGTGTCATATCCTGCCCGAGCAGGGGGGTTGGTAAATATGAATATTAATTTTTGCAATGATATGATTATGCCTTTAGGGCATTGTTTTGTACTTCTTTTAAAAGACATTCAGTTTCTCTTTTGAGGTTTCCTGTTCTTAGCCATGTCAAGGTCATCTCGAGTGCAATTTCAGAGAGAGAGAGAGAGAGAGAGAGAGAGGGAGGTGCAGAGAGAGGTGAAGAGAGGTGAAGAAAAGAGAGAGGAGAAGAGAGAAGTGAAGAGAGGTGAAGAGAAAGAGGTGAAGAGAAGAGAGAGGTGAAGAGAGAGAGAGAGAGAGGTGAAGAGAAGAGAGGTGAAGAGAGAGAGAGAGAGAGAGAGGGAGGTGCAGAGAGAGGTGAAGAGAGGTGAAGAAAAGAGAGAGGAGAAGAGAGAAGTGAATATATATATATATATAAGTAAATTTTCTTTGTATATATAAGTATGTATTCTTTGTGCACGCGCGCATGTGTGTGTGTATGTACACATGTAAACATGTAAGTACAGTCATATATATGAACACGAGGTGGGTTTTGTTCAATTCCAGATTTGGGGTCCATGAATGTCCTAAGGAAGTTAATTGTCCATAAAAACCTCTGGTCAATGTAAATTTTTAAATATATATCAATCCTGGAATTAAAAAGAAAATATCACATCGTATCAAAACAATCTTTGATATAAAAACAATTTAACCATTCAAAATCTGATGAAAACGCAAAGTCTGAAACACGTGTAAGAGCACAAGTATATGAAATAATAAAAACCTAGATACTAAATCGGGAATTATTTGCTGATCTATTCATTTAAAAAACTTACTTTGCTCTCGTTGAACCAACAAATATATATATATATATATATATATATATATATATATATATATATATATATATATATATAAGTAAATTTGGCGAATGTAGTCGAGGGCGACCCGAAGGCTCCCTTTTCATTAGTTACTACACAAAGGTATAGGGGAGGGCGCTACTCCTTCCCTTAGATTCATCCACTTTACTCTTGATACGTACCTTATAATACTAAGTGTTAAGCAAGGAGGTATCAATTACCATTTTTTTAGCCTTTGGTATGACTCAACCTGAGATTGAACCCTGTTCTCTCGAGTCATTGGCGAACACTATACCTATACACTATACAATGGGTCCAATGAGAGAGGAAAAAACATGTTTTGAAGAAGAATAAATAACCTAAAAGCAAATTCTCTTGTGGACCTATTCATTATAAAGTATATATATATATATATATATAAACAGACCGAAACAGATGACTAAAACAGATAAGCATAGACTACGATGTTTTAGAGAGAGAGAGAGAGAGACAGAGAGAGAGAAAGAGAGAGAGAGAGAGAGAGAGAGACTCACCGGGAGACTTTTTGCTGAGAAGATGTTTTCGTTTGTCGTGCGTCGGTGTGACGGACATGCTTCTTTGACTGAAGGAACCGGCCGGGCTTCTGTTGAAAGGACTTGGCGACGATCCTCGGCAAGGGGTTCCGGTTCTGGAAGTTTCAGTTGAAGTGGAACTCATGGGTGAATTTTCAGGATACAATTTAGTTCGATCCGGCAATGGTGAACTGTTTTCGTCGTGATCCTCCAAGTCATACCAAATTGGCTGATCATCTAATGCAGCTTCATACAAGTCCAACAAAACTTCACCAATAAAAGTGTCGTCTGCGTTTTTATTGAATGACCAGAATGTCACCTCCAAAGCTGTGTTTTTCAGCTGAAAAAGAATTTAGGAGAGTGATCAGATGCACCGAGAGAAAGAAGAGATAAAGAAAGAAAAAAACAATGGAGAAAAAAATGAAAAAGAGGAAGGAATGTATATAAAGAGAAACGGAGAAGGAAGAAGAAAAAGTAAAGAAAGAAATAAAGAATGAAAATATTTAAAAAGAGGAAGAGAGATATCTGGAGAGAAATAGAGAAGGAAGATGAAGAAAAAACAAAGAAAGATGAAGAAAGAGATAGAAAGAATGAGTGACTAAAAGAAAGAAAGAAAGAAAGAAAGAAAGAAAGAAAGAATGAAAGAAAGGAAAAAACGGGAAAGATAAGTAAATGAATAAATAAAACAAGAAGAAATAATGATAAGAAAGAAAGAAGGAATGGAAAAAGAAAGAAGAAAGATATGTCGAGAGAAACAGTGGAGGAGGAAGAAAAAGCAAATAAAGATTAAGAGAGATAAAAAGTAATATTGACTAAGAAAAAGGAAAAAGAGAGAACAGAAGAGTAAAAAAGAAAGAAAAAACGAGAAAAATTAGTCAATTATTAAATGAATAAAGCTAGGAAGAAAAGAATATAAAAAAGAAAGACGAAAAGAAAGAAAGAAAAATCAAGAAGAAAGAGAAATAGAAAAACGGGAAAAGAAAAAGAAAGACAAAGGAAGATGAAGAATTAGATACGAAGGGAGAGTGGGAAATAAAGAAACAAAAATGAAAAATAGGGAAAGAAAGAGTGAAATATGAAAAAAATAAACAAGAAAAATAAGTAAATCGTAAGACAAATGTAGAAAGAAAGAAAGAAAGAAAGAATTTTATTAAAAACTATTCGTTCATCCGTAAATAATTCCGAGTATTGGAGGTGCCCATGGTGTAATGGTTATCGTCGAATGGACACGGCGACACGAGTTCAAATCCTGGACGAGACTGATTGCATTTCACATAGCACTAATACCCTTGGGAAAGGTATGAATCCAATTATTCTCCCTCCAGCTATAGGTAAATAGTAGGGCAGACTAGGTTCTTCGGCCTTGGTGAGGCAACTAGTCTAGAAAAAGGAAAACTCTGAATCCAAACCTGTTAAATTCCGCTAAAAATTTACCTTGTGTCATATCATTCCCGAGCGGAGGGGTTGGTAAATAGAGTAAACAATTCCGAGTATTGCTATGTTATACCATTTATAAAATTTGTTAAAAAACTGTTAAATGGTTTCAAGTATTGTTATTCAATACTAATAATTCTTTTCAACATTGCTCATTCGTTTGTATACACTTAAATGGTTTCAAGTAGGGCTACTTAACACTAATAATTCAATTTAACAGAAGTCGTTTTTTGGCACACAGTTAAATGGTAAAACAGTTTTATTTGATCAATAGGTGGCGTCCTAACAGGTACTACCACTTTGGGTCAGAGTGGACTTGGGAGTAATGGCAATGAAGAGGTATGCCACATTCCTTAAAACTCCATGATTGGATCCTGACCATGAAATGGTTTAGTGTCATAACAGGACACTCCTCAGAGCCTCACTAATTGGTACAGTTTAGTGTCATGGACACGGAAGAGAGAAGAGACAGAAAGAAAGAGATAAGCAGAGAGAGAGAGAGAGAGAGAGAGAGAGAGAGGGAGAGAGAGAGAAAGAAAGAGAGAGAGAGAAAGAGAGAGAAAGAGTAGTTGAAAGAGGGAGGAGGACAAAAAGAAAAAATAAAGAGAGAAACAAAAAGACAGATTCTGTTTGAATAATTATTGTTTTCATCAGACTGGGTTTTCAAACATTATTGTTTCATTTGACTGCAAAATACGCTTAAAGATTCCCAAAATGATTTTAGCTAAAAAGATGTATATTAATATTCATTTTTTCGCCCAAATTCTGAAGTTTCGAAAAATTAGACGCAATGAAAAAAAATCTGTCAGCTGTGGTAGAAGTTAAATCTTTGAACATAAAAGAAATGACTCGATAATAATTATTTATATTCCCGAAAGGCACCGAGAAAAAAATAGAATGGAAGAAATAAAAGAAATGACTGAGGCGCTTGTGGTTCAACGGTTACTGTCGTTGGAAATGGATGAATATCAATCACAAATTTTGCGTTGTTAACATGTCTTATTTTTAAAGGAATATCAATCTTGATGCACAAGTAAGAATTTAAAAAGAATATAGAAACATTTACGTACAAAGCTCACATACAAAATTAACAGGGAGGCGCTTGTGGTATAATGAGTATCTTCATTAGAAATGGACATGGTGATCCGAGTTCAAATCCTGGACGAGGCTTTATGTATTTCATATAGCGATAACACTCTCAGGAAAGGTATGAATCCAACTATTCTTCTTTCAGCTATTTAACTTTATAATGGTAACCTATCTTGAAGAAGGAAAACTCTGAATTTGTCCTGGGAGTGATAGCAATGAAAGGGTACTCCATATTCCCCAGAACTCCAATGACTAAATTGGTTTGGTTTGGTTTTATGGAACACCAACCACTCAAGGGTATTTAAAACCAAATCAATATATATATATATATATATATATATATATATATATATATATATATATATATAAACAGTTCTATTTCAAACAATTCAGTTTAGAATAAGTACATAGTTTAGTTCTATTTGCCCCCTAGATAGACCCCATCAAGTGCTGCCACTCCGGGCCAGAGTGGACCTGGGAGCGATGGCAGTTAAAGGGTAATCTGGATTCCCCAAAGCTCCAATATTACCAGAGCCTCACCATCAGATTGTTTAGTGTCGTATCTTGGACACTCATTGGGGGAGTCTTACCCCTCTGTAGTATTTGCAGCCCCAGCCGACAGGGCTACCACTAACTGGAGTTTTACCCTCAGATTATTTAATGTCATATCTAGGTCACTCGTTGTGTGTGCGTGTGTGTGTGTGGGGGTCTTACACCTCTGCAGAGATGCAGTCGGTGTATTCTACCGCCCCAACTGTGCTATAACTATTTGAATACTTTCGCTGATTAATTGATTTGCAATCAATTATATCAGTTCTATAAATGCAAAATGACTTCAAATCTATCGTCATAACCACCAAAGGTATTCTTTAACATGGGAGAAATAGAATTGAATAACGAAACAGAAAATGAAAAAAAATTCAACTTCAGATGTGATTTTAGAATAAGGATGATTGAAATTGTTATTTAAAAAGTTATACAACATTTTCTTTCTGTAAAAAAAATACTGTAAACTGAAATCTAAAGTTAAGGAAGTGAATACAAATATTAATGACAACTAAAAAATACGCAGTTGACATGATATCACTTGTAATTGCTACGTGAGTTCTTCCTCTTGGATATGGTGTGTCATATTCATTATATAATCTATACTCACATGATAAGGCGACAATTGACAGAAAGTAAAAGTTTCATTCCATTCTGGTGAAGAATTTTCTAAAATCGTCGTGGTCTCAAATTGTTCCCAGCAACTGACAAAAAATAAATAAATAAAATAAAATAAAATAAGGAAAAAGAAAAAAAAAAGAAAAAATATATTTAAAATGTACGGTAAACATAATTGCTATAATTTATTTATCCTAAATCCTTTTTTTTCCTCGAATATGTAGTCCAGTATTTCGTTTATGACTAAATACGAGGGTGTCTGTAAAAAAAAAAAAAAAAAAAGATTCTCGTAAGCCGAGAGAAAGATTTACAAAAACAAAATCTCCCTCTGTGATTTACGGCATAAACAACGTTCACTAACTCAGCAGGATGTTCGGAGAGGAAACATTAAATTACATGTTCTGATATGTTTGGACATTAATTATATATATATATATATATATATATATATATATATATGTGTGTGTGTGTGTGTGTATATATATATATATATATATATATAAAGAGAGAGGGAGGGAGTTACGTCTACTTTAGGCCGACACACAAATCTACAATCCTCTATAAGTGGATGGATAGATATTCATTCATGTACATTATCAAATGCAGGCACAAATATTCCTCAAAAATATATTCAGGCAAAAGAGTATATTTGAAAATATTACATCGTATATACAAAACTTTGCACAATGCATTTCAAAAAGAATGCATCCCCTTTCTGACAATTTGTATCAAGACTATTTTAACTTCTTTGTAGCCCTGAAAAGCAGTAGTTGTAGACAGCCCAATCGGTGAAGATAGCGCACAGCAGTCAACGGAGACTACTATGTCGGTAAAACTACTATGTCGGTGATCTTATTCATCGACTAGTGAGGAAAACACACGATGATACAACTAGACTTAAAGTGTTAGGACCTTTCGTTATTGTATCCTCCCTGTTCAGTCTCTGAGGCCACGGAAACAGGAAGGAATGAACAATGGACGCCGCGCGAGCAGAGAGCCTCGAAGAACAGTCTCTACATGTATCTTTGCTTCCTTTCACTGCAAACGTTTGTCTACTTGCATCCCAGCCACAAAAGAGAGTGAATCACAAAATCCGTGTTTATATATATATATATATATATATATATATATATATATATATATATCCTGGGATTCATAGAGCACACGACTCCCACTTTCGCCTTGACTTCGCAAGACGGTTGTGGCGTGTTAGATCAAGCGTGTTATCTCTTGCGCAGTGGAAGAATATTTGAACCTTGCCAATTTGCGCCTCGGAAGTCACTTGCTTATAATGCTACAATGGCTTTTTAAGAGATTTTTTTCGATGAGCGAATAAAACCCTCAAACACCTCATAGGGATCTTCGGATGTTTACAAAGGTAGCTGGTCTGAGCTTCCCTACGACAACTCCCATAACTTTATTATAAAGGAAAGGCATTTTATTCGGCCCCACTGAAATGGGACTGAGTGCAAAAAAAAAAAAAAAAAAAAAAAAGAAAGAAAAGGAAAAACTTTTAAGAAAAAACTATACCAAAAGTGTAAATATGAATGTACAATGAACACTATACGCGGATCATTAAATAAGTTTCCAGTTTTTTTTCGTATGGGCACTTTTATTGATAGTACACACATGAAACTCTAGTCTCCTTCGAGGTAATCTCCTCCGGCTGCAATGCACTTGTTGTACCGTTCCAACAACTTCTAGAAGGCACCATGGAAGTCCTCTTGTGTGAGAGTGTCAATGACCTTCGTCACAGCCTCTTTCATCTCCTCAATTGTCTCATAACGACAGCCTCTGTGCTTAGGGAATAAGCAAAAGTCACAGGGAGCAAGTCAAGACTATAGGGAAGCCGAGGAACTGTGTTGATGCCCATCTTGCTCAAATAGTCTGTGATAAGGATGGAGTTGTGAACTGGTGCATTGTTCTGGTAGAAATGCCACTGACTCGATTTGAAGAGTGCTGGCCTCTTCCCTAGGAATCTCTTCCTGAACTCCCTTAAAACCTCAACATAGTAACGCTAACCAATACCCTTTAGCCAATCAACTCTGGTGTTCTGACTTCCTTACTCCTCCCACACCGCTCATCATCCCTCACAGACTCTCGGCCTTCTTTGAATCTCTTATGCCACTCAAAAACTGATGCTCGATTCATGCAAGATGGTCGAAAAGCAGTCTGAAGCATTCCATACGTTTCTGTGGCATCATTTTTTCCAAGTTTAAAACAGAATTTTATTGCATATCGTTCTTTTAAAGTGTCAGATTGCATTTTTGAAATTCACCAGCTGTGACAATCAGGATTTAGTAGGGTGTATTCCAATTTGTGCTGTAGCTGTTCATTTGAAGCTTAAATCATAAAAATTGGCCAGTCTTCTCATACGATGTATATCAATAACATAGTGAATTTTCAAGAGTCTACGACAATTTTAAATGCCTGTACAAAAAAAGTCTGGAAACTTATTGAAGGCACCACCTATATAAACTCTAGGTAAAAATAACCTTAGACAGGTTGAAATCAATCAATCAGTCCAGTCAGATGTTAGAGAGAGAGAGAGAGAGAGAGAGAGTGAGAGAGAGAGGGGGGTGCTTACGACATTTTTATTGGCAAATAAAATAACAATGAATTAACCGAACCAGTGTTTCCGTTTTTCTTCGCATAATAGCGAAACTAGTACTTTATGTTTAACTTCCCTCCCCACGATAGAAGGGTGTGACACAAGGTCCCTCTAATGCGAGGAATTGTTGAGAAACAAGCTTCCCTTTTTAAGAACGCGTCCCAAGCACCAGGTACTGGAACCAACCCTTAAACTTATTTAGACGACGGGTTTGTATGTAACGCATTTGGACAGTCCTCTGAAACTGAACTTTCATTTTTACTCAAAACATATACTCAAGTATTTTTCTGCTTAAGTCATAGATCAAAGCAAATAAACATTGATCAGATGATGCAATGGATTTTAACGCTGCAGTTTGAGTATATCATATAATGCTGATTATATCAATGTAATAGTTTTTGATCACTATCAGCCTCAACTGGTCTAGTCGACCATTGTCTAGAGAAAGATCTCCCTTCTTCGTTCAACAAGGGATATTCATCAAGAAATTTTGTAAATCACTTTTAACAAGTTCGATCTTTCACCGCATCTTCTCCATAAACTATACACTCATTTTTGCTTTGCTTTTAGATACTTTCAAACGAAAGCATAAAAACCAGGGAATGTTATTTTTTTCTATCTTTAGTAATAAATACAGTAAACAAAAACGTTTTCTGACAAGATTTTAAATGCACAACACTCAACAATAGCATCCAAAAGAACCTTTTTAAATGAGGTTAAAAGTTAATGATTTTAATGCAATCTAACGACGAAGAATTCGGCTATCCAAATGCAATAAAATTAGGATATTTTGTTTTCACATTTGAATTTTATGACTTTTAGGACACTAAAAAGTGAATTATTCTAAATATAATGATTCTAAAGATTGTAATAACTCAGATAGCAAGAGTATCATAATTCATTAATTACAAATCGATCTGACATCGAGGTCAACTTCTTGATTTTTTGCTCAAAATTAAGTTAACCCTATACCTGCAAGAGGTTGAACCCCAAACATACAGAAGGCAACTTGTAGAATTTATGAAACATCCAAATTTCACCTTATACATTAGAATTAAATTTATATGAATTCACAATCTATTGTGCTGTCATGAAATTGCGCAGATAAACAACTGGTTGTAGATGTCTGACTGGATGCCTAGGTGCTATGACGTTCTGCCTAGTTCTTACAGCCATTAAATCCTCTGTTGGAAATTGCATATGATATAGCATTACTGCAATATCTAATTTGTATTATAGTTTTATATCATATTATTTATTATATTATTATATTATATTATTATAATATATAGTTTTATATTATATTCATGCTTGAGTTAATTTGTTAAATATATACCCAAAATACGAGTTTAAGTTAAAAATGTTTGTAGTAGTCTGCTGGAGTTTTGGTAAATGGTGTATATCAATTATTAGGAGTATTATTGACACCACCCCCATAAAGCAGCCGCTGTACGGCTACCTACCTCCCATCACGAAAACTATCCAAGTTAGACGAACCAAACATGCAGGACACTTCTAGAGAAGTAGTGACGAGCTCATAAGTGGTGTACTCCTATGGACCCCTTCACATGGCCGTGCAAAAGCAGGGCGACTAGCTCGAACCTACATACAGCAGCTCTATGAGGATACGGGGTGTAGCCCTGGGGACCTACCGGAAGCTTTGAACGATAGAGAGGGGTGGCGAGAGAGGGGTGGCGAGAGAGGGTCAGGGATATCTGTGCTGATGGCAAAACAAGATGATGATGATGATTGACCAATCGGTTGTAAACGTTTGAATTTTTGTCCTACCATATAAGATGACAGCTAGTTTTGTAGAGAATTTTTCAGTTTTAAAAAGTCACAATTTACAGTAACCTGAAAAATCTAATTTGGACATGTCCCATAACCTTATTGCGCATGTGCATGGGTTTGAATATTTACATTAGAGGCATTGGAAAAATCCCTGAATTGAAAAAGACAGAATGATTCCATATTTTAGTGCTGGTATTTTTATTAGTAACAATTCTCTTCGTTCTTAACTCCTGGAATTATGTAATTCCTTCAAAATGCTTGTTGTGTTGATGAATTTTATTTCTGGCTGACGTGACTAACAAATTAATAAGAGTGTTGTCTCCAGTCTAATCTAACCAGAGTCAGTAAATCTTTATGGCTTTTTCCTTGATTTCTCTCTCTCTCTCTCTCTCTCGCGCGCGCGCTTAATGCCATAAATATCTTATTCACATGATCTACTCTGAATAGAGAGATTGCGTTGATTCAAACAGAGTATTATCGTCTAAAATATATTGGACTTGTTAGACAGCTTGGGGGTGCCTGTGGTGTAATAGTTATCGTCGCAGGAAATGGACACGGCGACACGAGTTCAAATCCTGGACGAGACTGATTACATTTCACATAGCACAAATACCCTTGGGAAAGGTATGTATCCAATTATTCTCCTTCCAGCTATGGGTAAATAGTAGGTGAGGCAACTAGTCTTAGAGAAGTTAAACTCTGCTTAAAAATTGACCTTGTGTCATATTTTGCTCGAGCGGAGGGGTCGGTAAATATGGTTAGACAGCTTAAAATATTGAACAAGGCAAGTATTATTTAGTTAATTGATAGATTTGTTGATTTTAACGACATGTCAACTCGTCTTGGGTTATTTTATGCATAGAGATTAAGGAGTTGCATATATTGTCAATTGATATTCACATTTTTGTGTATTTTCTAAAGGGTTATTAAACACACTGTTATAAGATATCAAGGATATTCCTTTCTAATAAAACTTATTTTCAAACCGTTCTATTTGTCCCATCGATGAGACCATAACAGGTGCTACCACTTCGTATTAGAGTGAATCTGTGCGTCATAGAATTGAAGGGGTACTCGGTGATCCTTTGATCTCCAAAACAGGAACCTCGTCACCAGATACAGTTTCGTGCTATACCCAAGTCCTCATTTTTGGAGGGGTTCTTACCTCTTTGTAAGGGATACAGTCAGCATATTCTAAGCCTCATCAACAGTAGTAAGAATCAAACCCGCAAATAATTGTATCATAGCTAAGCTTACTAAAATTTTCACCACGCAGACTCCCTAAAAATTAAGTATGCCTTAGATTTAGAACAAGTCGGTTGGTTAGATGTTTTGGTTTATGGCACATAAACCTGAGATTTAGAACAAGGATTCAAATATGGAATCATCATCATCATCATCATATCGTGCTGGCAGCACGGATATCCCTGACCCTCTCTCGCCACTCCTCCCTATCGTTCATCGCCCTAGGTAGGTCTTCAGGACAACAACCTGTATCCTCACATAGCTGCTGAATGTACGTTCGTGCTGGTCGTCCTGCTTTTGCGCGGCCATGTGTGGGGATCCATAAGAGTACATCTCTTATGAGTTCATCTCTGCTTCTCCAGTAATGTCCTGCATGTCTGGTTCGCCTAACTTGAATAGTTTTCGTGATAGGGGGCAGGTGGCCGTACAGTTGGTGTCTTGTGGGGTGTTGCTGCCAGGACTTGTTGAGGATTGCACGCAGCATTCTTGTGTAATTGCCATCTAGTTTCTTCTCCAGCCGTTTTGTTAGCGTCCATGTAGTGCATCCATATAGCAGTATCGATATGACCGCTGCCTGGAAGAAACTGCGTTTCATTTTATCGGTTAGGTCTGATTTCCATATAGTCGATAGCCTATTGATAGCTGTCCATGCTTTCGTTAACCTCGTTTCGATGTCCTTTTCGGTTGATTCGACGCTACTTCCTAGGTACGTGAATTTGTCTACTAGTTTAAGAGGGGTTCCTTTTAGAGTGGAGATGTCCCCCGTTTGGTTATAGCACATATATTCCGTTTTGTGTGCATTAACATGGAGGCCTATGCTTGCTGCTGCTCGTTCCAAACTATGCAGAAGTGTTTCAGCTTGGTCAGGTGTATTTGCCAGTATCGCTATGTCATCGGCGTAGTCGGCGTCGGTAGCTACTGAAAATCAAACGCACAATTCAGCCAATGAATGATCTATGAGACAATTTCGCTATTTGTTGGATCATGAAGCGACCCTCTAAAATCGTTCAGTAATTTGATGAGTAAAGCATAATTGTATGTGTCGTTATAGAGAGATAATATATTTTGTTCTCTTATAACACAGAAACAACTTCAAAAGGAGCTCTAAAAAACAGAGAGACTATATAGCTGGTCGGGTTATATGGTATATCAACCTTTGCAAGTTATTTAATGCCGAATCCTGCTTTGACCACCCTATACTAAAAAAAGCATAAAAGAAATCAGTCTATTGTCTGCTGACCTCTGACCATACTAGTGAGCAAATAAATATATTCCCAAGGTGGTTACATTAAATAAAACATGAAAAACTAAATATTGAGGTAAGTAAATCTTTATGATCAAATTTCACCATTTTTTTTGTTGTTGTTGAAGCACATTTTATTTTCTATTAGTACCAGTGACTGGCATTTAAAAAAAAAGTAGAATTTTTAATACCGATTTCAAGTTTGGTTGTTTATGGCACATCAACTCCTGTGTGTTATTTAATGCCCAATTTTGTTTATCCATACATATATAACAGGATTTGTAAGTGAATAGGTAATATTTTAAAACAAACTCGAGCTCATTTCTTTGTTTACTCTTACATGGTTACAATTATTGCAAGCGCTAATAATTCGATAGAGTTTCAAGTATTGCTATTCAGCACTAATAATTCCATCCCATTGTAATCGTTTTTTTTTTTGTTTTGCACTCAAGTAAATAATTTCAAATATTATTTTTATTTAATTTAAGTAATTCAATTTAAGTAATTCAATTTAAGTAATCCTATCTAGTGGAAATAATTCACACATATCAGTATGGTTTCAAATAACTTATAATAGATCTAAGTAAATTATTGAACAGTTCTATTTGAACCATAAAAGAGACCTTAACATACATTTGTTTGCATACAGTTAAATGGTTTCAGGTATTGCTATGTAAAATCAACTATTGAGTTTAACATCAGTGATTTTTTGGCACATAGTTATATGGTAAAACCGTTCTATTTGACCCATAGATAAGACCCTAACAGGTTCCACCAGTTCGAGTAAGAGTGGACCTGAGAGTAATGTTAATGAAAGTGGGTACACCACATTCTCCAGACCTCCAATACACGGGCCTCGCTATTAGATGCTTTAATATCATATCCAGGACACTTGTTGGGTGGGGATCCTACCCCTGCAGAAAGGAAGTCGATGTATTCTACATCCCCATCCGTCAGGGCTGAGACATCATATAGGAATTACAGAATTGAGCAATAATCGAATTAGTCACTGACATTTTTTCGAAAAGATATCACTGTTTGAAAGAAAAAAAAATGATATTGGCAACATTAAAATCATCATATTTGTTTTCTATATTGCTTGTCTCGTTTGAAAGAAATACTGATTGAAACAAATTTACAAAAGGTTCAATATAGTGAATAAGAAAAAAGATCAAATAAGTCGGTCGTTTCTTTATTAGAAATGTAGTCATCGATTTGGTGAATTGTGAAAAGCTTCTTCTTGAAGTCCCTTGCAATTCAATGTACAGAGAAGTAACACAACATGGTTGCTTCAATATTTATTTAGCATGACGTCTAATTTCTATTATTTCGTTTTCCTTCTTTAATAAAAAGAAGTCTCATTGGTTGTGTAAAGAGCTGAATAATGAGGAAATCCAAGATTTTAATCGTCAAACTTTTATCTTTTAATCCTTAGTTTATTCTTAAAATTATATCATGATTTTATTACTAAAATAATCATCAATAAAAAAGCTTTTTATCGTTGAAGTCTATTTTCTTAGATCGGCTTTTCTATTATCACATTGTAAATAGTAAAATTGGCGAATGTAGGCGAGGCCGACCCAAAGGTTCCTTTTTCAATAGCTACTACACCGAGGAGTAAGGAAGGGCGTTACTCTTTCCTTAGATTTTTCTTCTTTACCCTTGATACGTACCTTATAATGCTGAGTGTTAAGCAAGGAGATATCAAGTACCATTCTTTGAGTCTTTGGTATGACTTAACCTGGGATTGAAGCCCAGTCTCCCGGACCATTGGTGAGCAC
The DNA here is from genome assembly GCA_963585895.1 of Sepioteuthis lessoniana. Classification (NCBI taxonomy): domain Eukaryota; kingdom Metazoa; phylum Mollusca; class Cephalopoda; order Myopsida; family Loliginidae; genus Sepioteuthis; species Sepioteuthis lessoniana. Next base: position 127,872,817 of record OY757907.1, read on the forward strand.
TCTACCCAATAGGCCAATATCACATTAGTATCTGTTATTTATATTAAAATGAATGACAATATTCCACAAAAATTGGCCAGCTTTATCGGTTGGTCTTAAAATATGCACACTGTATCTCCTGAGGAGGTGTAAGACCTCTCTTCACAAAAAAGGGCGTCTTGTGTATAAGACTAAACTGCATCTGGAGATGAGTATCCACTCCTGGTTGTCTGAGGACGATGGAGGAGTAAGGAGTATCCCCTTTCATTACTATAACACTCAGGTTCACTCCGTTGTACTTGTTTGGATCTCATCAATTAGTCAAATAGATATTATAAAATTATTTGTATTATATAGAAATACTTGAAACTATGCAATTCTGTAAAATATAAAATCCTGTTTATAATTTAATATTAAATAACCCATCAGGACCATAAATATATTGCTGGTAACACTCCACAAGCAGATATAAATATAAGTGCTCTGTTACGAGACCCAAAATGAAAAGGTGTATCCTTTTAGTCTGCAACTTTTACAGTGTCACGTGAACGGGAGAAATAGAGTGAAAGAATTACTTGTGTCACATAAAAACGCGTTGAGTTTCATTGGTGACAGACGAAACAATATACCGACTGCATTTATTCACCCCGAAAAAGCATCACCCTCAAGGGTAGGGGTGCGCTAGAAACTGTCCGACTAATTCATTGTCTGACTCCGACCAACTACGACCCGCTAACTGATTGTCTGGTCTGACTTCGACTGACTCCTCGGACTAATTGATCGTTTTCACTTTCTGACCGCTAAATCACCCTGCTTATATGATATTCTAATAATCTCATTAACTAATGATGATAAGAACACGTGTGTTCAAAAACTTTCCATAAACCAGTCATCGCTAATCCAGTCGATGGCACATTCAAAATTTTTATTGTGAACATCCTGACCCACCGCGAATTTCAAAAAAGCAACCAATCAATTTCATATCCCTTTATTTCATGCGATACGTGCATAATTTGCCCATCGCATGCGACTTAGACTTCAATTCAAAGATTTTAATAAACTCCCAATTTATAACTAAAAATAAAACGATTAACTAATATAATTAATGACCATCCTTATTTATATTACATGTTGATGGGCAAATAAATTAAATCGAACGAAAAAGTGCATGAATACCAAATTTCCATGACGTAATGGCTTAAGTACTGGACTGCAGTCTTGAAGGAAGTGATTTTAAACTCCAGTCATGCTATTATGTTCAGTTTTCGACTAATAATCTTGGGAAAATTTTGAAAACTTTTACTGTTTTTCTATAAATGTTGATATGCCTTAAACAAAGATATGCCATTAAACAAAAATATCTGAATACGTTAAAGATATGCCATTAAACAAAGATATGCCATTAAACAGCGATACCTGAATACATGGTAGAAAACCTTTGCTTCCACATAAGAGAACTGTTTTAACATTTTCTAAGGTTCTTTTATAAAATAATTTTAAAGCAATTATTGACATATGTTAAGGCCTTTAAAATAGGTAGAGCTTCTGAATATTGAAAATATAGTTTTGATTATAATCAAACATTAAGAAGAGAATAAAATTTCAGCAATAAATAACCAATAAGGAGTTGATATACAGTTTGTTTGGTTTGGTTTAGTTATGTTTGGTTTGGTTTAGTTTGGTTTGGTTTAGTTTAGTTTGGTTTGGTTTAAATTGGTTTGGTTTGGTTTAGTTTGGTTTGGTTTGGTTTAGTTTGGTTTGGTTTGGTTGAAATTGGTTTGGTTTGGTTTAGTTTGGTTTGGTTTGGTTTTATGACATATCAACCATTGTAAAGTATTAATGCCAAATCAATTTTCATGCATATAAACAGTTCTATTTCAAACAATTCAGTAAAGTACAAGAATAGCCTTTTGTTTACGCACAGTTAAATGTAAAAACAGTTCTATTTCAATTCAGTTTAGCATAAGTACACAGTTTCAATGTAAAAACAATTCTATTTCAAACAATTCAGTTTAGCATAAGTATACAGTTTCACTGTCAAAAACAGTTCTATTTCAACCAATTCAGTTTAGCGTAAGTACACTGTTTATTTCTATTTGACCCATAGATGGGACCCTATTCGATGCTACCACTCCGGGCCAGAGTGGACTTGAGAGCGAGGGTACTCCGCATTCCCTAAAGCTGCGGCATTACTGGAGCCAGGACGCTAATTAGTTAAGTTTAACCTCTCTGCAGAGATGCAGTCTGTGTATTCTATAACTCCCAACCCAGACAACTGGGCTAGGTATACTATTAAAGAAATAAACAGAAATCAGTTAGCAAAATAACTTAATATATATATTTCAATGTCCTTAAATCGATGGCACAACTAAATGTCTCAGAAAGAGAAGACGCTCTAGTTTCACTTTCTTCCAATGTTTTTTGTTAAGAACCAAAATTGATTTTTAACGAAAAATATCGGAAGGAAATAAACGCATCCTTTAAAGTTTGATTCAGGTGTGACATGCATTCAATACAAAGTTCACGTTGAATAAATAAGTCACTATTTCTTTTTTATTTATGAATTGAATAAACAGATTCCACGCGTTAAATAATAAATTCTTTAAAATCAGATTTTCTTTGATTTTCCATGTAAAATAAGCAGTTCACAATATCCAAAATCTGTATTTTTTTTACCAAAAAGCTTCTGCATTTTCTATTGTTGTAAAAAGTTTTTCTCCTTTTATCCTAAGTATAGTCACACCCTCGACCAATTAAATTGTATAAAGCGTGAACAATGAATTCAAAGAATTTTTGAATGAGAAATTCTTTGTGGATTCCAAAGAAAAACAGCTGAAATTAGTCAGAGCCAATTAAAAAACTGAGAAGCCAGTCTTGACTTTTTCTGAACACCAAGTTTTAGTAAACACAAGATTATGAAAGTGCAGTATTCTTCATATTTACCCAACGTAATTCTCGATAACTTTTTTTTTTATCTCCTAAACGGAAAATTTATCTCAAGATTAAATACTTGAGGACGTGAAAGGCATATAAAAATACGATGCAGCAGCTTCCCACCAAATCAAAAGAATAATTAATTGATTGATTTTAACGGCATGTCAACCTGTCAAGTGCTTCTTAATGAACAAAGGTTTGGAAATTGCGTTCGTTGCACATTCATATTTACATTTTTTGTGTTGTTCTTTCTTTTGTTTTTTTTGTGCATGGTCTAATAAAAAAAAATTTAAACTCATCAATTAACCAATAAATGGGACACTAACAGTACTTCCACTCCGGATCAAAGCGGACCTATGAATAATGGGAATGAAGAAGTACTCCACAATCCCCAGATATCCAGAACTGGAGCCTCACCGTAAGATGCACTAAAGTGTCATACCAAGAACACCTTTTTTTGTGGTCTAAATTTTTTGTAGGGAATTCAATCAGCGTTTAATGAATTCAAGGAACCTTTGAAAGAGAACTTTTTTGTAGGTTTCAAAAACAAACAGTTTGAAATCCACAACAAATTTCTCTTTTTTGCGGGAAGATTTTAAGGAATAATTGTTTTACTAGAATAAAATCAGTCTTCGATGTGACTTGGCCAGGTTACAACGTTTAGTTACAACAGCTTCAATGTTGTGTCTTACGAGAAGTTAGTCAGCAAATGAATGTAAACAGTTTTGTCTGTTTAAATGAGGCATTTTTTGTTGAAAATTCTTCTTTTAATGTTTGGTTAACAACACCGAAATTAGTATCGTGTTTTAACAGAAAGGCATTATTATTTAGTCAGATGTTTCTAGTATACGTTACTTCTTCCGATCAGGCATCCTAAATATGGGTCTTGTTGTTTATGACTTATTGTCTGAGAGTTGTCAAGTAGAGCTTGTGCTTGCAGCTGGTCTTTTGTTATTTCTTGATTTATTGTGTTCCTTTAATGTTTTTCCTGTTCTAAATCACATAACATAATTGGGTAAATCGACTACTAAGTCGCACACGCCCACATATATATATATATAATTGTGTGTGTGTATGATTACATATGTATATATCAATGCATATACATAACAGATAATACACAGTTACCCTGTATCACAGTACTCAAGATACAGACTTTGTTTCGTTGTTTAATGGCATATTAACCTTCGTGGGTTATTTAATGCCAAAGCCATCCTTCTAGAAGAACAGTGATGGTGCTATTTAACCCATAGCTGGGAGGGTAAGGGGGTTCATAACTTTCTCAAGGTTATTTGTCCGAAAGTGAACATAATAACGCGACTGGAGTTCGAACTCGCGTGCTACGATTTCGCAGGCCATCGCTTTAACCATTACCCCACTCAATATACAGAGATCGAACCACTTAGTGTATAGTGTTGAAATGCTCAAACGAAACTTCGATTCTGCATTATGCACGTGGCTGAAGTGTTAAGTAAATACATAGAACAGTCTCTAATTTTTCGCATTTCAGGTTATATTAAGTGGTGCCTTCAATAAGTTTCCAGACTTTTTTGTACAGGCATTTAAAATTGTCGCAGACTCTTGAAAATTCCCTATGTAATTGCTACACATCTTATGAGATGACTGACCAATTTTGATGATTTCTGGTTCAAATGAACAGCTACAGCAGCAATTGGAATACACCCTACTAAAGCCTGATTATCATAGCTGGTGAATTTCAAAAATGCAATCTGGACGTGAGGACGCTTTCGAAGAACGATATGCAATAAAATTCTGTTTTAAACTTGGAAAATATGCCACAGAAACATATGGAATGCTTCAGACTGCTTTTGGAGCATCTTGCATGAATCAAGCATCAGTCTTTGAGTAGCATAAGAGATTCAAGGAAGGCAGGGAGTCTGTGAAGGATGATGAGAAGTATGCGAGGAGTAAGGAAGTCAATGCACCAGAGTTGATTGGCTAAAGGGTTAGGGTTAGGGTTACTATGTTGAGGTTTTAAGGGAGTTCAGCCAGAGATTCCGTCGGAAGAGGCCAGCACACTTCAAATCGGGTCAGTGTCATTTCCACCTGGACAATGCACCAGTCCACAACTGCATCTGTGTCACAGACTATTTGACCAAGATGGGCATCAAGACATTTCCTCACGGTCCCTATAGTCCTGTGACTTTTAGTTATTCCCTAAGCTCAGAGGCTGTCGTTATGAGACAATTGAGGAGATGAAAAAGGCTGTGACATAGGTCATTGACACGCTCTCACAAGAGGACTTCGATGGAGCCTTCCAGAAGTTGTTGGAATGGTACAACAAGTACATTGCAGCCGGAGGAGATTACTTCGAAGGAGACTAGAGTTTCATGTGTGTACTATCAATAAAAGTGCCCATACGAAAAAAGTCTGGAAACTTATCTAATGATCATCGTATATATTAAAAACTGATTTTCAATTCAGTCTCTAGTTTTCAACAAAAGAACGCTGACCTCTTTTCTACACACCTTATATATATATATATATATATATATATATATATAAATGTGTGTGTGTGTGTGTGTGTGTGTGTGATGATTCCGTAGGCGAGACAGTGGCAGCCACCAAATATTGTTGACTCTGTCACCGCTGTTCTAACTTAGATCGACATATGATCTATCACAATAAATTTAACTTTAAAATAATTCTATGCCAATATCACACAATGTGCCATTAGCTGGTATTATAATTGGAGAGTTATCTACTGAAGATTGGAAATCGACAGCTAAGGAGCTTGGAAGGATTGCTGTGAGCAGTAATCTCTAAATAACTTTTAAATTCCCTGCGTCTTCTATGTCGCCAAATACTGTATATATTAGCTTTATCTTGCTCAGTCTCGTCAAGATAGGAAGATTCTGGTGCGCTTATGTTCCAAGTGAGGAAGGTCAACCAGCAATGAAAATGAACATTTAAACTTATGTGTACATTTATTTGAACGTCAACAGCTGAAAAGAGAAACTGAAAAAGAAGTTAAAGAAATAAAAGAACAAAAAAGAAAAAGAAAGAAAAGAAATTTATTTGTTTTTCGATAAGGAATAGCCATGAAGCTAATCCTCACATACAATTCCACGTAACAAAATCAATAAAAAAAATAAAGGAAAGCCTTAATTATTTATACCAAACAATCTATTTACTTACCTTGATGGAAGTAATCGTAACATGGCGAGAGGACTCGGCATTTTTCGTTCGGGCTTGTCCGGTGGTACAAGATTAACGACTTTCATTATAGTTATAATTAATTTCATCTTATCTGGAAGGAAGTTGATCTTCATTTGTAGACGCCCAACAATCACCCTTGTGGTATCTTTCTTGATTTCTAGCTGAAAGAACAAACAATCAATGAATACTTTGTATATTACGCAGTTTTACAGACATCATTTATTATCCTCATTGAGGTACGATTCATGTATTTGTGACGTTAAAGACGATTACTTGATGGCGACTGATGTCTCTCCAGGTCAGACAAGGTTTTGGTATTTATCATTACGATGCTGTATCATCTGCTCCAATGATTACAGTAACGAAAGAACAGTCTTTTCAATATTCAAACTACACATTAATCATACAATTTACGTGAAAGTTTTGATATTCAAATTTTGTTGCCCTGTCAACAGACCATAGAATACATTAATTCTATCCCCTGCAGTACGGTAAGCCTCTCTCCTCCTTTGAAGGAGTATCCTGGCTAGGATACTGAACTGAATCTTCTGGTGAGGCTCTAGTTCTAGAGATATGAGGAAGTCTGAAGTACCTCTTCAAAGCCATTACTCCCACCTCTACTTTGAATCAGGGTAAGAGTACCTGTTCGGGTTCCATTTATCGGTCAAATAGATGTTTGAAAATTATTTGCATTTGATAGAAATACTTGATGCCTTATGACTGCAAATTATTTGCATTAAGAATAGTTACTTTTTTCAAAAGATTAGTATTACTTGAAACCAAATGAATGACAATTATAAAATAGAGATAATTACTTGAAACCACGTAATTATTAGTATTAGAGAAGAATACTTGAAATCATAAAACCGTGTATTAAATGAACAGTTGATATCACATAACTATACATTATTTGTATTAAGAATAGTTTTGGATGTATCATAATAAATCATACACAAATATATGGTTTTAAGATATTATTTCTACTTGATAACTTTCATTTGTTTGCAAACAATAATATGGTTTAAACTGACCAATAACAATAATCCTGAGTTACTAATTATAGCTTTATGTAATTATTCTTAATACAAATAATTCAAACACAGTTTTATACATCAAGTATTCTTATCAATAATTTTCAAACAGATCAATTTGACCAATACATAGGACACTGTTAGGAAATATCACAACGATTCAGGGTTGACCTGGGTTTAATGGCAATAAAAAGGTACTCTACATTCTCTAAACCCCTAGATCTGGAGTCTCACTATCAGAGGTAGTTTAGTGTCATATCGAAGACATCTTTGATTGGGCTAGTCTTACACTTTGACAGAGGATACAATCAACGAATTCTAAGTCCCATCACTACTTCAGAAAGCAATTTTAAAAGAATAGAAACAATTTACAGAAATTCTAAAAGGCCAATTGAGTTCGTGAAAAAAGGTCGAATAAGTCGCTTTTTTTAATTAAAAACATAGATTTACATAAAGAAAATATTGCTGCCCACTTGAAAGAAAAATATAATTCTGGAATCATAAAAATTATTATATTGTTTGTTTTCCAATATTGCTTGTCTCGTTTGAAAGAAATACTGATTGAAACAGATTTTACAAAAGGTTCAATATGGTGAATAATAATAAAAAAAGATCGAATAAATCGATTGTTTCGACATCAGAATTGTTGTCATTGATTTGATGAACGATGAAAAGCTTCTTCTTGAAGTCCGTGGTAATTCAATGCATAGTGAAGTAACACAACATGGTTGCTTCAATATTTATTTAGCATGACGTCTAATTTCCACTTTTTCGTTTTCCTTCTTTAATAAAAAGTGAGTTACACGACGAAGTGTCATTGTTTGTGTTAAGAGCTGAATAATATGGAAATCTGAGATTTCAATCGTCAAACTTTTATCTTTTAATCCTTAGTTTATTCTTACAATTATATCATGATTTTATTACTAAAATAATCATCAATGAAAAGGCTTTTATCACCGAAGTCTATTTTCTTAGATCGGCTTTTCTATTATCACATTATTAACTGTTATTTATGATAAAATGAATGACTATATTCCACAAAAATTGGTTAGTCGTGTCGGTTGGGCTTAATGTACACACATTGTATCTCCTGAGGAGGTGTAAGACCCCCACCTAAAAAGGAATATCTTAGGTAAGACATCAACTTGCATATGATGGTGAGGCTTCAGTACTGGATCCCTTTCATTTTCATTTAGGGTTTCATCTATGGGTTAAGTAGATTTGTTTCAAAACCTTTAGTATTAGATACGACACTGTTCTGCATCTGAGGGTGAGGCTCCTGTTTTCTCTATCTGAGGAATGCAGAGTACTCTTTCGTTGCCATTAGACACGGATTTTTTTCTGACCTAGCGTTGTAGTAACTGTCAGAGTTCGATCTATTGGTTGAATAAGTTTTAAAAATCATTTGATAGGAATTCTTGATAAGATGTAACTGTAATCATTTGAGTTAGAATAGTTACTTGATGGTATAATTGTTTACTAAGCATTATTATCAAATAGAAATAATGTTCTTGAAACCATATAACTATGTCCAAACAAATGACTCATTAAATAGAAATAATTACTTGAAACCATATAACTATGTCCAAACAAATGGATCTCATTAGATAGAAATAATTACTTGAAAGCATATAACTGTGTCCAAACAAATGACTCTCATTAAATAGAAATAATTACTTGAAACCATATAACTGTGTCCAAACAAATGACTCTCATTAAATAGAAATAATTACTTGAAAGCATATAACTGTGTCCAAACAAATGACTCTCATTAAATAGAAATAATTACTTGAAACCATATAACTGGTCCAAACAAATGACTCATTAAATAGAAATAATTACTTGAAACCATATAACTATGTCCAAACAAATGACTCTCATTAAATAGAAATAATTACTTGAAACCATATAACTATGTCCAAACAAATGACTCTCATTAAATAGAAATAATTACTTGAAACCATATAACTATGTCCAAACAAATGGATCTCATTAGATAGAAATAATTACTTGAAAGCATATAACTGTGTCCAAACAAATGACTCTCATTAAATAGAAATAATTACTTGAAACCATATAACTGTGTCCAAACAAATGACTCTCATTAAATAGAAATAATTACTTGAAAGCATATAACTGTGTCCAAACAAATGACTCTCATTAAATAGAAATAATTACTTGAAACCATATAACTATGTCCAAACAAATGACTCTCATTAAATAGAAATAATTACTTGAAACCATATAACTAGGTCCAAACAAATGACTCTCATTAAATAGAAATAATTACTTGAAACCATATAACTATGTCCAGACAAATGACTCTCATTAAATAGAAATAATTACTTGAAACAGACAATAACTGTTAATATACAATGAATATGATTCCCCAACCCGTAGGAATAAAAACCCCGAGTCGGTTTGATACACCGTTAAAATCAACCTATATATACTCAAAAGATAAGTCGTGCCGCAAAATGTCTCTCACTTGAAACTAGGGAGAGAAACTTATCACACATTCTCCTGGTCATTATAATCATCAAAATCTCTAATCGAGTTGCTTCCTGACTCCAAAGAGGGTTAATGTCTTTAAAGAAAATGAGATTAATAACAACATTTACTCTTAAAAATAAAGAAAACAAAATAAAATAAAATGTAACAATAAATAAAACAACACCAAAGCTCAAATCGCCCCCCAGTAAAAAAAAAAATGACGCCATTTTCATTGTTTTCTTGTCGACCTTTTCTAAACGTTTGGTTTCATTGTTTAAGTCGGTCAGGCGAACATTTTTTATCATTATGCCAGTGACAATCCTTGCAAACATTTGTTAACACAAGTTCATATAGAAATATTACTCATAGCTGGACTAAAGCAAAGAACTATTTAGTTTAGCCGTGAATCCAGTACTTGTAAAATACTTTATAGCGACACTGTAATGAACTGAAAAGGCCGATTTATAATCTTGCCTTTTTTGGTAAACAGATTTTAAACACCGGCGTAATCTGCTCCTCTTCCTCCTCCTCCTCCTCTTCCTCCTGCTATGACGGCTACCACCAATAATGATAATAATAACAAATAATTCGAGTTCAAATCATGGATGAAGCTGTTTGCATTCCCCCTCACGCTAATGCCCTTGAGAAAAGCATGAATCCTTCTCTTCTACTTCCAGCTCTTGGTAAATAGTAGGATAGACTGGATTCTGTATCTTTGGTAAGGCAACCAGATAAAAAGAAGGAAAACTCTAAATACTAAACAGCTGTACTCGACTCAAAAATCAACCTTCAGTAATATCCTGCCTGTGGCAGAGGAGTTGGTTAAATGCATGTTACTGTTTATAACAATAATTGGTTTCTTCGCTTAGTTTTCTTTGTTTAATGGCATATCAACCTTCGTGCGTTATTCAATGCCAAAACCATCCTTGAAGAATGACAGTAGTCATCATCATCATGTCGTGCTGCTAGCACGGATATCCCTGACCCTCTTTCGTCACTTCTCCCTATCGTTCATCGCCTCCTGCAGATCTTCAGGGCTACATCCCGTATCCTCACATAGCTGCTGTATATATGTTCGCGCTGGTCGTCCTACTTTTGCTCGGCCGTATGTGGGGGTCCATAGGAGTACATCACTTATGAGCTCGTCCTTGCTTTTCCAGCGGTGTCCTGCATGTCTGGTTCGTCTAACTTGGATAGTTTTCGTGATGGGAGGCAGGTGGCCGTATAGCTGGTGCCTTGTTGGGTTTTGCCGCCAGGACTTGACTGTAGTAATACAATTTAACCAATAGCTCGAGAGATAAAAGAGTTCCTACTTTTCCCACAGGATTTAGTGCAAAAGTGAACGAAAGAAAGCGACTGGAGTTTGAACTCGCTTACTGCGAATGCACAGTCCAGCACTTTAACCTCTGTACTATGGAGATTCCTTCTCGTGAAAAAAAAAATGTGGAACATTAAGATGTGGATAATACCAATCGTCATTAGAACCTTGGAACAATCTCCAAGAAATTAGAAAAGAGATCGCTGGATCAGGAGAATTAAGACCATCCAGAACACAGCACGACTAAAATCAGCTTGGATACAAATAGAGTCCTGGAGATTTACGGAGACTTGCTATCACTTTTACTCCAATGAAAAAAAAAATTAAAACTGGAGTGAAAAACTCTCAAAGAGTAAAATAATAATTAATAAAAGCGAAAAAGTTAAGAACTTGCCAAACAGTTACAAACAATTATGAAATATGTAGTTATGAAATATGAAGTTGTGAAATATGAAGTTGTGAAATATGAAGTTTTGAAATATGAAGTTGTAAAATATGTAGTTATGAAATATGAAGTTGTGAAATATGAAGTTGTGAAATATGATGTTGTAAAATATGAAGCTGTGAAATATGAAGTTGTGAAATATGAAGCTGTGAAATATGAAGTTATGAAATATGAAGTTGTAAAATATGAAGTTGTTAAATATGAAGTTGTGAAATATGAAGTTGTGAAATATGAAATTGTAAAATATGAAGTTGTGAAATATGAAGTTGTAAAATATAAAGTCGTAAAATATGAAGTTGTGGAATATGAAGTTATGAAATATGAAGATAGCCGTAATACAAATCATAGTCAGATCCCTCGGAACAAATTTCGATAACCTAGAAAAGAAAAAGTGTGGAACCAGAAATTTGGGGAAAAACCGAGACAATAATATAGCTGAAATCCGCTAGAATACTAAGAAGAATCGAAGGGAACGGAGGAGTCTTGCTGTCACTTTAACCTCAGTAAAAATCGCCACTTACTCCTCGTAGAAAAACCTTGCCGAGAATTAAAAAAATAGGAAGAAGAATAAGAAAAATAAGAATAAGATCAATATAACATATATAAATAAATATATAAATAAAAGTATACATTAATATGTTTGACAAATCAAACGCCTGAAGTATATGTTGAAGGGTTTATTAAATAGCAACACAGAATAAACTTTTTAGATTTACAAATAGTTGATCAATGTCCCGAATCTATATCCAATTTTGATTTAGAGACAGAGTCGCAAGAAGAGATTATTCCTGCAGGCAGAACTTCAAATTAAATGGCTGACATTGGTCAGATATTTCATTGTAAAAGGGAGGTTTATAATTCTTTCAATGCAACGTCAGATTGTTATATATTTCTGGTTATATCTAGTTTGGCTTTATGGCATATAAGCTACTGAAGGTTATTAAATGCCAAATCCTCTTTATACATATATGTTAAATATATGATTTGTAAACACATGTTGTTGAAAACATTTTTAAAAGAACCTAGCTCATTATTTTGCCCTCGGTTAAATGGTCCCAAATATTGCTATGTATGATTAACAATTCAATTAAACAGTCATTTGTTTATACATAGTTAAATAATCAAACAGTTTTAGTTAAAACAATTCAGTTTAGTATTAGTCATTTGTTTACACTCAGTTTAAATGTCAAACAGTTCTATTTGACCCGTAGATAGTGCGCTTTCAGGTGCTACGACTCCATGCTAGAGTGGACCTGGGAGCGATGGCAATGAAGAGGTACTCCGCATTCCACAAAGCTCCAGCATTATTGCACCCACAGATTGTTTAATATTATATCCAGGACACTCATTGGTATGTGTGTATGTGTGTGTGTGTGGGGGTTACCCCTGTGCAGAGATGCAGTCGGTGTATTCTATAGCCTCAGCTCACTGAGCTGGCTATATATTTCAGAGAGGAAACTGTTTATGACTTATAACAAGAAGGGCACCTCTGGTGGTGTAACGGTTAGCAAGCTAGACTAGCAAACCTACACAAGTGAGTTCGAGTCTCATTGGGCGCCCCATTCATTCGGCCTTGTGCCATATCGAAGCAAAGAGCTTTGTAAATTACTATAACAAGAAGACAATATAACAATAAATATCACGATACCAGAATTATTCAAAGGAAAACCAAATAGCAAGTACCTGAATGCACAAAGAAAATAAAATGAGAGATGGTTATAATGGTTGATATTTATGCAGTCACGGCTAGTAAAGAGATTCAAACAAAAGATGGAGAAATAACGGAAAATAATTAAAAATATAAACGACTAACGACGATTATCAAAAGAGACGTTAGAGCTTATTAGTTTCAGTACTTGATTCGTAGATACGAAGAAATCTATTATGCAAGTCTATGATGGTAAGTAACAAGGTCACCTGACTAAAAAGTGACACTGTAAAGAGGAGTGCTTCCATTTAAAAGAAATTTTGAAACTGAAAATTAAAACTTTTAAATATAAATAATAATCAGAATCGGAATGTCACTACATCAGCTCGCGTGTCATTTCAGTTGCAAGTTATGTATAAGTTTGGTTTGGTTTGTTGGGTTTTATGGCATATCAACCTTTGTAGGTTATTTAACGCCAAATCCATTTTTATGTAAATAATCTGTTCTATTTAAAACAATTCAGTTTAGCATAAGTACACAGTTTAATTGTCAAAAACATTTCTATTTCAAACTATTCAAGCAGTTATATGTAACAATTCAGCTAAGTGTAAATACAGTTTTAATGTCTAAAAACAGTTCTATTTCAAATAATTCAGTTAAGCATAAGCATACAGTTAAAATGTAAGTATGGTTTAATTGTTAAAAACATTTCTATTTAAAGCTATTCAGTTTACTCAAACAATACAAATTAGCATAAGTATGCCGTTAGTTCTATTTAACCCATAGATAGGACCCTATCAGGTGCTACCACTCCGGGCCAGAGTCGACCTGGGAGCGATGACAATGAAGGGGTACTCCGCATTCCCCAAAGCTCCTGCATCACTGGAACCTCACCATCAGATCGTTTAGTGTCATATACAGGACACTCGTTGGTGGGGTCTTACCCCTTTGCAGAGAAGCAGTCGGTGTATTCTACAGCGCCAGCCGACAGGGCAAAAGTTATGTATATATGTGGGCTGACTGATTTCATTGATATGGATGCGTCGTAATACGTTTTGCCTTCAATAGATTTCCAGACTTTTTTGTACAGGCCTTTAAAATTGTCGTAGACTCTTGAGAATTCACTATGTTTATGCTATACATCGTATGAGATGACTTAGCAATTTTTATGATTTCAGGTTCAAATGAACAGCTACAGCGGCAATTGGAATACACCCTACTAAAGCCTGATTGTCATAGCTGGTGGATTTCAAAAATATAATCTGGACTTTAGAAGAACGATATGCAATAAAATTCTGTTTTAAACTTGGAAAAAAAGGTCCTGCGCTGAAAGCTAGATCTACTGCTATGACCCAGAGAACAAGAGACAGAGTTCCCAGTGGAAGTATGCTGGCTCTCCCAGACCCAAGAAGGCCAAATAGAGCAAATCTACCCACAAACTTTTAATGATCTCTTTTTTTGACAGCACTAGCTTGATCTACATGCACTGGGTTCCCACTGAACAGACAGTCAACAAGGAATACTATGTTGAGGTTTTAAGGGAGTTCAGAAAGAGATTCCGTCGGAAGAAGCCAGCACTCTTCAAATCGGCCCTGTGCCATTTCCACGAGGAAAATGCACCAGTTCACAACTCTATGCTTGTCATTGACTATTTGAATAAAGATGGGCATCAAGACAGTTCCTCAACCTCCCTATAGTCCAGACCTTGCTCCCTGTGACTTTTGCTTATTCCCAAAGCTCAGAGGTTATCGTTATGAGATAATTGAGGAGATGAAAGAGGCTGTGACGAGGGTCATTGACACGCTCACAAAAGAGGACTTCCATGGAGCCTTCCAGAAGTTGTTGTAACGGTACAACAAGTGCATTGCAGCTGGAGGAGATTACTTCGAAGGGGATTAGAGTTTCATCTGTGTACTATCAATAAGTGTCCATACGAAAAAAGTCTAGAAACTTATTTAATGATCCTCGTAAATAGACTCGATGAGTCTAGATAAGATCCAGGAGGTGGCTCTTTGCGCGTCACCTTTACGCTAATGTTCATTGGGAAGGCATGAATCCATGCTGTCTCCTTCAAGCTATGAGTAAATAGTAGGACAGTAAGGGCTTTCTAGCTTTGGTACCAAACGGGTTTACGAGAACGAAAAAGCCTCTATTGAAAATCTGAGTGATTTCTTGAGAATCTATCGCATAGTAGTGCTCGATTCTTCTGTTATCAGTGTGGTTGGTCCTATGCAAGCCTTTATTAAAAAAAAGCAGCTTCATTGTTAGTCTAGCCATTCATATTTTAACTGAACTCTCAGGTACTCATATGCTGTGTCTGCCGTTAATAGCAGAGAGAAGTCGTAAACATGAAGACTAAGAAGGACTAAGAAGAACCCCGAAGAAGCGGGTGGACAGCTGAAGAATATCAAAGTATAGCAAGATAATGAATTCACGAAACAAAACAAAATTGTCTGTTACAAGTGATTTAGAAGACTACATTTTACTTTACCAAAAACCTTTAAAATAAGTTCTAAGAAAATAAACAAAAAAAGCCCTATGTTAAAGAAATACTTGTTGTCTCTGACTTCATCACCAAACCAATATTTTATAGATAGAATGAGAAAATTATCCAAGATTCAAATGAACAGATGTTGATCGATTGTTTAGGTAATGATAATCATATCACATGCCTCTTTAAATGATATGCAACCCCATATAAATGACTTGTGAAGTTTACTTATTTTCTTCAGGCAGTCATTTTTATAATTTTCGTTTGAACAGTACCGGACAAAAGTTCCTGGATCGACGCTTTGGCCAATGCAGATTCTTGATTCATCACTGAATGTCACTTTCATCCAATTGTCCACACGTGATGATTATTTTTTTCAAGCTCATTTTAACCTCATTTGATCCTCTTTGTGTTAGTGCTAATTCTTGTTTAGCTTTTCTTTGTGTAAATCTTAATCCTGTCACAAATATCAATTCCTGTTGGAACTCTTTGCGTTTTCATTTGTTTTGGGGTCCATTTTCTATTTTCAAGGAATATTACTTTGATTTTTATATCCTGACGCTTTTACGTAGTTTACCCATAAGTTTTTCTTTTTACCCCCACCCAATAAATCCTAGACGAGACTGATTGCATTTCACATAGCACTAATACCCTTGGGAAAGGTATGAATCCAATTATTCTCCCTCCAGCTATGGATAAATAGTAGGGCAGACTAGGTTCTTCAGACTTGGTGAGGCAACTAGTTTAGGAGAAGAAAAACTCTAAATTCAAACCTGTTAAACTCCGCTTAAATAATTGACCTAGTGTCATATCCTGCCTGAGCGGAGGGGTTGGTAAATATGGTTAACCAAATTTTTACGATTAGTTTTTACGGGGGTAAATAAATAAATCAGTGGCGTAATTCGTTGTAATAAGCCGAGTCTATATTTGTGTATTTGTTTTGATCACTGAATTAAGTGCATTGACAATGTATGATAGTCTATTAAAAATGAACATATATTTTACAAACTAAATACTTTTCCATTATTAAGCTACTTATTCCTTGATTTGATACGTAGAAGGCCAAATTATTAGTCAGTAATCTGGACGAAGAAATAGATCGTATTTTGAAATCATTTCCGCTGAAAATGATATTTACTTGAATCACTCTAGCATAAAAACTCTTATGCTCGTCGAGTTAATGCAATTTATTTCTTCAGATACCATTTCAAATAGACCAGGTTGAAACAACATGACTTCAATACAATTTAAGAATTGGATATTTCAAAAGCAATGGATAGCAAACTAGATAAAATTATATATAACAAAAAGGTAAATTTAATTTCAAGCCATAAATGATATTGTATAACATCAATGAAGTTATATAAATACATGTATAATATAGTTTACTAAAACCACATATGGCAATTAGTTTCACGTCTTTGCGATCATCAGTCTATAAAACTGTGTTTTTATACGTTACTGTAACTTTTGAACGGAGTAAAGATAATAGATAATATATCATTAATATTAGAATATTCAACGTTTTTGAAAAGTTCTCGGTCACACCAAGAAAGAAATTACCCTTTTTTAATTGGCAGAATTTTTTTTGGTTTAAACCAATTTAAGAAATTACGTTTTAAATTTGTTGAAGGGGAGTAGTCCCGGTGGCGTAATGGCTAACGTGCTGGACTATGATCTCGAAGTAACCGAGTTCGAACTCCAATTGCAGTATTACGTTCACTTTCGGACTTGGGAAAGGTATAACCCCCCTCATCGACCCCAGCTGTGGGTTAAATAGTATCACTGCTGTTCTTCGACAAGGATGGCTTTGGCAATAGATAACCCATGAAGATTAATATGTCATTAAACAAAGGAACCAATGGTGTTGTAAGGCAATAATATGTGATATATATATATATATATATATATATATATATATATATATATATATATATATATATCTTTAAGAAAAAAACAAAAACCGGTCACATTAGGATTATAAATTTATTTCCATCCTGTTATGGGTTTTGATATAAATCAAAAACACACTAAAAAAAAAAACAGAACTTCTTCAGATCTTATGAATAACAACTTTATCTTATGGATAAAAAAAACTTTAAAAAATGTCTTAACCAGGAAAATTCAAGTGTTCACTGTTGAATGTTTTTTTTTGTCCTGATGGAATTACTCCCAACTCCGGTTTAACTGGACCGAATAATACTATATATATATATATATGATTTTTTACTGTGGTTGTTGGTTCGATCTCCTGTGGTGGAGATCATGGTCTGCTCTGCTGATGAGACCTAATAAGGTCGAAACAGCTGTTCAGTGCTCCGTATGTCGCATGTAGGTGTTTGCCGGATTTTTTTGTCATGGTAATTCTAAGATATATATATATATATATATATAATATATATATATATATATATATATATATATATATATATTCATTGAGACCATAGATTATTACTGTCTTAGGAATAATAATAATGATAATGATAATAACAAAATAATAATAATAAGATGCATCAATACAAGGACTTGAGAAATCCACTAAAGTAAAGTAAGACTAAAAACAGCAGCCAGTAACAGTAATAACAACATAAGAACAAACAGAAAATACAACAAAAACGAGAAATGAGAAGAAAAACCACTGTATGTATACTTCAAGCGACAAACTGCTGAGATTGCATATGTGAAGATCTGGACATGGTTAAGAAAAGGAAACCTTAAAAGAAAAACTTTTCTCCGTTAATAGCAGCCCAAAACAACACCATAAGGATCAATTATATAAAAGCGAAAATCGATAATATGCTACAGAATAGGAAATGGAGGTTATATAGAAACTTGGCTGAAACGGTTATTCAACTTTTTACTTGAGATTCATAGTTTAAGTAGATTTATTTATTTATTTAAAATGTCTGCTCAAATTGATGTGTGTCATATGAGCTCATGCGTTTTTTTGTCGAAAATACAATAGATGATAATATAGAATTTTATCAAATAGAAATATATCATATCAGATATAGGAGATATAAGAATATGTTTTAAAAGGATTCATAACGAGACAAGATTAATAATATTTGAATATCTCGTAAAAGAATAGGCTTTACTAATCCTCATTAGATTAATTCTGTTTCTATAAACATTTTAAGAACGGCGCTTATTTATGCTTTTTTCTTTCGAATAAAAGTCACTTCTGATGTCTTTTTAAACTTTATATCTATTTCTTCTTTGTACGAAGAGGAAAGCGTAAAAAATAATTTCCTTAAAACGATCAGTTTATGCCGTAAATATGAATATAAATAGACAACTAAGAGGAATTTGATGGAAATTCCTTTTCTCGTTCAGTTTATTGACGTGTCATATAGTAACTTTATTAATCGTTGAATTACTGCTTCATTACTGAGTTTGTTTATATTGACTGGTTTGCTTTCTTTGCTTAAAGGCATATCAGCCTTCGTGGGTCATTTAATGCCAACGCTCCCCTTGGAAAAGAACAGTAGTGATATTATTTAATCCATAGCTGGGGAATTAAGGGTGTTCCTACCTTCTGCAAGGGTATTAGTCCAAAAGTGAATGTAGAAGCGCAACTAGAGTTCGAACCCGGTTACTTTGTGGCTGCAGTCGAGTACTTTAGCCACTACGACACGGAACTCTCATTTTACATTAGCAAGAAAGTTCTGAATACAACAAAGGATTACATAAGCATATTGTATTTTAATCTGCTTTTCTGACAACATGATACTGTTGGATATTGACTGGAAGATATCATTGAGATGCCGCATTAATTACATGGGTGGCATAACAGGCAGTGCACCAATCTCCTAAAGTTACCAACAATCTGATTATTCCCCAGTGGATGTGCCACGTAAATTTCGTGGGTAGCATGCAGGACAGAGCCGTGTCCACGTGCAACGTGCAGGAAGGTGGTGTGAACTCAAGGATTGTGTGGGCATCCGGAAACTTATCTAAACCATTGAAGATTTCGACCCCAGCAGAGACGAGCGGAGACCAGAAGACCGCAGAAGATAACAACTAAACGTCACGTCGCTTCTGACTGCGCCAGACTGCCCAGCGTAGAGAAGTGAAAGAAGAGACCAAAGCAGAAAGGCCGACAGGTTTCACAGAAAAACCACATCGTCACCTCTTTGTGAGTACATTTCGGCCATCTCTGACTCTCTCTCACTAAACCCATATGTACGAGGTGCATACGATAAGTTTCCAGACTTTTTTCGTATAGTCATTTACAATTGTCATTGACTCTTGAACATTCAGTATGTTATTGCAATACATCTTATGAGATGACTGACCAATGTTTATGATTTCAGGTTCAAATGAACAGCTATAGTAGCAATCGGAATACACCCTACTAAAGCCTGATTGACACTGCTGGTCAATTTCAAAAATGCAATCTGACACTTTAGAAGAAAGATATGCAATAAAATTCTGTTTTAAACTTGGAAAAAATGCCACAGAAACGAATGGAATGCTGCGGACTGCTTTTCGACCAAAATCCCCTTTATACACGGAGGATGTGTAAACGCACAGTTCGTAGATAATAACTTTTAAAGGAAACAGATCTCATTTGGTTGCATGCAGTTAAATGGTTATACATATGATTCGTAAGTCAATAGTTTGTAGGTAATCTTATTTTAAATGAGCTAGAATTAATTTGTTTGCACACAAGTATTACTATTGTTTGCACACACTTATGTGGTTCCAAATATTCTCACACGAATTCTTCTATTTAATTATAACCATTTGTTTGTACGCAAATGGTTTCATGTATTGCTATCTAACATAAATAGTTTTAATTGCACACAGTAAAAAAACATCGCTATGTAACACAAACAATTCAATTTAGGCATACAGTTAGAGTGTTTCAAGCAATGTTAATCAACACTAATATTTGTATTCAACATTACTAATTCATTAGTCAGTTAAATCGTTTCAGGTATTGCTATGCATGACTAATAATTAAAAATCGATTATTAGTTTACACACAGTCAAATAGTTAAAGTGTTTTATTTCTAACAATTTGATTTAAAACATGTCATTTTTTGCAGACCGTTTAAATGTCAATTATATTTGACTCGATGATAGGATTCTATCAGGTGCTACCATTTCGTGTGAGAGTGGACCTGACAGCAATGGAAATGAAAGGATACAACATATTCTCCTAAAAGCTCCTGGGCTGGAGCCTCGCTATTAAATGGTTTCATATCATATACTGGAAACTCATTGGGAAGGAAGGTTTTACACCTCTGTAGAGATGCAGTCAGTGTATTCTACAGCCCCAGCCGACTGGGATTTTCACTTTATGGTCTCTTGAAACGGCGAAATACACAGAATGACACGTTCTTTTTTCCTTGTTAATTAACACTAAGTTTGATCTTTTCATTCTTACAGTGTGTGCAGTTTATATTTCAAAATCCCAGATAGTCTTATGTGTCTCATTCTTTAGGACAGATTCTGGTTTGTGCCTAAACAATTTGGGAGTAGGGCTAAACTTTAGTCTCTAACACGATTCCTAGTAGATCACCTTTTGCTTCGATTTGAGTTCGTTCTTTTAATTTTTTCCAGATTCACTCTGACTCGGAGTAGTATTACCTGTTTGGGTAAAATAGATCTGTTTATAAACTATTCGTATTTGATAGAAATATTTGATGCTTTATATATCTGTAAAATATTTGTATTGAGTATAGTTACTTAGAGCTATAATTGTTTACTTAGGATAATTATAATTAGTTACTTGAAACCATATAACTGTATACAAATAAATGACCATTTTCAAACTGAAACCACATAATTATTAGTATTACATAGGAATACTTGAAACCATACAACTGATATTATGCGTGCAAAAACTCTTCAGAAACAATTACATAAGAATGAAAATACAAATGTACACTGGACGCAACTTCTAAACCTCAGGGAATAAATTAATCCCAGACTGGTTGTCATGAAGTTAAAAATAAATCAAAATTCAAAGATGACTAATCGACTGATGTATCAATAGGCTTCAGTAATTTCTAATAAAGAGCAGCGAAATCCCCATGGCGTTATGGCTAACGTACAAGACAGGAACATTCTAGTAAGCGCGTTTGAACTTCGGTCAAGTTATCACATTCACTTTCAGGCTAATACCCTTAAAAAAGTTATGAACTCCCTTATCCCCCACCCTAGTTGAGGGTTAATAGCCATTGTCCTAACGAGTAGAGTGTTCGCCAATGCTCCGGGAGACCGGGGTTCAATCCTAGGTCGAGTCATACCAAAGACTAAAAAAAAAAGGACACTTGATGCCGCCTTGCTTAGCACTTAGCTTTATAAGGTAAGGATCAAGAGTAAAGTGGAACATTCCAGGGAATGAAGTAACGCCCCTCCCTACATCTTGGTGTAGTAGCTATTGAAAAGGGAGCCTTCGGATCACTCTCAACTGTGATCGCCAACTTTACTTTTTCTTAGTATCACAAGGAAGGCTTTGGCATTAAATTACCCACAAAGGTTGATATATCATTAAACAAGTAAACGAAGAAATCATCTGACAGAGCAATAAACTTTTGCCAAAAAAGTTATATTGTCAATGAACTTCAATGTTTCAGATTATAGTTATGAAGTCACTTTATGCTTAAATAACACTTTTTTTTACAAAATAAAATACTATTTCTAACGAGAAGTGAAGAAAGAACTAAAGAATACTGAATGTAGAACACTTAAAATAGCTTTTCAACTTTGTTCAGTCTTTAATTTTCTAAAAATAGACCGCTGGAAATTTTTATACGTAGTTTTGTTGTTTGGTTCTTAAGTTTTAAGGAATTAGAAGTACTAATTCCGCCATTGTTATTTGTCTCAGCATTTAACAATAACCGGTACCCAGTGGCGGCCAGTGACATTAATTCGTGGGGGTGTAAGGCTTCATTTCTTTCTTTTTGTTTTTAATTGCATATCAACCTTCGTAGGTTATTCAATACCAAAGATTTCCTTGTAGACGAACAGAAGTGGTAGTATTTAAGCCAAAACTGGACGAATCGTACCTTTCTTTAGAGTATTAATCCTGAAGTGGACCTTACAGCGCAACTGGAGTTCGAACTCGCTTCGTCAACCACTATGACTTGAGTGCTGCTTCACAAAATATATAAAGATTATATAACTCATACGTTGAGATGATTAGTGATAGTATTAATTATTGATAGTAGAATTAGATATCTTTTTCAAAAATAGATAATCTATTTTTTCAGTACATTTCGGGAGAAAATAGGGATTATTACAGTTTCACTTCGGAACGGCCCATTCGCATAATGGTTAGTGTTCGCCAATGGGTCGGAAGGCCCTGGGAGTCAATCCCAGATCGAGTAATACCAAAGACTTAAAAATGGTACTTGATGCTGTCTTGCTTAACACTCAGCATTATAAGGTATGGACCAAGAGTAAGTTGAGTAATCCAAGGAAAGGAGTAGCACCCTTCTCTACACACCGATGTATTAGCTATTGAAAAATGAGCATTCGGGTCACCCACTATAACTTACAGTTGCTTAGTGTATATAGACGAGCCACCACTGCTGGAGTCTTGTATAGAATTTACTGCAGTTAATTTCTTGAGCAAATTGTAATACATGCCTACCATATATTTTGACTGTGTATTTTCAGTCCTGGTTGTTTTGATCCAATTTCGAAGACGATGATGATTTCGTGCTAAGAAAATAAAGACCGAAAAAATATTAGAATTCAAAATTGTCTCTTGGGAGATTTCATTTAAAAAAAAGAAAAGCATACCGGGGTTTTGGGTAGTATTCTTCGTTTTCGCTTAATACCCAAATTTTCAAATTCTTTATCTTTCGTTTGCGTTAATTCCACATCGGCAGAATCTGAAAAAAGCCACAATAAATAAATAAATAAATAAATAAAACAAATAATAAAGAATTTCTTGCAGAATTCAAACTTACAGAAAGGTACAAAACATGTGACGAAGAAAAAACAACAATGGAGACAACATGTAGAAAAAGAAGACCGAAAAAAAATTAAACTTTTTTTTACTTTAGAAAATAAGAATCCATAAAAAAAGGTTAATAAAATAAAATTAGAACAGAAAAAAAAGCTTCATTGTTCGAGGAGCTGAATTTGTTTTCCTCCAATTTAAAAAAAAAAATAAGAGTGTTTTTTCATTACAGATCGATATATTATTCTCCTTGAAAAACATAAGCAGTCATGTATCCCCCACTAAGAATAGTCTATTGTTTATATCCTTGAAGGATGTCTTTTTATTGTGACCAGAGTCATTCATTCTATATCTATCACCATGTTACATTCTAAATGCAATTTTTAATAAAGATCAGATGGATGACGGCCTACAATTCTATTTATTTATCTATCTATGTTAGTCAATTCTTTATCTATCTATCAATCTATCTATCTATCTCAGTCGGCTTAGTATCTATCTGTGGCGTAGTGGCTAAATTGTTGGACTGCTGCCTCGCAGTGAGTTCGAACTCCAGTTGTGCTATTACATTCACTTTCAGACTAATGCCCCTTGAGAAAGGTATGAACCCCTTTATCTCCTCAGAGAAATATATAAACGAAAAAAAAATCCACCAGCCATTTAAGGTATTGATCACTCAATGAAAGGTCGCATTGCTATTGGAGACGATATTAGCTGAGTAAAAATACTCAAAAACCCAGAGGAAAGAGAGCCAAAGTGTCTAAATCTATGTGAGTGGATTTTTTTTTTTTTAGTTTTGTGTTCATATATTCTAAAAAATCTTTTCTTTGCTATCAAAATAAAATTAGTCTTTAAATAATTTTAAATTTGATAATCAATAACCCTTTAAGTGTGATCAATTTGTAGCTCTTTAATTTGATAATTAATTTGCCTCTAAGAATAGTAAATTACTAACCATCTAAATTTGATAATCAGTAACCCTCTAAGTGTGATCAATTTGTATTTCTTTAATTTGATAATTAGTTTGTCTCTAAGAATAGTTAATTACTAACCCTCTAAATTTGATAATCAGTAAACCTCTCAGAGGGCTAAATTAAAAAGTAAACTTGGTGACTTTGAAGGTGACACGAAAGCTCCTTTTTCAATAGCTACTAAACCAAGGTGAAGGGGAAGGCCCGACTCTATTCCCTGGATTGCTCCATTTTACCCTCAATCCACACCTTATAATGCTAAGTGTTAAGTAAGGCAAGAGTGGTAAATTAGTAGCCCTCTAAATTTGATGATTAGTTAACCCTCTAAAAGTGTAAATTAGTAACCCTCTAAATTTGATTATTAGTAACCCTTTAAGAGTGGATGATTAGTAGCCCTCTTAATTTGATGATTACTAACCCTCTAAGAATGGTAAATTAGTAGCCCTCTAATTTTATTGTTTGTTACCCTCTAAGAGAGGGTAACTGTAAAATCTTTAACAACTTACCGAAATTTGTTTGAGATTTTGAATTGTGTAAATAGCTCTTTCTATCTCTTTCTATCTCTGTCTCTGTCTCTCCCTTTCTTATATATATATATATATATATATATATATAAGACCAGTTTGCAGCATCTTTAAAATTTTTATTCCATGTAAATTTTTATGAAGATTTAACGGTGTTTTTTTTCCGAAGTCGGGGTGACAGCAAATTTACTCGGATTTTTAGGGCGATTGTAAGTATTCTAGCTGATCTTAGCAGTGTTGTTTAAATGGACTCAGTTCATCGTCAAGATACTCTAGCCCACAACATAGTTAAAATTATTATTAATTTCCACACGTGTGAGTTTTTCATACTAACGTTAGTTGATGGTATCTCACTGGAGTTTGAATGACAGCAAGTCTTCTCTGGTCTCCAGGACTTTTCTCGGTATTCTAGCCGATCTTATCAATGCTGTAGACTTGATTCGTCCTCCGATTTCCAACTCTTCTAGTCATCTTACTAAGCCTTTGGAATCCGTTCCAAGTGCGCCAATCACAATAAGTATCACTGTCATCTTCATGTTCCACAGCTATCTCCGTTCTCAAGCAAGATCTAAGTACTTATCCCTTTTTTCGCTTTCTTTGATTTTAACTCTGTTGTCCACTGGATGGTAAAATCCACTAAACGGCAAGCTCACTTTTTCTTTCTTTTTTTTTTTTTTTTTTGTTACTTATCCCTCAGTCTGGCCTCCTGGCAGGGACCAGGTAATCCGTTTTTATCTCAAAATTCTAGAGAATTTTATACCTCATTCTCTCGGACAAATTCTTGTTGGTCAATTTTCAATTTCTTGCACAATTCCCTGTGAATCACCTTCCCCATTCAGTCGTGTCTAGTCTCATACTCCTTTTGCGCTAGTTTGCTGCATTCGCTTATTATAATCGTTTCGTCTTAGTCACCTCATAATCTACATTTGCTATTCTGCTACACATTATTGATTTAGGCTTTAATATAATTGATCCTTATAGCGTTGTTTTGTGCAGCTATTAGGAGAAACTCAGTTTCTCTCTTAAGGTTTCCCTTTCGTTGCCATGTCCAAATCTCACGTAAAGTTTCACCATGTGTAGCTTGAAATATCCATGCATTTGTTTTTCTTCCCATTCCTATTTCCTAGTTTTTGTTGTTGTTCTGATTGTCCTTATGTTATCAGCGCTCTTACCGATGTTACATAGCCATATACACGAATATGGCCACGTGCGAAATGGGTGAAATGGACATCGAATGTTGATTACGATAAAACATATGAATCTCGAAATTCGAAAACACGTAACGACTTCTTGTTCAGATACGAAACCTTTTTATTAACTTTGAGTTAAAGGTCTCGACGTAAGGAGGAGAGACACAATCTTGTTATGCTGTCTTATTCATTTGGCTCCCATCTCGTGCGGCCCCCATAGGGCGCAAGTTCGCCTCGCGCCTGCGAGCTCCAAAAGTCGATCCTTCTCGTTTGGCGTCTAATTCTGAACTCTCTTTTCAAATTCTCTCACAAACCTCCGCGGGCTTCCGGTGCGTGACGTCACCCGCACCCTGTCACTGCGTTTCGTCTCGGACTATTATGACATCTGAGTGACACCTCCATCCACCCGCGCGCGCCCGCGTTAACACCTGCCTCAATGTTGCACCTAACTAACCCATGTGCTGAGCCGAAAGGTTCTCAGCCTAACTAAACTCAAAGGTATGAACCGAAATCCCTCAGCTATTCCATAACACTGACTGCTGTAATTAGTCTTTCTTTCTTCTTTTTAATGTAGTTATCATATTCATGATTGATGCATCCACACTATATTCAACGCAGGCGAGTTCTCTACTTTCCTCTTTTCTTGACACATATAATATATTGATGTCATTTGCATCGTCATCAGTTTTTTTTTTGTCTTTTGATCCATCTGTCTTTGTTCTTCCCTTGTCCATTTTATGAATGTCTCGAGTATCTTACAAGATGGACTGTCAAGATCTTTACTCTTTTGATGAGAATTTTGCTGCAGAGTTGGGGTTCGGGAAGTTCTTCTGAGGTTCTCTTTTCTTACTTTTTCTTTCATATCCGATTGTTTGATGGTGTCCATTTAATTATAATTATTTTACTCATTTGAGAGTGTTTTTATTCCAGCATTAGCTGATAGTTTTCCACTGGAGTCTTAGTGACAGCAAGTCTCCTCAAATATCCAGGACTCATAGTATTCTGGCCGATCTCAACAATGCTTTAGTTTGGATGATCTATCGTCCTTTTTTTTCCAAGCCCTCCAGTCCCTGAACAAACCCTTTAGTGATTGTACCGAGCGCACCAATAACAATTTGTAACACTGTCATTTTCATGTTTCATAGTTTTTGAGTCCTCTAGCAAGGTATAGGTACTTATCTCTCTTTTTACTTTCCTTCAGTTTTATCCTATGCTCACCTTGAACCGCAAAGTTCACTATTCGGCAGTTCTTCGTTTTTTGTTGACTATCTCTAGGTGTAGTCGTCTGACTGAGATTAGGTGATTCGTTTTTATCTCAAAATCTCAGAGAATTTTGTGCGTCTCATTTTTCAGGACGGATTCCAGGTTTTGTATATGCTATCTGTTTGTTCGGTCAAACTTCTTGCACAATAACCTTCCTCACCCAATCGTGTCTAGTCGTCAACTCTCTTTTCGCTAATTTACGGCATTCGCTTATCATGTGATTGATCGTTTCGTCTCTGTCACCTCATAACCTACATCTGTTATTTTGTTGCATCTTGTCTATCCTTGTTTTGACATAGTCCCTATGGCATTGTTTTGTGCTGCTATCAGAAAAGATTCAGTTTCTTTCTTTTGGTTTCCTTTTCGTATCCATGGCCAAGTTTTCTAATGTGAGAGTTCGCTTGTTTGTCACTTGAAATGTCCATAGAGTTGTGTGCCTTCTCATTTTTGTTTTCTGGATATTTTTCTTCTGTTGATGCTTGTGTTGTCTATAGTGTTTCTGGTCGCAGTCTTCCTCCGCACTTTTTTTTATGTAGACTTCGAATCGTTGTATTGATGCATCGACGCTATTTTGGATGCTGGTGAGTCCTCTTCCTTCTTCTTTTCTTGGCCCATGTACCCTGTCTACGTGATCTCTGGGATGTAATGCCTTATGCATCGTTATAAGTTTTCTTGAACTCTTGTCTATTTGTTGAAGTCCTTCTCTCGTTCACTTTGAGGATGATCCCGAGAATCTTAAGAGGCAGCCCAGGTTTTTATCCATTTGATTAGATTTCTGCTATGTAGTTTGGTTTCGAGTTGTCTTTTTGTTCTCTTAAGGTATTCTTTTTTAAATTTTTCTTTCCTCTCCGCATGTTTGATGGTGCCCGCTTCCAATATCACAAAGTATTTGTAAGTTTCCTTTTCTTCGAGCGTACTGATTTTTCTTGATTTCATTATTTGTTATTTTCTGCTTTTCATTATTAGTATGGGACATTTTTCTATACCAGATTCCATCCTTATATCTTCACTGTATATCCTCATTGCCTGTATTAGGGTTTCCAATTCTTTTGTTTCATTTTGGGTAAAGAGTTTGATGTCGTCCATGTTATTATTATTTTTATTATTATATTACTTGCTAGTTTTTTTACACCATCTAACGTTGTAGGTCTTTCAATGCAGTCTAAGTGACAGCACCCCCCAGGGTCTCTGGAAGTCTTCTGAGTATTTTAGCTGATTGTAACAATGTTGTGGTCGGAATGGTCTTGATTCTTCCTCTGATTTCCAATTCTCCGATTTTTTTCCCAAGTTTTTGGGGACCATACCAAGTGCACCTATTGCAATTGGTATCACCATCACCCACATGTTTCATAGATTTTGGGGAAGTTCTCTGGCAAGATCCAAATATTGGTACATCTTTTTACTTACTTTTATTTTCACTTTGTGGCCAGCCGGAACGGCAAAATCCACAAGATGGCAAATTCATTTTTCTTTATTAACACTTGGTCAGAGTTTCTGGTTGGGATCAAATGATCTGTTTGTACGTTAAAATCTCAAAGAATTTAATACGTTTCCTTCTCTTGGGTGGATTCTCATTTGTGCATATACCTTTTTATAGTATGGACAAATTTTAATATTCTGCTCAATTCCCAGTTGATCCCTTTCCTCACCCAGCCGTGCTTACTCTTTTTGTGTTAGTTTTATGTATTTGGTTTCATATCTCCCCATAACCTACACTTGGTATTTAACTTCATTATATCCCTTATCGGTTTTATTGAATTGGTGTTCATTGTATTATTTTGTGTTGTTATTAACAGAATTGTTTCTCTCTTGAAATTTCCTTTTCTTACCCATGTCCAGGTCTTCTCGTATGCAATGTCAGCAGTTTGTCGCTTGAAGTATCCATACAGTTGTTTTTCTTCTCATTTCTGTTTTCTAAGTTTTTCTGTTTGCTCTTATGTAACCATTACCGTTACTGGCTACTGTAATTTGTCTTTCTTTGCTCTTTTAGGTGTATTTCTTGAGTCTTTGTATTGATGCGTCTACGCTATCTTCAATACGAGCGAGTCGTTTTTCTACTTCTTTTCTTGATATATATAATCTTTATAGTCATTTCTCGACAGTAAGGCTTTGTGTATAATCAATAATTTCCTTACCCTTTGGTCTATTTGACTAATTTTCTCAATGTTCATTTTAACACTGATCCTGAGTATATAACAAAGAGGACTGCCTAAATGTTTATTCCTTTAACAAGATTTCTGCTGCAGAATTTTATTTCGAGAAGTTTTCTCGTTCTTCTGAAATACTTTTTTCTTATTCATCTTTCATTTCTGTTTTTTGGTGTCCACTTCCAATGTAATTTTCTTTTTCTCCAAGTGTTCTAATGTTTTCCTGATTTGGTAGTTCTATTCCTTCTGTTGCTTTTCTTTTCCTCTTTTTCATTATGAGCATAGCCCATTTTTCAATGTCAAATCCCATTCCTGGCAATATGTTCTTATCATTTGTATCATGATTTCTAGTTCTTTTACATTTTTTGCAAATATCTTTATATCATCCATAAAGTTGTTGTCCTCTGATTTTAAAGATTTGTAGCGCCCCAGCCTGTGTATTTCCTAAGTAAATAATTGATTAGTATCATTGCTATAACAAATAGCAGTGTAAGAGTAAATCTCCCAGGAAGATGCCTCTTTGAATTTTCTCCTGCTTGGGGTTGTCTTCCTGCTGTTAATTCCACTTTCCAGTTTTCATGGTTTTAATGATGAAGTTTATAACTTTGTTGAATATTTTGTTAATTTTCAGCCAATTATCATTATTTTGCTCTTGAAAGTTTTTCACGCCTATTTTTATTGTTATTATTATTATTTTGCTCATCTGAGATTTTTACACCAGCGACACCTGATGGTTTTTCATTGGAGTTTGAGTGACAGCAAGTCTCCTCAAGTCTCCAGGTCTCTTTTTAGTATTCTGGCCGATCTTAATTCTGTAGTTTGGATGGTCTCCACGTGTTCTCTTATTTCTAAGTCTTCCAGTCCCTGTACCAATTCTTTAGTGATTTTACTGAGTTCGCTAATTACAATTGGTATCACTGTCACTTTCACGTTCCACAGATTTTGAGTTCTCTAGCAAGGTCTAGGTACTTATCTCTTTTTTCGTATTCCTTCAGTTTTACCATGTTATCACATGGAACGGCAGAGTCCAATATTCGGCAGTTTTCGTTTTTTGTTGACTATCACTAGGTCTGGTTGTCTGGCCGAGATTAGGTGATCCGTTTGTATCTCAAAATCCCAGAGAATTTTATGCGTCTCATTTTCTAGGATGGATTCTGGGTTGTGCAGATGCCATTTGCTGGTATGGTCAAATTTAAACTTCTTCCACTATTCAAAAACCTCCCCCCCACACAGTTGTGTTTAGTCTTATTCTTTCTTATTAATTATTTCACTCCTGGCGAATTCTTCACATCAGCGCTACGTTGTGGTATTTCACTGGAGTCTGAGTCTCCAAGACTCTTCTCAGTTTTCTGGCTGATCCTAACAATGCTGAAGTCTGGATAGTCTTGACTCGTCCTCCGATTTCCAACTCTTACAGTCCCCATTACAGTACTTTGGGGACCGTTATTATTTACTCCTTTAGTGTTTTTCACATCAGTGTTAGCTGATAGTTTTTCACAGGAGTTTGAGTGACAGCAAGTCTCCTCAAGTCTCCAGGACTCGTCTCAGTATTCTGGCCGTCCTCAGCAATGCTGTCGTTTGGATAGTCTCTACCCGTCCGCCAATTTCTAAGTCCTCCAGGCCTTTTAATAATCCTTTAGTTACTGTGCCTAACGCACCAATCACAATTGGCACAATCGTTACTTTCATGTTCCACAGCTTTTTTATTTCTCTAGCAAGGTCGAGGTACTTATCCTTTTTTTCACTTTCCTTCAGATTTATTCTGTGGTCCACCGGGACAGCAAAGTCGACAGACAATTTTGCAGATTCTCGTTTTTTTTGTTAATTATTATTATTATTATTATTGCTAGTTTTCCAGAAGGAGTCTTATTATTTAATTTTCTGTATGACTTTCGGTTTCTTACGATCCTTCGCTGAGCCTTTAACGAAAACCTAGAGAAGGAAGTAATTATATTCATTCTATGATTTATGTTTTACCGTCTCTTTTTGATGTTACTTTTTTTTTCAATCTTCTTCTTCTTCTTCTTCTGATTATTATCATGATCATTATAATTATTATTATTTCTGGTGCCATTAAACAAATACAGTTTATAATGATTTACCATTTAACCATATTTCTCGAACCCTTCTCATATCACAAAACGATTTATGCATGCCATTATTATCCATTTTGTATGAATCTTGCCCGCCCACAGTGCCAGCTAAAAATGACTGGTAAATATCCAAGAAGCAAATGAAGAATAGAAAAGCTGGAAACAATGAAAAGTAGAAATTTAAAATCGTTCATCCATTGATATTTCCTTTGAATATCTAATGACACTGAATAAAGCAATTCTGAAGCGCAAACCCTCCACTCCACATTCACATCACTGAATGATGAATTCAACGGAGAAAAAACACGTTAATTTATAGGAATTCTCAAACAGCCTTCTGGTTGTAATATTACATGTTTTCAGTTTATTTCGTCAATAATCGTTAGTTTCATTGCTCTATTGTTTTCGTTGTGTTATTGAAGGAAATTAATCAACCGAAATTTTTTTGGTTTTGTTTCGTTTTAAGAATTTGCTTGTGTTTATCATGCAATTAGAAGGTATAATTCCGGGTCATAGATTTTCAGATATTCAGGCGAAGATTATTTTCACAAAGTTTTATGGGTTTCATTTAAATTAAGAATACAAATGCTACCTAGAATATTTATTTAATTCTCCAACAATATTTTATTAAACAAATTGAACAAGAGCAGCGCCTTTAGCTGAATCGGACATTCTATGCCTTTACCAAATCCTCTGCACGAGGAGGATGTGACACAAGGACAATTTTTGAGCAGTGTTTAACAGGTCTGAATTCAGAATTTTCTTTCTTTTAGACTGGTTGCCTAACCAAAGCTAAAGAACCAAGTCTGCCCTATTATTTATCCATAGCTGGCGGGAGAACAATTAGATTCATACCTTTTCAAAAGCTATTAGAAAAGCAATCAGGATTTGAACTCGAGCGGCCGTGTTCATTTCCAACTACAATAGCCACGACATAAGCATATTTACCAACCCCTCCGCTCGGGAAGGATATAACACAAGGTCAATTTTTAAGCGGAGTTTAACAAGTTTGAATTCAGAGTTTCCCTTCTCCTAGACTATTTGCCTCACCAAAGCTGAAGAACACAGTCTGCCCTACTATTTACCCACAGCTGGAGGGAGAATAATTGGATTCCTACCTTTCCCAAGGGTATTAGTGCTCTGTGAAATGCAATCAGCCTCGTCCAGGATTTGAACTCGTATCGCTGTGTCCATTTCCTACGATGACAACCATTACACCTCGAGCACCTCCAGTAACTACGACATAACGGAAATTAAAACAGCCGAGCGTTGTTTAGACCTGACTCATTGCAAAAACAGTTATATTTTTCTCACTGGTGACAGAGGGTGAGGTTTGAGCCAAGAAAAAGTCTGAGTTTTCTAATTCTGATTTTCAAGTCTCCATTAACTTGAAAAACGGTGCAGCGCAATCTATCTCATTATTCGGAAGCCACTTTATTGTTATTCACTAATTTCAGAGAAATAAGGAGACTCGCTTAGGTAAGAGCACCATCTCAAAAAATAGTGGTTATTTACTAAGCTTGAATGGGGAACCTAATAAGAATCGAACTCACTTGTGAAGGTTTGCTAGTCTAGTTTGCTCAACCGTATACCACTTGAGGTGCCCTA
This sequence comes from Sepioteuthis lessoniana, assembly GCA_963585895.1. NCBI lineage: Eukaryota > Metazoa > Mollusca > Cephalopoda > Myopsida > Loliginidae > Sepioteuthis > Sepioteuthis lessoniana. Next base: position 127,906,056 of record OY757907.1, read on the forward strand.
ATTTGCTAAGCTTTTTGCTTAGATGTGGTACAAGACCAAATGAATGGGGCACGCAATGAAACTCAAACACACTCGTATAGGTTTGCTTGTTTAGCTTGCAAACCATTGCACCACCAGAGGCGACCAATCTCAAAAAGTAGTAAGTAACTAAACGTTTTGCTCAGATGTGGCACAAGGCCGTATGAATGGAACACTTAGCAACTCAAAAAGTAATGTACGAGGTATGAAAATAAACAATTTTGTAACTCTGAAAGGGTTGAGTACTCTATCATTGCTATTACTCCTAGGTCCACTCTGACAAGGACTGATTGAAATTTTTAGGGTCACATGCATCGGTCAAATAGATCTGTTTGAAAATTATTAGAATTAGCTGATACCACGTAACTGTCTGCAAATTATTTGCATTAAGAATAATTGATGATATAATTGTTTACTAAGGATTATTATTATCAGTTATTTGAAACGATATAATTGCTTGTGAATTATTGGCGTTACATATGAATACTTGAAACCATATTACTGTGTACAAACTAGTGGTATAATTAGATAAGAATAATTACTTTGAACCAGATAACTGTGTTTAAATCATTTGTTTTATATAGGAATATTTGAAACCTTACAACTCTGTTCTAATGAATTATGGACAAAAAAGTGAAATAAAAAATAGATTGTTGAAAATGTTGTTATGAAGCCATAATTGTTTACTTCTTGAGAGCTTTTCACACCTGCGTTACCTGATGGTTTCTCACTAGGGTTTGAGTGACAGCAAGTCTCCTTACGTCTTTAAGACTCTTCTCAGTATTCTAGCCGATCTCAACAATACTGTAGTTTTGTTGGTCTCCACTCGTCCTTAAATTATTATTATTATTATTATTATTATTATTATTATTATTTGAGAGTTTTTCACACCAGCATTAGCTGGGGTTTTCACTGAGGTCTGAGTGACAGCAAGTCTCCTCAAGTCTCCAGGACTCTTCTTAGTATTCTGGCCGATCTTAATAATGCTGTAGTTTGGATGATCTTCATTTGTCCTCTTATTTCCAAATCCGCTAGTCCTTGAACCAACCCTTCATCAACTAGAGTTGGTATCCCCGTCAATTTCAGGTTAAATAGTTTTTTCAGTTTCCTAGCAAGGACCAGATACTGTTCTCTTTTTTCGGTCTTTAAAAATTTCCCTCTGTGGTTTATCGAGACGGCAAAATCCATAATTCGGCAGGTTCTCTTCTTCTTTTTTTTCTTTTAGTTACTTATAACTAGTTACTAGTTTATGTTTTATGACATATCAACCTTCATCGGTTATTTAATGCCAAAGTCATCATTGTAGAAGAATTGAATACGAAAATAGTGGTGATTATATTTACAAATCAGTCAACGTCAACTTAAACCAAACAATTTTCACTCTCTCTCTCTCTCTTTCTTTCTCTCTCTCTCTCTCTCTCTCTCTCTCTCTCCTTTCTCGTTCTATTCTATCTCTTTATCATTATTATACAGTTACAAGTATATCAAATTTCGGCATTGAATAACCCGTAAGGATTTGATATACCATTAAAGAAATAAAGTAAACCGTTTCTCTCTCTCTCTCCTATTCTCTTTATTTCTCTCTCTTCTCCTCTATTTTGATTTAAAAAGATTATAAATGCATCAAAATTAGGCATTGAATAACCCATAAGGAGTTAATATGCCATTAAATAAACTAAACTAAAAATGAAGTTGGATCTCGTCAATTATTTATCGGTAGGTAAAAGAGATAAGCAATCAAAACTTTATCCCTTACCCATCCGCCAGCTATGGGTTAAATATTAAGATTACTTTTCCCCTAAAAGGATGGCTTTGACATTAAATAACCCATGAAGGTTGATATGCCACTATACAAAGAAATCAAATCAAATTAAATCAAAAGTTTATTTTTTAAAGTATTTCAATAAGAAATATTCGTATTTGATCGTAAAATGAAATGGACTTTATTGATTTCAAAATCAGTTAACGCATTCATAATAAAAGTGGAAAATTTTAAATTGTAAAATAAGACAAATTTAGACTGTTTACTTTTAATTGCATATTGAAATGCAAAATAAAGATGGTAATGACTTTTTATTTTACATGTGCATAAACTGCATCACTTACCTGCTTTCTGAAACTTCTCACGTCGTTCTGCAGCTGTCGGTGCAACAGTGTCCTCTTCCCTAAAGATTAAAAAAAAACAACAAATAAAATTGAATACATCATTCGTTTTATTTTAAATAAATCTTTTTTTTTTTTTTAGAATAGAATCTGTTGGCTGCTTATAAAATCCTCTTGGACAATATAGACACCCCAGTGGGGCTTAGAATATACTGATTATAATCCCCCCCCCAGAGAGGTTAGACTCCTCATTAAAAAAGGGGGTATCTCGGGTATGTTACTAAACTACATGTGAAGGAGAGACCCGAGTTCTATCGATCTGACAAGTGTGTTGCGCCCCTAATTGCCATTACTCCCAGGTCCACTGACTCTGGTTTCAGGGTTCAATCTATGAATCAAATGTATCTGAAAATTACTAGTATTGGATAGAAATACTTAGTCATATAATTATTTGCAAACAAATGATTATTATTAAGCATTATTATAAAATAATTAATTATAATTAAAAATAGCTGAAAACAATTAACAGTATATTAATCATCTGTACTAAAGAATACTTGCATTAAAATTATATAATGACGGGACATGTTAATGTCTTATTTATGGGTTTTCAAATAGATCTAAAAAAATCATTCGTATTCGGTAGGAACGTGTGCAAAAAAACAAAACAAACAACAACAACAAAAAAAAAAAGACATTAATACAAAAACAAAAAATAAAACAAACAAAAAATAAACAAACTTAAGAAACAACTATACAATATATGTATTTACCAAAACTCTCCGCACGAGCACGATAAGACACAAGGTCAATCTTTAAGCGAAGTTTAACAGGTTTGTATTCAGAGTTTTCCTTCTCCTAGACTGGTTGCTTGACCAAGGCTGGAGAACCAAGTCTGCCCTATTGCTTACCCATAGCTGGAGGGAAAATAATTGGATTCATACGATTACCAAGGGTATTAGAGTTATGTGAAATGCAATCAGCCTCGTCCGGTAATTGAACTCGTGTCACCGTATCCATTTCTTACAACGATAACCATTTCACTACGGGCACTTTACAATATATGTAAAGAATAAAATAAACCTAGACAGCTTGACACGCCGTTAAAAATCAATCCACAAATAATTTCTTGTCTTGGGTGTTAAGTTCAAATTGGTTTTATATTAAAAGACACTAAAAAACAGTGATGTCGAAAGAAGCAAATACAGAAAGACTGAAAAATAAAATTGAGAAAGAAGAAGAAGAAGGAGAGAGAGAGAGAGAGAGAGAGAGAGGGGGGGAATCTTCTAAAGTTTCCTTGTCTCGTTAATAGAGTCATTCATTTCTCATCTATCATCAGATTTTTTCTAGCAAAACGAACTGACGACATTACGGCTGAAGACATTTCGAAAGATAATCCTTTTCTTTTGTGACAAAAGCCATATCGATTATGATGGAATGATTGAATAGCTGGATTGAATCATGAACCATGGCAGTAATAAGATCAATGCACTTCGTGTGAAGGTTTTCATGTGTATCAATCGACGATTGAAAGAGTCGGGAAAGCATTTCTGATAAAGGTTTCCATGAGGAGGGTTTTTTTTTAATTCATAAAGCTTGGAGAACACAAACAATGAAAACAGCTTCATTAACGAAACGATGTGAGTTATTTGAAGAAAACTGTAAACACAGGAAGTATGGAATCACCATAAAACTATTAATTTGATGTTTATGCAGAAAGTGTTTATTCAGTTGATGCAGTAAAAATGAAACATTTTTGGTTTGAAATTATCTTTATTGCACAACAAATTTACTGTTTTTCGCAATCTCGTCTCTTATCTTTTAGTCAACTATATTAAACTTCTTTGGACACAAACAGGTCCAGTTGGTTGGGGCTGTAGAATACATCGACTGTATCACTGCACAGGAGTAAGACTCCCAACAATGAGTGTCCTGGATATGACATTAAACAATCTGTCGATGAGTCTCTAGTTATGCTGGAGCTTTGAGGAATGCGAAGTGTTGACCAATTAGTAAAAACTGACATTCATCAGCTCTGTGTGGACACTGAATGCCGTCAAGAGGACCTACCTAGTGCGATGGCCGAAAGAGATGGATAGCGAGAGAAATTGAGAGGTATTCGTGCTATCGGCACGTCTTGATGAAGATGATGATGATAATTAACAAGAGGGATGTTACAAAGAAATTAAAGATACGCTATTCGTCTAAATTTTTGCAATGAAGCTTGATAATTTTTATTCTTTAGTGTATTCGGATTATTGTCTTATATCTTTATTTTTATATTCATAACGTTTCGGCCGATGCGTCCTTCAGCCATTATGTGTTTCATGTCGAACTCGAGAGCCCACACGAAACTTCGAATCGAACCCTTCATTCAATCCACAGGGGTAGATTGTCCTAATTCCATTTAACATAACTGGATACAAGTGTTAAACCATAGTAATTATTCCTTGTTATTTACCTGTAGTCAGGATTGAACCTGTGACCTCCAGATGATTTCACTTAAAAGCTCATTAACCAAATTCTCTTAACAATAACAGGAGGTACAAGTGTTAAACCATAGTAAGTATTCATTGTTATTTACCTGTGGTCGGGATTGAACCTGCGACCTCCAGATGATTTCACTTTGAAGCTCTTTAACCAAACGTCTATATCCTTCACGCCATATGTCCTGCAGAACAATCTATCCACGTAGATTCAATTAAGGGTTCGGTTCGAAATTCCTTGTAGGTTCCCGAGTTTGATATGAAATACATGAAGAAGGCCGAAAGACTCATCGTCCGAAACGTTGTGCATATAACAATAAAGATGAAGACAATAGTCTGAATATACTAAATGATAAAAATACAGAATTTATTTGATATATTCGTAGTTCAGTAGAAAGTGAAGAATGACTACTGCAGACATCATGTGAGACTTTCATTTTATTGGTAGTAATCGGTGTTTCAATCCAGATGGTGATTAGACTTCGAATTTAGTTCCATTGATCAACAAAAGATTCATATCTGTCTGATATCTAATAATTTTTCTGTTTATTTATTTTTTTATAATCACTTGCTAAATTTCAGCTCACCATTTTCTCTGCGTGATTTTGCATCCTGGCTGGTAATGAGCTGCAATTACTGAACCTTGCATTGCAATCCACCATCAGTGCGGTGAAATCCTCGCTAAATTAAATCCTCGGACCGAGTATATTCCACACAAAACAAGATTGATAGAAGTACAACACTCACGTGATTGGTCGATGCCAGATGACAATTTGGACAATGTTACCGGATCGGTCCATAATTTCCTGTGCCTCTTCGTAGGTCACATCCACTAACGACTGACCATCCCATGTTAATATTTGGTCCCCTGCAAATAAGACACAAGACAATGACGGACTGACAAGACAACCATCAAATCAAATAAGCAAATATGCATATATATGTCTGCTATCCGAATGGTTAGCAGTTATTATAAATATAGAATAATAATAATAATAATGATAATAATAATAAAGGCATATGATATGGTTCCGCATAGCTGGATAATAAACAGCCTCAAAATGTACAAAATATCACATGAAGTCATAAACTTTATAGACAAAACCATGAAAACCTGGAGAGTGGAATTGGCAGCAGGAGGAAGACGCTTAGCTGAAACAAAGACCCAAAGAGGTATTTTCCAAGGAGATGCTCTATCACCCTAACTATTTATAATTGCCATGATGCCACTTAACCACATACTCAGAAAATGCCCAGCCGGTTACAAACTTTGTAGATCGCAGGAAAAGATCAATAATTTAATGTACATGGATGACATCAAACAACTTACAAAAATGAAAAAGAACTGGAAACTCAAATACACGCAGTTAGAATATACAGTCAGGACATAAGAAAGGAATTTAACATAGAAAAATGTGCCATGCTTGTAATGAAAAGTGGAAAACGACATCTAACTGATGGAATGGGACTACCAAATGAAGACAAAATTAGAACGCTCGCAGAAAAAGAAACCTACAAATACTTGGGCATCTTGGAGGCTGACACCACCAAACAAGTGGAAATGAAAGACAATATTGAAAAAGAATATCTCAGGAGAACTAGAAAACTACTCGAGACAAAACTCTCTTGCAAAAACCTTATCAAAGGAATAAATACCTGGGCGGTACCACTCGTTAGATATGCCGGACCCTTTCTCAAGTGGACCAGAGATGAACTTAAAGAAATGGACCAAAGAACTAGAAAACTAATGACAATGCATAAGACATTACATTCCAGAGATGATGTTGACAAACTATATGTATCAAGAAAAGAGGGGGGAAGAGGACTTGCCAGCATTGAAAACAACGTTGACGCATCGATACGACGACTCGAAGACTACATAGAAAAACACAAAGGAGGACTGATTACAGACATCAGATACGATACTGATAACACGATGGACAACAGAATGATAGTAACTCGGAAACAAAAATGGGAAGGAAAACAACTCTATGGGCGTTTTAAACGACTAATAAACATATCACACGACAAAACCTGGACATGGCTAAGAAAAGGAAACTTTAAGAGAGAAACAGAATCTCTCCTAATAGAGGCACAAAATAACACCATAAGAACCAATCATATCAAAGCAAGAATAGATAAGACGCAACAAAATATCAAAAGTGGGATATGCGGTGACAGAGATGAAACCATCAATCACATAATAAGCGAATGCAGCAAATTAGCGCAGAGGGAATACAAAACTAGACACAACTGGGTCAGCATGGTTATCCACTGGGTGATGTGCCAGAAATTTAAATTTGACCATACAAATAAATGGTATATGCACAACCCAGCACCTGTCCTAGAAAACAACACACATAAACTCCTATGGGACTTTAACATACAAACGGATCACCTAATCTCGGCTCGAAGACCAGATCTAATTATAATCAACAACAACAAAAAAAAAGAGAACTTGGAAAATTGTCGACTTTGCTGTCCCGGCTGACCACATAATAAAACTGAAAGAATGTGAAAAAAAGGATAAATACCTCGACCTTGCTAAGGAATTGAAAAAAGTATGGCACATGAAGGTGACAATTATACCAATTGTAACTGGTGCGTTTGGAACAGTAAATAAAGGATTACTAAAGGCACTGGAGGACTTGGAGGTTGGCGGCCGAGTAGAGACCATCCAAACTACTACATTATTGGGAACGGCCAGAATACTGAGAAGAGTCCTGGAGACTTGAGGTTTGCTGTCACTCAAACTCCAGTGAGAGACCATCAGCTAACACTGTTGTGAAAAACTCTAATGAGTAAATGATAATTATAAATGCAGTAGTATATTAGCGCAAAGAGAATATAAGACTAGACGTGACTGGATGGGGAAGATTATCCACTGGGAATTGTGCAAGAAGTTTAAATTTGACCATGCCAACAAGTAGTAAATGCACAACCCTGAATTCTCCCAAGAATATGAGAAACACAACATTCTGCAAGATTTTGCAAAAAAAAACGGATCATCTAATCTCGGCCAGACGACCAGACCTTGAGATAGTTAAAAAAAAAAAAAGAAAAAAGAAAGAGAACCTGCCGAATACTGGACTTTGCCGTTCCGGCTGACCACAGTGTAAAACTGAAAGAAAGCGAAAGGAGAGATAAGTACCAAGACCTTGCTAAAGAACGGAAAAACTATGGAACAAGAAATTGATGCTTATACTAATTATAATTGGTGCACTCGGTACAGTCACCAAAGGATTTGTTCAGGGACTTGAGGACATGGAAATAAAAGGACGAGAGGAGACCATACAAACTACAGTATTATTGAGATCAGCTAGAATGCCGAGAAGAATCCAGGAGACTTGAGGAAACTTGCTATTACTTAGACTCCAGTGAAAACAATCAGCTAACACTGGTCTAAAAAACTTTCAAGGACGAGGGTCATTAAAAAATGAGCTGAAATATTGCTTAAGGAGTAGGCAATATGAATCACTGTAAACAGTTTCTCTTTTATCAAGGAAATTAATTGTGATTAGTCCTTTCATGTTACAAAAGACTGTTTGCATGACCTTCTTTAATGATCGCTGCGCCTAGAACTTTTTATTTACCAGAGAACCTGTGAATTTCCCCTACAAGGTGTGTTTTTAGACTCAGGTGTGTTGTGGCAAATCGATGTTTAGTCGATCTCTTAAGATCTGTTTAACTAAAACATGCTTCTCTGTAGACGTCACACGTTCTTCTGTAAATGTCAAATGGCATACCAAAAATTTGATGATAGATTTCTGTTCAAACCTGGAGCACTTTTTTTATATTGTATCAAAGCAAATATTTTAGCGGAACTAAAATATTTTTTGTCATAAACAAACTGAAAACAATGCATAGTTTTCAATAATGGAAAAAAATTGTGAATATATATATATATATATATATATATATTGCTTTATATTAAAAAATTCTCCTCTTTTATTGAATGACCCTCGTATGATATCTAGTAATTCTTTCGAATACAAATGATTTGCAAAAAGATCTATTCGTCTCATTAATAGGACCCAAACAGATTCGAATTTTGTGTTATCAAACATGGCACCAGTTACAAACTATTGAACAAATAGCAAATTATTGGCCAATTGTAAACTGAAATCTAATTTTCGGGTTACCGAATATGGCACAAACTGTTGAGCAAATAGATAATTGCTGACGACTTGTAAACTGGAATCGAATTTTTTGTTATAAAACATGGCACCAGCTACAAACTGTTGAACAAACAGAATATTGTTGGCCAATTGTAAACTGGAATCCAATTTCTTGTTACCAAATATGGCGCCAGCAACCAAACTGTTAAAAACAGAAAATTGTTGGCCACTTGTAAATAGAAACCCAATTTCCTGTTACTGAATATGGCACCAGCTACAAACCGTTGAACAAGCAGAAAATTGGTTATCATTTTTAAAATGGAATCGAATTTTTTGTCACCAAATATGGCACCAGTTACAAACTGTTGAACAAACAGAAAATTATTCACCTCTTGTAAATAGGAATCCAGTTTTCTGTTACTGAATGTGACACCAACAACAAACTGTTAAATAAACTGAAAATTGCTGACGACTTGTAAACTCGAATCCAATTATTTGTTACCGAATATGGCACCAGCTAAAAACTGTTGAACAAACACAATAAATTGTTGGCCAAATTTAAAGAGGAAATATGACACTCAATTAAGTTTAGTATTTTCCTAAGCTGCCTTTAAATTCTTATTATCTAGCGTTGATAGGCTTTCAGAGGAGAATATGATTTTGTGAATTTAGAGTAATACGTAAGTAGTAAAATAAAGTTGGTGACTAGAGTCGAGGGTGACCCGAAGGCTCCCTTTTCGATAGCTACAACACCAAGGTGTAGAGGAGAGCACTAGTCCTTTCCCTAGATTGCTCCACTTTACCCTTAATCCTTACCTTATAATGCTGAGTATTAAGCAAGGTAGCATCAAATACCATTTTTGAGTCTTTGGTATGACTCGACCTGGGATTGAACCCAGGTGTCAGGTAGATATGTGTATACGAGTATATTTGTTCGTATGTGTATATAATATATATACATATGTATATACGTGTGCATTTGTCCGTGTATGTATACATTTTCACACTATGAGGGAATTTTTCTTCCCTTCCCTTAAAGCTAGTATTGTTCCTCCTCTGCTTACACCTTCCTTCACTCATTTCACTACTTTCTATTTTTATGCAAGTTTTTTTTTCTTTTTTTTTTATCTCCTACCATTCCTTTCTATTTTTCTACTCCACCCATCACTTACTTTCTTTTCACTCCCGGATTAGTATAGTTTATCACTGATTTTATGATTGATCTTGTCACTGAAATTTTTCTTCGTTTGCTTAATGAGCCTGGAATTTTGTACCTTATGAAACTTTTAGTAAACGGAATAAGAACGCGAATATTTGTCACTTTAGTTTTAGAAAACCTTGCTTGCGAGCATACGAGCACTCTAATTTTATTAGTTTGGTTAGTCATTGGCTCTCGTTATTTTATCTTTACATAATTCGCGGGAGGTTGTCAACGTGGTGGAGTGTTTTGGTTTTGGTTATATGGCATATCAACTTTTGTAGGTTATTTAATTCCAAATATTCTTTATACATATATATTAAATATATAAGATTTGGTTTGGTTGGGTTTTATAGCATATCAACCATTGTAGGTTATTCAATGCCAAATACTCTTTATACATATATATATCAAATATATCATTTCTAAACAATTTTTTTTAGATGACCACTCTAAATGAGTGTAAGCTCATTGTTTTCACACTTTTAAATGTTTTCATTTATTTCTATCAAACGCAAACAATTCTTTTTACAATTAATCCTTTGTTTGTTTTAAGTTTAATGTTTTCAAGAATTACTATGTTTAACCAGCTCATTGGCTTAATGGGGAGAGTGTTCGCCAATGGTCCGGGAGACCCGGGTTCAATCCCAGGTCGCGTCATACCAAAGACTCAAAAAATGGTACTTGAGGCCTCCTTGCTTTACACTCAGCAATATAAGGTACGTATCGAGGGTAAAGTGGAGCAACCCAGGTAAAGGAGTAGCGCCCTCCCCGACACATCGTTGTAGTAGCTATTGAAAAGAGAGCCTTCTGGTCACCCTTGATTTCGGTCGCCAACTTTATTTACTTTATGTATAACTCACAATTCAATTATACACCAGTTATTTGTTTACAGGCTGTTAAATGATCAAACAGTTCTACTTCAAACAATTCAGTTTAGTATGTCAACAAAGTTAGATAGTTCCAAGTATTGCTATGTATCACTAATAATTCAATTAAACATCAGTCATTTGTTTTCACACAGTAAAAATTAAAAACAATTCAATTGTTTCAAACAATTCAATTGAGCATAAATACACAGTTTAAATGTCAAACAGTTCTATGTGAACCATATATAGGACCCTATCCGATGCTTCCACTCCGGGTCAGAGTGGACCTGGGAACGATGGTAATAAAGGGCTACTCCACATTCCCCCAAACTCCAGCATTGATGAATGTTATATACACGCCACTCATTGGGGTCGGGGTCTTACCTCTCTGTAGAGATGCAGTCAGTGTATTCTGCAGCTCTAACTGACTGAGCCAGTGGTGTAGTTGCTTAAGAACTAAACTGCGACATTGTAGTAAGTGAGTTCGAACCCTAGTTGCGCCATTACGTTCACTTTTGAATTAATAACCTTAGCAAAGGTCTCTTTATCCACTCAGCTGTGAGTTAAATGGTACCACTACAGTTCTTCTAGAAGGATGGATTTGGCATCAAATAAGCTATGAAGGTTATTATGCCATTAAATGAATAAAGAAAAATCAAACCAAACAATAACTTCTCATTAAAAGGTCTAAAACCATACCCCCTATATATATATATATATATATATATATATATGAGAACTGCATAATCACTCACAGATCACTGCTGTCCTTTATAATTTCCCCAACCCACCAGTGGCATTCCTCTGTCTGGAGAAGTAGCGTTCTTCTAAATAGGGCTGCTAAGCCATAAGAGTCTATGTCACGGAAGGGCACAGCAATGATGTTAGGATAAGATTCCTGTTGCCTGTGTGTAGATACGTAACTGCATACTTTCAACTGGCTAAGTCTGCATCCTTTGCCATCCTCCATCATTATGGGAACTTTGTGGAGGTGCCCGTGGTGTAATGATTATCGTCGTAGGAAATGGACACGGCGACACGAGTTCAAATCCTGGACGAGACTGATTGCATTTCACATAGCACTAATACCCTTGGGAAAGGTATGAATCCAATTATTCTCCCTCCAGCTATGGGTAAATAGTAGGACAGACTAGGTTCTTCAGCCTTGGGGAGGCAACTAGTCTAGGAGAAGGAAAACTCTGAATTCAAACCTGTTAAACTCCGCTTAAAAATTGACCTTGTGTCATATCCTGCCCGAGCGGAGGGGTTGGTAAATATGATCATTATGGGAACTTTTCAAGAGAAAGATTGGCAGATGAAAAGATCATAAGGGAATATTTGTACATTATGGTATTATAGTGGCCATCTCTTGTACAACACAAATACCACTCTTTCATTCTTCGTGATTATTATCCAGTGACAAGCCGAAGGTAAATAACAAGTAATCACGTCTACCACAGATGTTATATCATAGATGTCCTTCTCCTAGTTGGATAAATTGATGAAGAAAAATTATATATATATATATATTGATGAAGGAAAATTATATATATATATATATATATATATATATATATACCGGCCCATTGGCATAATGGTTAGTGTTTGGTAATGGTCTCAGAGACCTGGATTCAATCCTAGGTCGAGTCATACCAAAGACTCAAAAATGGTACTTGATGCGTCTTTGATTAACACTCAGCATTATAACGTTCGGATCATGAGTAAGTGGAACAATCCAGGGAAAGAGCCTTCGGGTCACCCTCAACAATGGTCGGCCAACTTACTTAACCTATATATATATATATATATATATATATATATATTAAACATGTACTCCATCCCACAGATCGATCAAATCTGAAATATTTTTATTTAGCAAACTTTACCGGTTTTTTTGAGGGGGAGGGTGTTGACATGTTTTGTTATCCGTCTGTTAGCATTTTATCGTTTTGCCGCTTTGTATTTCTTCAGTAATTTGATTCTCTTCTTTGCTTCGACTTGCTTGAATTCTCTTTCATGCTAAAGCCATAATCTCGCTTCTTTTGGACCACACAATTGATTTCCTTACAACGCATTCTTCTTCATCGATTTCATTATTTGAGTGGAAGATATTTATAACTAGTGCTTATTGTACTGTACACGAGCTGAGCATTAGTATATGGCAACGATTATTTAAACAAGGACCTTTGAATTTCTTCGCGTTTGTTACTTAAAAAAAAATTGTCACAAACGTTTTGGCAAAAATAAAGAAAACCTAGAACAAGTCACGGGAAAACTAAACCATATTGAAAACAATAACAAATCACCACAAGATCTCTCAGGAACAGGAAATTCTTTTTAGTACTTTTTAGTAATTTCTTATACGGTTTTAGAGTAATCATTGGCCAAAACACACACACACACGCGCGCACACACACACACACACACACACACACACACACACACACACACACACACACACACATACATATATATATGTATGTATGTACTGAAAATAAATGAATCGTTCTAAAAATGTTTGTTCATAAATCAGAAAAGTGCTCAAATACTGGTGAGTAGAGCAGGATAAAACCTGAAATGAATAAATGTCTATTCACCTTTTCATGACAATCTCTTGACTATTAGTTTTATGGCATGTCAACCATTGTTGGTAATTTAATGCCAAATCCCTTTTATACATATATTTTAGAGGTATATGATTTGTAAACGTAAACGTAAAAGTTAAATACTTCCAGCTATTGCTATGTATTTCTAACGTCAGTCTTTGTTTACATTCAATTTAGCATAGGTAAAATTTAAATAGTTCCAAGTATTGCTACGTATAACTAACAATTTAATAAAACAATGGTGATTTGTTTACATTCAGTTAAAGGATCAAACAGTTTTATTTCAAACAATTCAATTTATCATGTCATTTGTTTGGGCTCAGTTTAAAGGAATTGTTTGAAATTAACTGTTTTTACATTTAACTGTGTATTTAAACTGTCTACTTATGCTAAACTGAATTGTTTGAAATAGAACTGTTTATTTGTATAAAAGTCGAGCTTTGAGAAACAAATAACTCCATCAAATTTAGGAAGTACCAAATTTGAACGAAAAGTAACGAGACTAAGTGTGCTGTGGGATCAATAGGATGGGCGAAAGTAAAGATGGGTACGAAGAGATACAGGTAACTCCAGGAGCAGGAGGCCTTCAATAAGTAGGACTGAGGTCAACTTCGAGTTGTTAAGTCAGGTGGTGTGTAGTGATCATCGGTTGACTGTTTGAATGATCACATGTAAGTTGGACATGAAGAAGGACAATGTTTGGAAGATTATTACCGAAGATTCAGGCATGCGGAAAATCTGTACCATTGGTACCAAGACTGCTGAATGATGATCAAAAGGAATGCAGCATGCAGGTGTACCAAAGCGTCATCGAGCGTCTTAAACATGAACCAGACTTATTTAGGAGGTGCCCGTGGTGTAATGGTTATCGTCGTAGGAAATTGACACGACGACACGAGTTCAAATCCTGGACGAGACTGATTGTATTTCACAGAGCACTAATACCCTTGGGAACGGTATGAATCCAATTATTCTCCCTCCAGCTATGGGTAAATAGTAGGGCAAACTGGGTTCTTCAGCCTTGGTAAGGCAACTAGTCTAGGAGAAGGAAAACTCTGAATTCAAACCTGTAACCTCCGCTTAAAAATTGACCTTGTGTCATATCCTGCCCGAGCGGAGGGGTTGGGTAAATAAGATGAACCAGACTTATTTCGTAGAGTCATCACTGGTGATGAGACATAGATCTTTGAATAAGATCTGGTATGCAAATGCCAGAGCAATCAGTGGAAATCTCCGACATCGCCGATGCTGAAGAAAACAAGACAAAGTCAAAAATCAAAGTCATGTTGATCCCATTTTTTGATGAGAGGGGCAACATCCTCAGTGAGATCATATCATTGGTCCAGACGATCAATCAGCAAATCTACAAGTAGATCCTGTGACATATGCTTTGCTCTGGGCGCGAGAAGAGACGAGAGTTATAACGAGACAAATCGTGACTGCTTCACTACGACAACGCATTTGCTCACAAAGACCTGAGCATCCGGAAGTTTCTGCCTAAAAGGAACTTCACCGAACTAGAACAACTTCCCTATTCACTTGATCTTGCTTTGTGTGACTTTTTTATTTTCCCTAAATTCAAGAAGATCATCAAGTTTTGAAGGCGTAGTGACCATCAAAAAGGCTGTAACGATAGAGCTGAGGGGCAACTCAGAGGAATTCTTCTAACACTGTGTAAAAAGCGTGACAGAAAAGTATGTGAAAGTGTATTAGATTCTAGTGTGGTTACGTTAAAGGGAAAACCATGTAGTTTGTTGCTTGAATCGACATAAATTGTGATACAAGTCCCATTACTTTTCAGACACACCTCGTAGATCTTCGGGTATTGATACTGGATACTGATGTAAATTTATCGCCTTGTTCAGTCCAGTAGAATAATCAGAAAATAGGCGTATTTTGTCATTGGTCTTTTTATGAAAGCAATGTCGGCCATCCCTAAGTAATTTACTGGTTGGATTACTCCGCCTTGTTGAAGACGGTCTAATTCTTTATATTCAGTGGCAAGAATAGCGTATGGTAATAGATGTTTGGACTTGAAAACCTGTTTCGTATTTTCCTTTAGATTTAAACTAGATTTGACCTTGATACAACACCCAAGACTTTTCTGGAAAACAGAGCTGAACTTGGTTTTAAGTAAGTTTGTGATTTTTTTTTAAAATTTTCAGTTTCTGAAGCAGAGGTAAACTGTAATGTGTCAAACAAAGTTTGGGGATATTAAAAAAAATCAAATTCTTCAATCCAGTAAAAGGCTTAGTAAATTAAAATCTTTACAATCAGAAAGATAATATATTTCTACAATTTTTCTGTTTCCAAAAGACATATCACAATTCAGCTAACCTATTAACTGAATAATAATATTACCCAAAGCAATTCGAGTTATATCGTTTCCGCAACGTCAGTTTTACCGGTTTATGTTCAAGGGAAATGTAATATCAAAGTTATGACAGAAACGGGGTTAAGCTGAAAACTGAAATGTTCCTAAATAAAATTCTCATACATTTTCTGCTTGATACAAAATCAACTTTGAAAATAAGACTCTTAGATATTTTTACTTAACTCAAAATCAATTTTAAAAATAAGACTCAGATATTTTTTGCTTGACTCAAAATCAACTTTGAAACTTGCACGAAAAAGAGTTTGCATGTGTGTAAATGCGGTAAGTCTTTTGCATATAGAGTTTTGAACTGAAATTGAGTGTCAGGGTATTTTGCTAATCGAAGATTTTAGTGTTCTTAGGGCAGCAAAAGCCTTAATTGTGTGTTCGTTGGTTGCTTTTCTTTTAAATGGACAAGAACGTGAATAATACCACTAACCAAAAGACCAACATGTTTTATAGCCTTTTTTTCTTAACGCATTTTGGATTATCCTTATCTAATTGTTTGCTGTTAGTAGTAAGGGATTTCGTTGCTTTTTGTACTGAGTGTCGCACTTCAGATTGGGTAAAAATTGGCACTCGACTTTGATATCTTTCACTCTAATGTTTCTCTGGACTTCAAATTTCCATGGTAGTTGAGTGCGAATATCTACGTCGTAAGGAGATTGAAATCCAGCGATGAAAATAAGCGATTTAGATTGATAATCTGTAAGCAACTGCAGTTGAAACTTGGAGGCTCACTCATTTGGGATATAAAACTTCATTATATTCCACCATATTTTCCTGATCTCTCACTCACCGATTACCATTTTTCAAAGCATCTGGACGCTTTTTAACGCTAAAAACATTCCGTTTCAAAGAATTAGAAACTGCATTTAAAGATTTCTTGATATCAAAACCTTTAAAGTTTTATCCTACAGGCATAAATAACCTTGTTGATAGATGGCAGAAATGCATAGATGTTCAGGAATCAAATTTTGACAAATTAAAACTGTTTAAATTCATTAATTCAGGAATTTAAGTTTATTCTAAAATCAGACATTATCATCCGAACAAGCCCAAGTATACATTTGCTCACAAATAAGTTCACTGTTTTTAAATGCTATGAAACATATTTTGCATCATATCCCTATTGCTATTTTTTATAGCAGAATTTCATCCAAAACTATCAATAATTATAAAAGGCATAACATTAATGGGAAATTAAGATATTGGTGGAAACATGCATATGTCTGAATAAATGAAGAGGGGAATTGAATAAAGTAATTCGATTTTTTCTGAATTTCAAATAAATTTTAATATGAAATATAGTTATAAACCAGAACGAGTTTTTTAAAAAAGAAAAAAATATATTTTTATATGAATATGTATAATACTGCATTAAACAAAAACAAAGATATGATCGGGAGGAACAGTAAATACCCTGAGAATTTGTCAAAAGTTTTATTTGTTTCTTTTAATAGAAGAAGATGAATTTCCTAGTAACAGTTTATTTTCCATATGTACAAAATATGTTGCATATATCCATACTGCTCTAACTACATAACAGAATTTCATTCAGATCCCTGAAACTTGAAATTAACGTTGATACCAATTGGAACTGATGCACTTAAAACAACCCCCAAACGATTGGTAAAGGGACTGGAAGACGTAGAAATAAGGGGAAAAGTGGAGACCATCCAGCATTATTAAGATCAGCAAGAATACTGAGAAGAGTCCTGGAGACTTGAGACATTCTGTCTTACGAACCCAAATGAGGAACTGCCAGCTAACGCTGGTGTGAAGAACTATCAAGAGTAAAATAATTATTATAAAAACAACATTAATGAGAAATAAAAAATATAGCAGGAAAGAGATATATGCTAATTTCCAGTAGGGAAGGAAGAACTCTTTCAAAGTGAAAGATTAAATAAAATAATTTGACTTCTTTTTTCTGCATTGCAGTAAATGTTTAGTATGAAATGTAATCGTAGACCAAAACTAATTTAGAAAAACTTGATGGGCACCTCGAGTGGTATTATGGTTAACGAGCTAGATTAGCAAATCCTCACGAGTGCATTCGAGTTTCATTAGGTCCGACATTCATACGGCCACAGTAAAAAAAAAAAAAAAAAAAAAAAAAAAACTTTATAAATTACTAAAAAAGTTGAAGAAACCATGTGCCAAGTGTGTTGAACAGCAGGCAGAATATGTGAAATAGCACGTAGCTTTCATTGCTTGACTGATTTTAATATTATTGGATCCTTGCAATAATTCCAAAAGAAAAAAGTTATTGCTTTTCAGTTCGAAAAATTGCTTTTTTCTGAGTCAAGAAATAAGAAAAAGAAACCACTTTTAAAAGCAAATAAATGTTTCTGTCTATAAGTTCAGTTAGAACCAATTTTCTAACTTTCTATTTTTTTTTTTTTTTTTGTTAAGTATTTTAAGTAACACATAACACTTTCTCCAGCTATAAATAACTGAGAAAACATTAAAGGTACTTCTAAGATTTTCCTAATATTAGGTAACGACTGGAGCTGAAAACTTTTGCAATAACATAAAGTTAATTAATCCAAGCCGTAATTATATTTTTCAAGAATACATTTTTCCAAAGAAAAAATATTTTTTAAAGCCGTGCGAAGTTAAAAGCATTTAAACTGAAATTTTAGCTGTTTTTACATTCAGATTTTCAATGGCAAATATATTGTAGCGTAGTCACCGATCCCTTCTATGTCGGTGATTGCTAATCGTCGAATAGGAAAGAAACGCTAGAACACAACTTACTTCAAGCATTAGAGCATCGTAGCTTTATTCTTTCCATTCTGTTTCTAAGACCGTGGAAGTCGGGGGAAATGAATAACCAGTACAATGTGTTGACCACCTTCTTCGTTCTTTAAGGAACAGGACTCAGCTCGTATCTTTGATTCGTTTCTCGTTCTCCATTCATACAAACGTTTGTCTCCTCGTAACCCAGCTCCCAAAAAGAAAGAGATACAGAATAACGAAATCCTACGTTTTTTACTGTTGTATCTAATAAGTAAAGAGTTCGCCAATGGTCCGAGAGACCTGGTTTCAATCCCAGGTTGAATCATATCCAAGACTCTAAAAATGATACTAAGGTGAGGATCAAGAGTAAAGTGTAGCAATCCTGGGAATGGAGTAGCGCTCTCCTCTACACCTCAGTGTAGTAGCTATTGAAAAGGGAACCTTCGAGTCACCCTCGACTAAGGTCGCCAGCAACTATAGTGGCTCGTACCACGTGACTTCCGGTATCGCGGAAGTATAAAAGACACCATGTTTCTCAAGCGCGGCAAATAGAAACAGAGACGGGAGGGAGACAGAAGCAGAAGCAGAGAGACAGTTCTAAAAGGATGTCGGTCAGTAGTAAGACCAACATCGGATGTAACACCAACAGCGCGAGACTTATAATACTAGTCGGACTATAACACTTGAGTTAATAAACAATTAACTTTATTTCACTGTGTATCTTTTCCTTGCCACAATACAACATATACAGAGGTTCTCAGCTCCTCCATTTCCGCCTCGAGTGGGTGACATTGTCCGGCCAGCCCCCGATCACCACTTACGTGGGCGATTGCTGTTGACCGCGACAATACACGGTGTGTGTGTGGGATAGATCAAGCATATCTTGTTACATTTAGCACACTGGAATAGATGTTGAACCCTGTGGGCTTTTTGGATAATTTATCTATTTGTATCTCTGTAACATGACTTTTCTGGAAATGATTTTAGATGCTTCAGATTTCTTGCAATCTTTGCTTATCTCTGAACATCACCATCATAACCATTATCAACATCAAAGCGTGCAGACAGCATGGTTTCCTGTCTTTCTCTCTCGCCATCCGTCCCTGTCAAATCTTGGTAAATCCTTGAGATGGCATCCAGTGTCCGCACAGAGCCGAAGAATGTGAGTTTTTTCCAGTCAGCCACCCCTGATGTGTCGATGTGTAGGAGTCCATCGGAGAATGTTGCTCGTGAGTTCATCTTCTTCCAGCACTGCTAGCATGTCTTGTTCGTCTTACTTGGATGGTTTTTGAGATGGGAGGTAAATGGCCAAACAGCTGTTATTTTGTTGAGTGCTGCTTCCATGGCTTGTTCAAAATAGCGTGCGACACTCTTGTATAATTCTCATTAAGCTTTTTTCGCTAATCATATTTACCAACCCCTCCGCTCGAGAAGGATATGACACAAGGTCAATTTTTAAGCTGAGTTTAACAGGTTTGAATTCAGAGTTTTCCTTCTAGACTAGTTGCCTCACCAAGGCTGAAGAACCTAGTCTGCCCTACTATTTACCCATAGCTGGATAGAGAATAATTGGATTCATACCTTTCCCAAGGGTATTAATGCTATGTGAAATGCAATCAGTCGCATCCGGGATTTGAACTCGTTTCGCCGTGTCCATTTCATACGACGATAACCATTACACAACGGGCATTTTTCGCTAATTGCTTCGTTTGAATCCAATTGGTGCAACCATACAGTAGTACTGACATAGCTACAACTTAGAAAAAATCCCGTTTTATTTTATCAGAGAGATCAGATTTCGATCTAATCGTTAACCTGTCAATAGCTGTCAATGCTTTACCTATGCGTATATTGACTTGGCTTTCAGTCGATGAGATATTGCTAACGAAGAATAGGAACCGGTTTATTAATTTCAGATGCTTGCCATTAATGAGCAGATGGCGCTGCCTTGATTAAAACATATGAACTCTATTTTATCCTGGTTCATATAGAGACCAATGTCTCTTGCTGTTTGCTATAAGCTATGCAGAAAAAAATCGGCTTGAGCTGGTGTATTTAAAAAAATGCTTTTGATCATCTACGTAGTCCGCATCAGTAATAACTTCTGCGGTATATCGCCTTCTTGTTTTATTTTTCCATTCTCTCATTGAATTTAGTCGTACGTAATTCCAGCATATTATGAATAGAAATTGTGTCAATGAATCTACTTGCATAAGTCCAATGACATTTTTAAAAAATCAGTGTCACCATTGAAAGAACTAGCCATTTCTCTTGTAAAAAAAAACTTTATTTACTCAACTGTATCTCGAAGAACTTGTTGATACGATTTCACATCGAAATGGAGCGAAAAGCCCAAGAAAATAAGAAATAACTGACCTTCTCGTATGTTGCCTTGAAGATCGGCAGGTCCTCCACTTTCAACACTTCTCACGTAGGCACCCAAACGACCATTTTCTCCAAGTTTCCCGCCAACCACTCGCATTCCGAGACCACGTGCTGCAAGGAAAACGATGACATTGAAATTACAGGGTATCATTTGATAGAAATTGTATTGTCAGAAACTTGCTACGAGCACATTACAATGTCATAATACATTATATATATATATATATATATATATATATATATATATTCATCTACGTTATATAATAGATTTGTCAATGAGTTAATTGGAAAACTGGAAATCTTCTAAAGAGAAAGAATGAACATACTTGACAGAGGAACAGGCATTGGTAATAGCTTTGACGTGTCTCCTTTTCAACAATTTTTAACTCGTTGCGATAACAAAAATACCCATAATGCAATAAATATTCAGCCGTGTTGTCGTTTAATTCACTCAAACTGTTATGCACAACATTAAACTGATATGGGAATTATATATATATATATATATATATATATATATATATATATATATATATATTGGCAGCATTTCTTCGTTAATACAAATTTCGTTAAACATAATAGACATTTTCTGTCTACATATTTTCTTCTGGATCCGTTCGTATTCCCGTATTACTTTTATCGTATTCAGCGGGAATTGATTTATGTATTGTCCATAGTTGTATGTATCTCTAGTACTTTCTGCCTGACTTTGGACCATCATCAGAGGAGGATCTATTACAAAAATGATGTAACTTTTGTTTTTGCATATATATTACTACTACGTAAGAGCGTCTTTACCGTTGAGAATTATACCGTTTATTTGAGGTTTTTTATACTATTAAAAATTCTATTTCCAAGGTCGGACATGTAAAAATTACTGAAAATCGGGCCCAGGACAGACCCCATGATCCTCAAACGTAAAGACGCTCTTACATAATAGTAATATGAAAAAACAAAAGTTACATCACTTTTGTAATAGATCCTCCCCTGATGATGGCCCAAAGTCAGGCAGAAAGTACTAGGGATACATACAACTATGGACAATACATAAATCAATTCCCGCCGAATACGATAAAAGCAATACGGGAATACGAACGAATCCAGAAGAAAATATGTAGACAGAAAATGTCTATTATGTTTAATGAAATCTGTATATATATATATATATATGTTTGGTTTGGTTTTATGGGATATCAATTATTGTTGGTTATTTAAATCTATTTTATACATATGAACAGTTCTATATAAAACAATTTTGTTTAGTATAAGTAGAGTCTTCTTTTTACATATAGTTAAATGTCAAAACAGATATATTTCAAACAAGTCAGTTTAACATAAGTACACAGTTTAAATGTGAAAAACAGTTCTACTTATAACATTTCAGTTTAGCAGAAGTACACAGTTTAATTCTATTTAATCCATAGATAGGACCCTATCAGTTGCTACTACTTCAGACCAAAGTGGAACTTGGAGCGATAGCAATAAAAGGGGTACTCCGCATTCCCCAAAGCTCCATCATTACTCGAGTCTCACCATCAAATTGTTTAGTGCCATATCCAGCACACTGGTTTAGGGAGTACCCCTCTGCAGAGATACAGTCGGTGTATTCTGCTGGGCTATATATATATATATAGAGAGAGAGAGATTATAGAGGTGCATGGGCTATAACGGTCATCGTGACGAAACTGTTTGCTATTTACATCTGTTCTCCATCCTAATGAGTAAATGGTAGGTTAGATTGGGCTCTTTAGCCTTGGTACAGAAACAGTCTTTGAAAAGGAAAACCAGTTTTACTACACTTGCAAATTGAGCTTCTTTCGTATTCTGCCTTTAGTGGAGGGGTTGGATGATTACATTTATATGAATGTCTGTGTGATAAATTTCAAGATATCATAGAGTATTATGTTGTTATTTACAAAATTCTGCTTGGTCCATTCCCCTATGAGAATTGAATCTATCAACGAAATGATTTGAGCGATCAACACAAATTAACCATCTCTCTTTCTCTCTCTCTTTCTTTCTTTCTCTCTCTCTCTCTCTCTCTATATATATATATATATATATTAATAGGACACAACGTACGGAAATCTTATTTTAATCATTTAAATTATAAAACAGATTGAAGGGAGCTTTTCGTCCGACACGTTTTCACCAAAATACACCGGAATCGATTACAAATTACATATAAAAACTCACGGGTGGGGGGTCAGTTTAATAAAGCAAAAAAAAAAAACAAAAACAAACAAAAAGCAAAAAACCTCAACTCCCACAATTGCTGCAAAATTCCAAAAACAGGCAAAATATATCAAATTGTTTTCTCTGTCAGCAACAAGGTAGGACAATGTAGCGAAATAGCTAGAGCCTCAAAAACGGCAAGATGCTGCTTAGACCTTACACAAGAGAGAGAAGTTGTCATCAGAATATTTGTCAAACAACTGCCGTTCCAGGAACCAACAAAGTTCATAAACCTTACTGCTATGTCCACCATGTTGACGACATTTGCTTGTTTGTCGTCACGAAGCGAGGCATTAAAATTTTTTCATTGTCTGAATAGACTTCATCCTTCCCTGAAGAGGAAAAAGGCAATATGTTATCCTTTCTTGATGTGTTGGTCGAGAAGGTCACTAGTTGGGACTCTTTCGTCCTAAAGTCTAGAAAGATTAACCTTGTCAAATGTTTGACTCATCGAGCCCTGATGATCTGTTTCAAAAGTAGGATTGATGCAGGGATTAAAATAATCACTGATATCTTTCTGAGGAATGTACATACGGAGTATTGGATCAACAATATCTAAATTTAATTCCATCAAATCGTTTGATCCTTCTGTATCATAGCCAGATATGGATATGTGAAACGTACATAGAATGTTCATAACATATATACATAGAACATAGGAATCTCGAAACACGAAAAACTCTTACGACTTCTTAGTTCAGGTACAAAACTTTGAGTTTAAAGGTTCTTCGGTATAAGGAGAGAGATACGCATTCTTTCTATTCTGGCTTTTCCATCTGCACCCCCATCTCGTGGGGCGCCCGTTGCGCGCAAATTCGTCTGGCCTCTGCGAGCTCCGAAAGTCGACCCTTCTCGTTTGGTGTCTAGTTCTCAACTCCACTAACTGACTTTTTCAAATCTCCCAAAATCCTCCGCGCGCTTCCGGTGCATGACGTCATTCACACCCCCCTATCTGGGATTTTTATTTTGACATCTCTGAATGACACGTCCGCCCCGCGCACGCGCGTGAACACCTGCGTTCATGTTACACCTAACTAACCCATGCACTGAGCCGAAATGTTCTCAGCCTACCTAAACCCAAGGGCATAAAACGAAATCCCTCGGCCATTATATTACACTTCGAAATGTCCTGTATATATGAAGATACATTGCTTTGGGGCCATCAGCCAGCTTTTGTTGATAAAATCACTGGGCTGGTTTTGCGTTGTTTTTACTCTGTCAAGATTAGAACCATATTCATCACCACATCTGCATGTCAGTCTTTTCAAAATGACGTCCTGCCTCTACTGAAAGAAAGTAAAATGGTTTATAAATTTCAATGTCAGTGCAATGCTGACTGTTTAGGCAGGACTGTTCAAAGGTTTTTAAGTCAGCGTTAAAAAACACGTCCTACGGGAATTAATTAAACGCTACATCCGGGTCTTCCCAGTTACAAGAATCGACCACTGGTGATCATTTGGCTGATCACTATATATGCAGGGCTAAATATTCTGATGACCGCTTCTCTCTCTTGTGCTTTGTCTGGTGGAAGACTGAGACGAATACCGCTTCTCTCTTGCCCTCTTTCTCTCTCTCTTGTGCAAGGCTAGGTATAAGCAACACCTTGCCTTTTTAGAGCCTATAGCTATTTCGCTATATTGTCCTAACTTGTGCAGGCAGACAAGGCAATTTGATATATTTTACCTGTTGGCGGAATTTTGTGGGAGTCGAGTTTTTGTTTTAAATCCCCCCACGTGATTTCTTATATTTACTTTTTAAACGATTCCGGTGTATTTTGGTGAAAACGCGTCAGACGAAGGGGTCCCTTCAATCTGTGCTATTAACTTAATAAATGAAATATGTTTCCCGTACTTTGCGTCCTATTAAAATTTGCTTGTACCAATATATATATATATATATATATATATATATATATATATATATATATATATATATATATATCTTTAAATATTTTCTCTCTTTATTCTTACTTGCATTAATCTTCATAATAGTTGTTACATTTGAATATAAATTTTGTGCATTGAATATATTAAATGCTCGAATACAGAATACTCTGAGATCTATCTATCTATCTATCTATCTATCTATCTATCTATCTAAAGAAGCTGTACATTTTATCTATTTGTCAATCTATTTGATAAAAATAGTATCTTGCTTAACATATACTTCTTAGCTAAATGTTGATCAGATATCTCCATTTAATAATATCCGACAATTTCTTTTCATATTATAATAATAAGATCATTGATTGATTTTAACGGCATTTCAACCCGTTTTGGACTATTCTGTGCCGAGCGTTTATTTAATTGTATTCATGGTACATTTTTTCTTTGAGCCCATTCTCATCGAATACAAATCACTTTTAAATAAATGTATTTAACCGATAAATGGGTTGGTTGGTTGGTTGGTTGGTTGGTGTTTATGGCATATCAACTTTTATGGGTTATTTAAAACTAAATCCCGTTTATATATATATATATGGTTTGTGATTTAGAGGTATTTTTTTAAATTTCTAAACGAGTTGTTTACCTAATTTGTTAACCCACAGTTAAATAGTTTGTACACAGCTGGTTGTTTTAAGTATTGCTATCTAACACTAATAATTCTATTTATCAAGTATTCTTATGTAATATGAATAATTTGCACACATCTATATAGTTTCAAATGACTTATAATAATCCTTTGTAACTGACTGAACAGTTCTATTTGATCCATAGAAGTTTGGTTTGGTTTGGTTTGGTTGTGCTTTATAGCATATCAACCCTTGTAGGTTATATAATGCCAAATCCTCTTTATACATATATATTAAATATATAGGACTTGGTTTGGTTGGGTTTTATGGCATATCTACCATTGTAGGTCATTTAATGCCCAAATCCTATTTGTACATATATTAAAAATATAATATCTAAACATATTTTGTCGATAATATTTTTGAAAAAGCTTGAGCTCATATTTTTATTTTTTGCACACAGTTAAATGGTTTCACTTATTTCAAACAATTCAGTTTAGCATAAGTACACAGTTTTTTGGGGTACACATACTTAAGCGATTAAGCAGTTTTATTTCAAACAATTCAGTTTACCATTTGTCAACAAAGTTTAATGGCTCCAAGTATCACTAACAATTCAATTAAACATCAAATGATCAAACAGTTAAAAAAAACTTCCATTTAAAACAATTCACTTTAGCAAAAGTACACGATTTAGTTCTATTTGACTTATTGATAGGACCCTATTAGATGCTACCACTTCGGGTCAGGGTGGACTTGGGAGTGATGGCAGTGAAGGGGTACCCCGCATTCCTAAAAGCTTCAGCATTACTGAAACCTCACCATCAGATTGTTTAGTATCATAAACAGGACACTCTTTAATGAATGCAATTGGTATATTCTACAGCCCTGCCGACTGCGACATTGACCCATAGAAGGGACCCTAACTCCGGGTCAGAGTAGACCTAGGAATAATGTCAAAGAAGGGGTATGCCACATTCTTCAAAGCCCAAAGACTAGAGCCTCACTATCAGATGCAATTTAGTGTCATACTCTGGTCATTCGTTGTGGGGTTTTACCCCTCTGCTGAAGTGCAGTCGGTGTATTCTACTGCCCTAGCTAACAGGGTAGTTCTTATATGAGTGTTTGACAGAAACTATCTCTCCGGATCACCGTCTACCTGGGTTTAACGGCAATGAAGAGGTAATACACACCAGAAATAAAGCCTAACCATCAGATGCAGTTAAGTGTCATACATAGGATATACTTTTTTTTCTGTGAAGCTCTTACCCCACGGCAAGGGATACAGTTAGCATATGCTAAGCTTCACCGACAGAGCAAATGTTGCCAAGAGTAGACAGTAGAAAGAATAATAGAAAAATATAAGTCCATTTTGCGATGTGCGGGCGATTATTTAGCCCTGTTTTTAGGGGTTTTAAGATATTATCAAGTTTTCAGTTGTCAATGATACAAGTCAGGGCATACTTTTCATTTAGTGAATTTTTTCTTCGATGAAGACAATTATAGAAAAGTAATCATCGATTGAATCTTGTGACAGGAGACAAGATACTGAGTGACATGTCTACCAGTGTTGGTTCCGTTTGCCTTTAGCAAAGAACGATTGACAGCTTTGATAATGAATTAGTTTAACAGAATTTAATTGAATGATGGAAAAGAAAACTTGAAGGAGAAAGAGGTAAAAGACAAAAAAGATGACGGAAAATCAAAGAGAATATGAAGAAAAAGAGAGAAGATTAAGATAAAGTGAGAGATAAGAAAGCAAAAAGAAAAGAAAGGGAATGGTGAAAAAGCATATCAAAAGAAAGAAAGAGAGAGAGAGAGAGAGAGAGAGAGAGAGAGCGGGGAGAGAATGGGGAAAAAGAAGAGAGTGGAGAAAGTGAAAGAATATTAAAAGAGAGATAAAAAGAAAAAAGAAAGCGGGTAGGAATAAGGATAGAGAATATCAAGAGAGAGAGAGAGAGAGAGAGAGAGAGAGAGAGAGAGAGAGAGAGAGAGAGAGAGGAGATGAGAGGAAAAAAAGCATGTGAAGAAAGAGTTAGAATAGAGATTTCGAAAGTGAAAAAAGAGACAAGGGAAGAAGAAAGAGAAGGCATATGAAAAGAAAAAGCAACACAGATAGTTGAAGAAGAGAGAATATTAAGAGATAGAAAGGGTTTAGAGAGGATTAATAAAGAAATGAGATATTAAGATATATATATATATATATATATATATAGAGAGAGAGAGAGGTGGGGAGAGAGAATGAAAAAGAGATAGAAACAGAGGAAAGGAAAATAGACGTGTAAAGAAGTCGTTAGAAGATAGGGACTAAGAAATAGAAAGAAAAGACAAAAGACGGAGAAGGAAGAGCATAACAAAATAAAAAGCAGGAGGGATTGTTGCCTCCAAGAAGAAGAAGAAGAAGAAGAAGAAGATTTTGTAACATACTCATATGCATGCAGCAACATATTCAACTCAATAAAGACGAGCGGACACAGTTCTTTAGAAAAATATACCTCTCACTTTATTCGAAAGGGTTACGAAAGGGTATTTGTGTGAGAGGTGAGTTGGAAACTGAACAAAGACAGCAACATATTGGCCCCCACTCTTCTGGCTACAGCAGCATTTCTTTCCCGTTCTTCTGGGTTGCTCAACAGGGGGCCCGGGGGCCCAGACTCTGCTGGGAGCTGGTTCTCACTCTTCGAACTGGAACACTGACTTCATTCTCTGATCTCCAACTGATAAACTTCTCTGTCGCGCCGGGTTATATCATTCTTTTACGTCCACCTGCTTCCTGTGGCGTCACAATTCGCACTCAATTCAACACGTCGACAGTCAAGGTTATCCCCTGATATCTTCGACCGGATGCACCTGTTATTTACCCTGGTGCATTTCTTATCTGACAGCTTGGCCGGGTCTGAGATCAATATGTTACAATTTAACAATATTCCCCACCAGAACTGAACCGAATAAGCATTCAGATAAGGTTCTAAACTCCACTAAAGGATTTTTAAACCTTACAAAACGCCAGCAGTGAATAGTTTGGTTTGGTTTTATGGCATATCAACCTTTTTACGTTATTTAATGTCAAATCCATTTTTATTCATATAAACAGTTCTATTTCGAACAATTCAGTTTAGCATAAGAACACAATTTACTTCTATTTAACCCATAGATAGAACCCTATCAGGTGCTACCACTCCGGGTCAGAGTGGACCTGGGAGCGATGGCAATAAAAAGGTACTCCGCATTACTGCAGCCCCACCATCAGATTGCTCAGGACACTCGTTGGGGGACTTTTATTGTTCTGCAAAGAGGCAGTTGGTGTGTACTTCTGCCCTAGCCGACCGGGCTCTCGTTGGGGGAGTCTTACGCCTCTACAGAGATGTAGTCGGTGTGTTCTTCAGTCCGATCCGACTGGGCTCTTGTTTGGGGAGTCTTACCCCTCTGCAGAGATGTAGTCGGTGTGTTCTTCAGCCCTAGCCGATGCAGTCGATGTATTTTACGGCCCCAGCCGACTGGGCCAAGCAGTGAATGTATAAAAGTGATAAGAGAAAGCTTGAAAAATATTGATAGAAAAAAACAAAAACGCACAAATACAGGATGAAAATCCGACAGTTATTCTATAAATAAGGAAGATTTCTTTTGAAGAAACAAATACTTTTTTCTCGATTTTTTTGCCATAAATCTTAACTCTGGATTGTTTGGATTTGGTTTTTCGCAAAACTTTTTAAAATCTCACGAAAATATTTGTTTTGAGGCTATTCGAAATGGGGTCAACTCAGAGTGCTCCAACCTGAACGAAGGTCTCTCATCATATGCTTGTTGGTTTAGTGCAAACTATGTTTAATTTAAAGAAGAATAATTCATATACATGTAGGAGCTTTTTTAGTCAAAAATATGTTTACAAATGGGTTAAACATGGGTTTACCACTACAAAGTCGAAAAACAATCAATGGAATAGAAACACTGACTCTCGGATAAAGAAAAGGTTTCGGGTGCAGCGATCTGTAAAGAAAATGAAGCTGACAGTCAGGTGGGACATACAACTAGAGATTTAATTTATTTTCGGTCTTTATTTCTGAAAGATTGATTCGATTTGAGAGACTTCGACATGCAATCAGAATTTTTCTTCAATTCCTTCTCCCTCCGTCCTTCTTGTTTTATCTTATTTTCATCCCTTTAATTCTTTGATATAATTTCTTGCTTTTTTTTTTACTCATTCATCTATCAATTCATTCAAGTATGAATGATAGTTTTCACTTGACTAAAGTTTGTAAAATACTCTGTCGACAAAGCTTAGAATATTTTGACCATATACACCTTCAAAGGAGAGTTCAGCTTATGACAAGTAAAACTGAAGATCTGGAGAATATGAAGCACCTCTTCATTAGCATTACTCCCAGGTCCACTCTGACCCGGAGTAGTAGTACCCGTTAGGATCCTATTTTGGGATCAGATAGATATGTTTAAAAAATTCGTATTCGACTGAAATACTTGATGGGATATAACTGTGAATTATTTGAATTTAGAACATTTACTTGAAGTAATAATTGTTTTCTAAGGATTATCATAAGTCACTGTAAACCATATAACAGTGTGCAAACAAATGTACATTATCAAATAGAAATAATTAATTGAAACCATACAATTATGATTGCTTAAACTAACGTAAACATTACATGTATACGTCATTGCTATTAAGAAAGGTTTGATATCTATCGGATATTTTGACAGTGTAAACCTGTATCAGACTGCCTTATTGGCGGAGGTTAGAGTAGGGTTAAGAGTCCCCCCCCAACAAAATGGGCCTAGAGATCTGGAGTGTGTGAAGAACCCATTTATGGCCATTACAATCAGATCTACTATCATATTTACCAACCCCTCCGCTCGGGCAGGATATGACACAAGGTCAATTTGTAAGCGGAGTTTAACAGGTTTGAATTCAGAGTTTTCCTTCTCCTAGACCAGTTGCCTCACCAAGGCTGAAGAACCTAGTCTGCCTTACTATTTACCCATAGCTGGATGGAGAATAATTGGATTCATACCTTTCCCAAGCGTATTAGTGCTATGTGAAATGCAATCAGTCTCGTCCAGGATTTGAACTCGTGTCGCCGTGTCCATTTCCTACGACGATGACCGCTACACCACGGGCACCTTACATTACAGTCAGATCCACTATAAATCGGAGTGATAGTATGCATTAGTTTTCTATTTATTGACCAAGTAGATCTATTTAAAGATTATCTGTATTAGATAGGAATACTTGATACCTTATAATTGTAAATTATTTGTATCAAGTTTATTACTTGAAACTATAACTGTTTACTAAAGATTGTTATTAGTAACATGAAGCCATATCCCTGTGTGCAAACAAATGATTATTACTAAATAGAAATAATTACAAGAAATTATATTATTTGTATTAGATAGGAATACTTGAAACCATACAACTGTTTGCAAATTATTTGTATGGGATAGGAACACTTGATATGATACGTGGAATAAAGTCTTAAGAAGCGATAACACAGATGTTAATATCAATGTTCAATGAACGCGACTCCCTCAGCCCTAAGTATAAAATAATCCGAGACGGATTGACATGCCATTAAAAACAATCAAATTAATAAATAAATCACATACACACATATACACACACATATACACACACATATGTATATATACATTTTTATATACATGTATATAAATAGACACACAGAGACACACATAATATATACGTGGTGCATTCAATAAGGTTGCACACTTTTTTGTACTGGCATTTAAAATTGTCGTAGACTCTTGAAAATTCACTATGTTATTGCTATACATTTTATGAGATGACCGACCAATTTTTATGATTTCTGGTTCCAATGAACAGCTACACCAGGAATTGGAAGACACACCTACTAAACTCTGATTGTCACAGCTGGTGAATTTCAAAAATGCAATCTGGACGTGAGGACACTTTAGAAGAACGATATGCAATAAAATTCTGTCTTCAATTTGGAAAAAATGCCCAGAAACATATGGAATGCTTCAGACTGCTTTTCGACCATCTTGCATGAATCGAGCATCAGTTTTTGAGTGGCATAATAGATTCAAGGAAGGCAGGGAGTCTGTGAGGGATGATGAGAGGTGTGTTAGGAGTAAGGAAGTCAATACACCAGAGTTGATTGGCTAAAGGGTTAGGGTTAGGGTTACTATGTTGAGGTTTAAAGGGAGTTCAGCCAGAGATTCCGTCGGAAGAGGCTAGCACTCTTCAAATCGGGTCAGTGGTATTTCTACCAGGACTATACACCAGTCCACAACTCCATCCATGTCATAGACTATTTGAACAAGATGGGCATCAAGACAGTTCCTCACCTTCCCTATTGTCCAGACCTCAGAGGCTGTTGTTATGAGACAATTGAAGAGATGAAAGAAGCTGTGACGAAGGTCATTGAAACGCTCACACAAGAGGACTTCCATGGGACCTTCCAGAAGTTGTTGGAACGGTACAACAAGTGCATTGCAACTGGAGGAGATTACTTCGAAGGGGATTAGGGTTTCATGTGTATACTATCAATAAAAGTGCCCATCCGAAAAAAGTCTGGAAACTTATTTAATGATCCTCGTAACATGAAATGAGCTGGAAACTTACTGTATCGCAATTAAATATTTATCAATCTCAAAAAACACTTCCACAACCAACGCGCGATGTACCCCCGTCCGAACCATGATTATATCTGCAAAAAATGGTTAGACATTACGAGATGAAGCTGTCATTACTACTTGCCTAAATTCACTGGTCCCACTCAGGTGACAGTTTAAAACATGAAAAGTATTTCTGTTGTATCTTGTATGAGGGTACATAAAGCTATCAAACTTTGGTATGCAAACCAGGCTGGGAGAAAAAAATCGCTTAAAAATTGACTTTGAAACGCATCCTCTCCGTGATAGAGGGGTTGGGTAAATATACTTTCTTTTTCTAAGGGAAATATCTTATTAACAGCTTGGCACTAAACGGTTGGTTGTTTGGTTGGTTGGGTTTTTATGGCATTTCATCCCTTGTGGGTTATTTACTCTCAAATCCTGTGAAAGTATAGATATCAAATATATATTACTCATAAAAAATAGTTTGTAGGGAACATTTTAAACAAACCAGAGCTCATTTGTTTGCACACAGTTAAATGGTTTCAAGTATGTCCATCTAACACGAATAATTCTATTCCGTATTGATGGTTTGTTTGCTCACAGATGGTTTCAAGAATGAAAAATGATAAAATATTTCTATGTGATCCATAGATGCGACCGTAATTGGCATTACCACTCCAGGTCAGAGAGGACCTGGGAGTAATGGCAATGAAGGTGTACTCCATAATCCACAAAGCTCCAGGACTGGAGACTCACCATCAGCTGGTTTAGTGTCATATCCAGGACACTTGTTGGGAGGGGTTGATCCCTCTGCAGAGATGAAGTCGTCGGATTCTACAGCACCCCCACCCCCACCCAGCCGACTGAACTAAGTGGTTAACAATAAAACTAGTGAACATTGAGGTTGTGTTAAGGAACATCTGTCAGCAATTTATACACCTTCATCTGCACAATGATGTCGACCCCACTTTGTTCAGTATTTCTCACTTGGTTTGTATCGAAATGCACGAACCGGAAACAGGTCCTCCAAGGAAGCAAAAGCCGAAAACAAAAGCTTGAGGTTATGTCTCGTAACATTGAAGGGATGTAAAACACTTTGAAAAATTGTTATGTGCGTGGAGTTTTCAGTATAGCAACTTGGACAGCTGGCGAAATTCCCTTAACTAAACAAAACCGACTGTTAAATTTTCGGACTTAATGTGATACAGGTCCTTGCCTCAGGCTAATCTTCGCTCTCCTAAAAATCTAATTTATATATATGGAGCCCGTAATCCCCTCCCCTTTCCGGGTATGAACCACCCACGGCGCTACAAATGTCAGTTTTTTTCCTCTAAAGAAACTTTTTCACCAAATTTAGATTTCATCACTTTTTATAACTTTTAATCAAACTTCCAATTTATCACCACACACACACACACACACACTTACAATATATCTATACTTACACCCTCACACAGATATGTCTGATTCGCAATATATATATATATATATATATATATATAGTTTTTTTATTTAAAGAAAAAAACAAAATTCGATCACATTAGGATTATAAATTTATTTCCATCCTGTTAAGAGCATTAATATGAATCAACAACTCAAAAAAAAAAAATTAACAGGACTTCTTCAGATCCAATATCTGGGTGCGTTCATTAATTTCCATGTTGGATCTGAAGAAGTCCTGTTAAATCTTTTGTAGTTTTTCTCTGTGAAATTATTTACATTGAGCACTTTACCAGGAAAATTTAAATATTCGAATTTTGAATAATTTAATTGTCCTGAAGGAATTGTTCTCGACTCTGTATTTACTGGATTGAAGAATATCTCTCTCTCTCTCTCTCTCTCTCTCTATATATATATATATATATATATATATATATTGTACCTATGGTCAATTCACAAATAGATACTTCTGTACACGCAGGTACATACACACACATACACATATGTACTAACACGTGCAAGATTCATAGTGTCACAATGATATTATTTTGCAATTAGAGGCTACATCCATTATTGCCTCAAGGTGAAGATTACGTTAATTGGACAATCAGTTGAGTAAACTTGTTGCAGAACATCTCTTTCGATTGGGATAACTAAAGAGCATTTTCTGTAATTGGTAAATATTGGGGAATATGCCATTTTCTTCACTTAGCACATGTCTCTAATACATAAAAAATCTAAACATCTGTTTGGGTGTGTTTTAAAAGAGGTGGATGTAAAACCAACGATGCTTTGATGAATCTGTCACAAAGACAACCCTCAAGTTTGGAGTACAGAAAATATAGGCTTGGTTTATTTGTTTTAGAGCGAATCACCTCCTTCTGGATTTTTAAAAAGCAAAATCAGATGAATTTATAAGTGTTTCATGGCATTAATTTGTCTATAACCATTTACTTTCACTAATGTTATATCAATCTAATACCGATAATTTATACAATTATTAAGTTTCAAGTAACTATTATCTTTAATAATAGTCATTTGTTTGCACACAGTTACATGGTTTCACGTATTCCCATCTAATAATCATACGGCACATTGGCCAAGTGGGTAGGGTGTTCGCCAATGGTCCGAGAGATCTGGGTTCAATCCTGGGTCTCGTCATACCAAAGACTTTAAAAATGGTACTTGATACCTCCTTGCTTAACACTCAGTAATATAAGGTACGTATCAAGGGTAAAGAGGAGCAATCTAGGAAAAGGAGTAGCGCCTTTCTCTACACCTCAGTGTAGTAGCTATCGAAAAGGGAGCCTTCTGGTCACCCTCGACTACGGTCGCCAACTTTACTTACTTTTTTATAAGATTTCAAGTAAATATTTCTATTTAATAATTAATATTTGTTGTTTTGATGTGCCATTTAACAAGAAAAAAAAAACAAACAAAAAACAAACAAAAATCAAAAAACAAAACAAAAATAAATTAAACTATTTGTAACTATTTCTCTTTGATAATAATCATTTATTTGGACGCAGTTATATGGTTTCAAGTATTCCCATCTGATACTAATAATTATAAGGTTTCAAGCAATTATTTCTATATTATAATAATCATTTGTCCACAAACAGTTATATGGCTTTAAGTATTTTTGTCTAATTCTTATAATTACACCGTTTCAAGCAATTTTTTCCCATCTAATTATAATTATTTGTTCATATACAGTTTTACAGTTTCAAGTAACTATTCTTAATTCAAATAGTTTGCACTCAAATTGTGACATCGAGTATTCCTATCTAATTCTAATATCTAAACCCATCGATTGGACCCTAAGAAGTATTTCCAGAGTGGCCATTAACGTGTACTCAACGCTACCGATATCTGCAGAACTGGAACCTCACCAACAGATGCAGTTTTGTATAATACCTCGGACATTCAACCCTTACAGAAAATATTCATACAAATTTAGAAAAAAATATATTTATCGTATTTGACTGCATATAAGACAAACTTTTATTACAAAAAATATCTTTAAAAATTCCCCCAGCGTATTATATGCTATATGTAGGTTTAAAATTCGCGATAGTCTGTCAAAATTAGCTACTCTGGTAACTCCTATTAGCTGAGACTTTAGAGTAACTTTATTGTTATAATCTAAAAGGCTATTATGCAAATTATAAGTATTATCATTGATAATATTCATTATATCAATTAATCACGTTTAATATTAGTACTTTTTTTCATGATCTGCCCTGCTGAAATTCGGGTGCGTCTTATACATCCGTGCGTCTTATATGCCGTCAAATACGGTAATTTGCAGTTATATGGTAAAGAAACAAAAAAAAAAATTCCATCCCTCTTCGCCCAGTTGGCAGGGGCTGTGGGATACACTGACTTCATCTCTCTAGAGAGGTAAGACTCTCATCGAGTGTCCTGATATGACACTAAACAATCTGATGGTGAGACTCCAGTAGTGCTGGAACTTTGGCAGAGGTGCAGTACCCCCGTCATTGCCATTACTCCCAGGTCAACTATAGCATGGAGTGGTAGCACCTGATTGGGTCCAATCTGTGGGTTAAATAAAACTGTTTGAAAACAAATAACTTATGCCAAATTGAAATGTTAGAAATAGAAACTGTTTGATCCTTTAACTGTGTAAACAAATATTTTCAGTAAACTGTTTACAAAGAAAAAAAGAATGATTTTATTGGTTTGTTTATTTTTTTTAATCTAATGATGACCTTTGCTCTGCTCTTCAAGGTTAGAATTAAAATTCATATACAATTATTTGTGTGTTGGGGTTTTTGTACATAGAATGCATTGACTGTATCCTCTGCAAGGAAATAAGACCCTCACCCCCACAAAAAGGGGTGTCTTGGGTATAACTCCCAACTGCATATGGTAGTGAGGCTCCAGTCCTGAAGATTTGACGAGTGTATTGTACCCCTTCATTGCCATTACTCTTAGTTTCGCTTTGACCTGAAATGGTTGTACCAATTAAGATCCAATCGATGTATCAAATGGATCTGATTGAAAATTACTTGAATATGTGAAATCATATAACTGTTCAAATAAGTGATAATTATTAATTACAAATAATTATGAGAAATCATTAGTGTTAGGTAGAAATACCTGAAATAATTCG
This sequence comes from Sepioteuthis lessoniana, assembly GCA_963585895.1. Lineage (NCBI taxonomy): Eukaryota > Metazoa > Mollusca > Cephalopoda > Myopsida > Loliginidae > Sepioteuthis > Sepioteuthis lessoniana. The sequence goes on from OY757907.1 coordinate 127,942,893, forward strand.
AGTGTGGAAGTTATTTGTATTAGATAGGTTGTTGGTTAGTTGGTTGGGTTTTATGGCATATCAACCTTTGTAGGTTATTTAATGCCAAATCCATTTTAAAACAAATAGTCAGTTCTATTTCAAACTATTCAGTTTAGCATGAGTTCACAGTTTAATTGTCAAAAACATTTCTATTTCAAACTATTCTATTTATTCAAACTGTTCTAATTCAAACAATTCAGTTTAGTATAAGTATAGATTTTGTTTACACACAGTTAAATGTCAAAACAGTTCTATATTAAACAATTCAGTTTAGTGTAAGTAGAGTTTCATTGTCAAAAACAGTTTCATTTCTAACAACTCAGTTTAGCATAAGTATGAAGTTTTAATGTAAGTACAGTTTAATTGTCACAAACATTTCTATTTCAAGCTATTCAGTTTAGTCAAACAGTTCTAATTCAAACAATTCACTTTGGCATAAGTATGCCGTTAGTTCTATTTAACCCGTAGATAGGATCCTATCAGGTGCTGCCGTTCCGGGTCAGAGTGGGACTGAGAGCAATGGCAATGAAGGGTTACTCCACATTCCCCAAAGCTCCAGAATCACTGGAGTCTTACCTCAGATTATTTTGTGTTATGTCCAGGACTCTCATTGGGGGGTTACGGTATTAGATAGGAATACATGATATCAAATAACTGTGTGTAAAAAAATCTTAAACAACTATACAAAAAATGTAAATATAAACGTATAATGCATATGATTCCCTAACTTCTAGGCACAAAATAACCCCAGATGGGTTGACATGATACTAAGTAACCTATCTACTTACTATCTCTACATTCAAAAGACACAAAAATGACTACATTTAGTTGTGTCCCCACTCACCAAGGACCAATATAAGTATTCGTATATTCATGATATACTAACACCAAAGAAAACGGAAGGAAAGACAAAATATACTCATTTACACCTATAAGACATTCAACCTTTTATATTGATAAAATAAACGCCCGTGATATTACAAGGAAAGAATACGAAAATACGTTCGGAGAAGTTCTCGCAGTGAAGTGGTTAATCTGCTCGATTGTGACAGTGTAATTGGCGAATTATCTCCCCAACTATTAGATTAAACAGAACTATTACTTCCTTTGTACAATGACGGTTTTGACATTAAATAACCCAGTATGTTGAAGAAGTACGAAAAGGAAAGGGGTTTATTTGATGAGTGCAGTAATTAAACCAAGAGTAAGATTGGCTCAGTCAAGCTATTTCTGATCAAGAATCCTCAACATGAGTAGTGCCGTAACCACTTAACGAGGATTGAAGATAATTTTTAGTCAAAGATTATATGCCCATTTAGATTTCTCGTTCCCTGGCAAGGTCAAACATAACGTCTCCACGTTTCAAAGAACAGAAACAAATAGAGACCGATACGGGGTTTCTGTAACTGTTATGTGACACCCTATGGGGTCTTCAGCAAATGTATAAATTATCTAAAGGAGATAATTATGTATTGTATCCCTAGAATGTTAAGATGAAAGCCGTGCAATCCTAAAATGAAGAAACCCAGGACACTAAAAGAGGAATTACTTTTGGGAAAAATATCTTTAATCATGAAATAATAAATGACTTGCAGTTGTCTATTCTGTTCAGCCGTTTCATTTACTTGTGAAATAACGTTTTAGATTCATGGGGCTCAACGGTCTAGTGGGTAGAGTGTTCGCCAATGGTCACGTCATACCAAAGACTTTAAAAATGGTACTTGATACTTCCTTGATCAACAATCAGCAATATAAGGTACGTATCAAGGGTAAAGTGGAGCAATCCAGGTAAAGGAGAAGCGCCCTTCCTTACACTTCGGTGTAGTAGCTATTGAAAAGGGAGCCTTCGGGTCGCCCTCGACGACGGTCGCCAACTTTACTTTATATATATATATATATATATATATATATATATATATATATATAAGGGTCATTCAATAAGTAAGTGATCTTTGCCGAAAGACTTGGCTATTGGAAGTACTATTTACAGTAACAACTTTTTCAAGGAAACTAATTGTGATAGATCTTTCATGACACTGATGACTGTCAGGAGAACCTACTTTCATGTAGGCTGTACCCGAAATCTTTTCTTTACCCGAGAGTCAGTGTGCCTCCACTCTATAGACTGTTTTTTTCGACTCAGGCTTGAAGAGGCAAACAACATGTTTAGCTCATTTGTAAACATTTTTTTACTAAAATATCTTCCTCCGCTCAATTCACACTGTTTTCTATAAATTTCAAGAAGTTTATAATACTCAGCCAGAAGAAATTACATAAAAGACCTCAGTTCAAACCTGGAGGACACTGTTTGAATTGGTGTCATTTTGAATATCCCCAAAGTAAATACTTTTTCTGAGATTAAGATGATTTTTGCGATAAACAATTCCAAATAATGGAGAATTTACGCGTATGAAAAAACTTCTGAAAAGAAATGCATCTTGTTTTGTTTTTTCCAAAGAATTCCCTTAAGTAATTGAATGACCTACATATATATATATATATATATATATATATATATATATATATATATATATATATATATATAATATATATATGTATATATACGAGGTGCATACAATAAGTTTCCAGACATTTTTCGTATGGCCATTTCAAATTGTCGTAGACTCCTGGAAATTGAGTATGTTATTGCTATAGATTTTATGAGATGACTGACCAATTTTTATGATTTCAGCTTCAAATGAACAGCTACATTAGGAATTGGAATGCATTCTACTAAAGCCTGATTGTCACAGCTGGGGAATTTCAAAAATGCAATCTGGACGTCAGGACACTTTAGAAGAACAATATGCAATAAGATTCTGTTTTAAACTTGGAAAAAATGCCACAGAAACGTATGGAATGCTTCAGACTGCTTTTCGACCATCTTGCATGAATCGAGCCTCAGTTTTTTAGTGGCATAAGAAATTCAACGAAGGCAGGAGTCTGTGAGGGATGATGAGAGGTGTGTTAGGAGTAAGGAAGTCAATACAAAAGAGTTATTGGCCAAAGGGTTAGGGTTAGGGTTAGGGTTACTATGTTGAGGTTTTAAGGGAGTTCAGGAAGAGATTCCGTCGGATGAGGTCAGCACTCTTCAAATCGGGTCAGTGGCATTTCCACCAGGACAATGCACCAGTCCACAACTCCATCCTTGTCACAAACTATTTGACCAAGATGGGCAACAAGACTGTTCCTCACCGTCCCTATTGTCCAGACCTTGCTCCCTGTGACTTTTGGTTATTCTCTAAGCTCAGAGGCTGTCGTTATGAGACAATCGAGGAGATGAAAGAAGCTGTGACGAAGGTCATTGACACGCTCACACAAGAGGACTTCCATGGGGCCTTCCAGAAGTTGTTGGAACGGTAGAACAAGTGCATTGCAACCGGAGGAAGTTACTTCGAAGGGGATTAGAGTTTCAAGTGTGTACTATCAATAAAAGTGCCCATACGAAAATAGTCTGGAAACTTATCGTATGCACCTCGTATATATATATATATATATATATATATTAAATGAATATATTCTAGTTTTTATATATATATGATGCTTTTTTTATCTGACAATCATTAGTCGGAAATATTACAGTTGTAATATATATATATATATATATATATATATATATAACTCTTAAGTGAGGCTAATCATTGATAGTTGTTCCTTGTGGACCCCTGCATATGGCCAATCAAGAGTAGGACGACCAGCTCGAACATACATACAGCAGCTATGTGATGATACGGGATATAACCCTGAAGACCTGCCAGAGGCGATGAATGATAGGGAGACGTGGAGAGAGAGGATCAGGGATATCCGTGCTGGTAGCACGACATGATGATGATGATTACACTGTGGAATTTCTATAAATTCTGCTTATGATCATATTTACAATAACACAATAAGAAGTTTTAAAAAGAAAATAAATGATTATTATTCTTATAGGAATATGTAATTGAGGATATATGATTGTTTGCTTATTGCAAGCTTTCCACACTAGAAAATCTTTTAAATCACAGGGACTTTTCTGAGTATCCAAGCCGATTTTAGTAGTGCTGTGGTCTGGACAGTCTCGATTCTTTCCCTGATCTTCTTCATCCATTCTCTTTTCCAGGTTTTCCGGGACTGTTGCTATGTTTCAACTAGAATTGGTATCACTATCACCATCCTGTTCCACAACTTTAGCAACTCTTTAGCAAGGTCCTGGTATTTGTCTATCTTTCCGGTTTCCTTTGCTTTCACTCTATGGCTAACTGCTACGGCAAAATCCACGAGATGATAAGGTTTCATCTCTTCAGAGGGATAAGATCCACCCCCACCTCACAACGAGTGTCCTGGTTATGACACTAAACAATCTGATGATGGGGCTCCAGTGCTGCTGCTTTGTGAGATGCTACCTGCAGGACTTGTTCAATGCAGCTCGCAGGATTCTTGTGTAATTGCCGTCAAGCTTTTTCTCCTTACGCTTAGTCAGCGTCCTTGTGATGCATCCATACAGCAGTATTGATACGACCGCTACTTGGAAAAAAAACTGCGTTTTATTTTATCGGCTAGGTCTGATAGTTGTCCATACCTTCGCTAGTAACTTATTGATGTCATTTTTGGTAGCTGAGACGCTGTTTCCGATGTAGTTTCATAGAGCCACTATTTAGAGTGGGGATGTCGCCGCCTCTTTGATTAAAACACATGAATTCTATTTTGTCAGCGTTGACAGGGAGGCTAACGCCACAAATAGAAATTCTTCGAACCACTTCACTGTCTGCAAACAAATGAATAATGTGAAATAGAACTATTAGTGATAGATAACAATAATTGAGACTATTTAACTGTGTAGAAAGAATACCAATATGAGTGTGCAAACAAATTAGTTCTAATTCATCAAAAAATGAAATTACCTACGAACCATCCATTTGCACTAAATTTTAGACGCAGTAAACTGGCAGCGACCAATGTTTTTTTAACAAACTCTACTGTAAACTACCTTCTTGAATGAATTTTACGATCCTTTCCATTGCTTCAATTGACAATTGCTTTTTGGAGTCAGGTTTCTTTTTAATCATGTATGAGCAACCTCTTATTGAGGTTTGCAAGAACTGTCTTTTCACTATAGACTGATTTTCATATCTTAGCTTCAACTGGTAGTTGTTTTACGAATGTAAATTACATGATCATACTATATTTTCTTCTGTGTTTATTGGAAAAATATACCATTAATTTAAATAATTTAATCTACCTTACTTTAGAAACATTTTATAAAGCCAGAATGTTCAGCTATTAATGAAAAATGTTTTGCATCTAATGTTATTAGTTCACTGCTGAATGAAAAAAAAAAACTAAGTGAAAATCATCTAAAAGTGATCATTCTTAAGTTTTTGCCAAAGGCAGTATTTCCAATTTAAATCCTGTCCGTGATAAATTGCCACAAACAATAATTGGTTCCCTGTGGATCTTTCCGGAAAAGTGGACAAAACTCACGTGTCGTTCGACAGGGGAATCAACTTTGCTTTGTCAGTCTTCTAAGTGAATATAGCCTAACAGTCCTACAAAATCAGCATTCACAATACGAGCTCTTACCTTCGCACGAACACAGACTCCCAAACAACAATGAATCCACAACTGTATCAACCTGCAGACATACCATACACGCCTTTATCAGAACACTGTAAAACTTAAATTCAAGTCGTTATCTTCAAAAGAAGTTTATTTAGTCTCTTTACATTTGGTGTATTTACTCGTCTCTTCAAGCTCTGTTGGTGAGGCGTTGAATAGGCTGACTATTTCCCCAACACAAGTGGGTGACCTTCCCACACCACAAAAAAAGAAGGGATCTGAGTATGACGCTAAACTACATTTGATGGTGAGGTTCCAGTTCTGGAGATCTGGGGGATGTGGAATAACCTTCATTGCCATTACTCCCATATCCACTCTGACACGGAGTGGTAGTACCTGTTAGGGTTCCATTTATAGGTCAAATACATCTGTTTAAAAATGAGTCGTATTTGTTGGACCGTGTGCAAAAAAAAGTCTTTGAAGAAGCCACAACACAAAAATGTTATTAGGAGTGTACAATAAACGCTATTTCCAAACCTCTCAGCATAAAATGACCCTTGACGCAATGACATGCCGTTAAAACAAATCAGTCAATCGATCTCTTCTAAAATAATTAATGATAGAAATAACACGGGCAAAATCATGAATCTCACAATCCGAGTTTTTGTCTTTTTTCGTGATTACAAACGTTCTCTTTGGACCTTAAAGATATTCTTGTTCAAAGATGCAAATCAAATAAATCAAAATACTTTCATTATCCGTGTATAAAACACACTTTTGTTCCATATTTTTAAATCTAAAAGTTAGGGGTGTGTATTATACACAACGACCACTGCTTAGAAAAATTTGCGTTTTATTTTATCAGATAGGTCTGATTTCCATATGACCAACAACCTATCGATTGCTGACCATGCCTTCGCTAGTGATAAATTAGTGTCATTTTCCGTAGATGAGACGCTGCTTCCGAGGTCCATACTACAATATGGATGCACCACATGGACGCTGACTAAGCGAAAAGAGAAAAAGCTTGACGGCAATTGCACAAGAATTTTACGAGCTATATTAAACAAATTTTGAAGGCAACATCCCATAAAACAGCAGCTGTATGGCCACGTACCTCCCATCTCTAAAACCATTCAAATTAGACGAACAGGACATGTGAGACACTACCAGAGGAGTAAGGACGAACCCATAAGTGACGTTCCCCTGTGGACCCCATCACACGGACGACCAGCAAGAACTTATCTACAAGCGATTTGTATGGACACAGAATGTAGTCTAGAGTACCTGTCAAATGCGATGGACTACTGAGACGAATGGCACTAGAGAGAGAGATAGATAGAGAGAGAGAGTAAGGGAAATCCATGCTAGCGGCACGACATGATGATGATTATATATAAGAACTGAATATAAACTTTTTATCCGGTTACATGTATCACCATATTCAGGATGGTATGACCAAATATAAGTTACATATGTGAGCCAAACTAATTACTATATAAGAAGCAATTCTATTTTATGCCGCTACAGAAAAATAGCCATTGGAATGAATGTTTGTTTTCAATTTTGTTTCTCCTAGTTTGAACATATGTTACCATAAACTTGTTGCATTTTTCTGCGAACATGTCTGAGTGTTTACTCTAGATACAGTGAATTCTTAGCCCATGCGAACCAGATAAAAAGTTGAACTAATATTAAAATGTCAGTACGTATTATATACAAGTTATTTTTATTTTTCTGATTTTCGTAGCCTAAATTTAGAGGTGCGTGTTATACAAGAACAATTACAGTAATTTGACTCTATCATTTTAAAGAGAACGTAATAGCACAACTTATATTCGAACTCGCTCGTAGCCCAGCCCGTTTGCGCTTCACCAAGGAGACTCCCTACAAAATTTGGGCAACGAAATTCCGAAAAAAAAAGTATTTAGTATATAATACGATACTATAGCAGCTAAATTTAACAGTTGTTCAACTTTTTATCCGGTTGGTAAAAGTTATTCTCTTGTATAATACGCATCCCTAACCTTTAGGATTTAAAATGTGGGAAAAAGTTGCGTGTTATACACGAATAATCAAGGTATTTCAACTCTATCATTATTAGATTATTTATGGTATTAGTCTCATCACTAAGTCAAACCAAACTGTTAAATGACTAATTTACTTCTAACGGCTTATTTATTACTTAATAAAGAATCAGAGTTTGATATTTGTTTTCCCTTTTCTTTTTTCACCAACCAGTTGGACGTATCATACAAGCTTAATTAATGCCAGCGATTTTTTTCAAGATCCACGGCTCTGAGTGCCTGTAGCGACAGACAACCAAACTTCCTCGCTGTGTAAATCGAAGATAATCACACACCAATTACCGACCAACCCGTTTATATTCCTTCACCTATCAATATAGTATTCCCATGGATGTGTCAGTCACACACACTACTTAGCATATTGATTTTTTTGCGAATATTATTCACAATAAGATTGATTGTGGAGTCAGAATGAAATACATTTATATTTGTCAAGAATGTGCAAAACAGTTAAACATACATATTTCCATTTCCAATTGAGCAAACACGAAACCATTGATAGAAGGTTCAATCCTTACTTCATGCACTCTCCCAACTATTTTTCATTGCGGCTTTTTTGCTTGGCCCTATAAGCGGCTTAGTCACTCTGTTCTGGTCCTTAACTGCTTTGCGAAGGGTTTGTGAGACATTGTTAACTGCTTTCAATATAAAAGAGTCAACTTGCTTTTGGGGATATCGAAGTTTTAATAGTCTTTCACAGCTGTCTGGATTGGTCTAATGAGAAAAATCAGATTTTTGTCACTTTCACAGAAAACAGGTTGACTGTTGAGAAGACCAGGTATGAACCCGCAGAGTAAGTGGTCAAACCATGCAGTAGATTTCGGGGCTGGTTAGAGGTATCAGTCATCTATTGGTAGACAATATTGGGATATTGTTTTGAGTTGGTGAGTGCTAAGAAATTGACTGTTAACTTGATTTGAACAATTACTTATTGGAGATGTATTTTCCGCGTAGGAATAGATTTGAATTATACAGTGTGTGCATATGATATACTGTTATTTTACGTCACGTGTGACGTCACGAGTTTGTTGATGTTTGGAGTGAGAAAAGGAAGGAAGGATCGACTCGTATTGAGAGAGCCAAAGCACACACGCAATTTTGACAGTAGTCGGCTGAGAGAAAACTCGAACTCACAATATTACGCAATTAGTGAATGCTTTTCTTTTCTTTCACTTAAGGTTCGAACTGAGTTGCAGGTTGATCAGAAATACGACGTGTTTAGAATGGAGAGAATTGAGTTTATATTAGCTGAGATCCCAACTTCCCGTTACAGTATTTGAAATGTCATCATACATTGTCTCCTTGCTAAATCTGGAAAAGCATGCCCGGTATTAACTTTAGCCTTAAAAATTAAGCTTTTTTAAAAATTTCTATACTGAATTCATATAAAACAACAGTTTAACTAAACACAGATCGGTAAAGAACATATCTAAGAGCTCTAATGTTTGATATTGACTTGAATACCTCCCTTCTTTTGACATCTGTCGATGCAGCTGCGGAAGTCAAGCACTGGGGAAAAAAACAGGAAGCGCACCTGGTACCTAAAGTAAACAGGACGCTGGTGTTCTCGGCAGAAATGCCATGTAAATAGCGTAGGTGGCATGCTAGGAGAAAGCGTGATCATGTACAACCTATTTGTGGTAGGCTGGAAGTAAGACCTCGAGAATTTGTCGCAGGCTAGAAGGAGGCGTGTCCTCGTGCAACTTGTAGGTTGCCAGCTGAAGAGATGACTACAAAGTTTTGTGTGGGCGTCCGGGATATTATATAATCAGAAAGGTTTTAATCTAAACCTGAAGATGTTTCACTGAAGATTCGTACTTCGGCGCCTGTGTGTATAGCTCAGCCATCTTCGACTCTCTCTCTCTCTCTCTCCCTCTCTCACTCTACTCATACGTACATTTCCGGAAATAAAAGAAAAAAAAAAAGAAGCAGATCATATTTTTATGTATCAGGGTTGTTATCTTCCTCTGCTATACAATATGAAAAGTTTCTTCAATCTTGCTTCTTTTAACTCAATTTGACTCATGACTTAACTTACATTGCCCAGTTGGTTGGGGCTGTAGAATACACCGACTGCTTCTTTGCAGAAGGGCAAGACTTCCGATTATCCTGATTATGGCACTAAACAATCTAATGGTGTGATTTCAGTAATGCTGGAGCTTTGGGGAATGTGATGTACCTCTTCATTGTCAACGCTCCCAGGTCTACTCTGGCCTGGAGTGGTAATACCTGACAGGGTCTAATCAATGAGTCAAATAGAAGTAAACTGTGTATTTATGCTAAACTGAATTGCTTGAAATTGAACTGTTCTGACATTTAAACTGCGTACTTATGTTAAACTGAATTGCTCGAAATAGAAATTTTTGGCATTTAAACTATGTACTTATGCTAAACTGAATTGTTTGAAATGGAACTGTTTTTTGACATTAAAACTGTACTTACGCTAAGCTGAATTGTTTAAAATAGAATTATTTTGATATTTAATTGAGTGCAAACAAAAACTATACTTATACTAAACTGAACTGTTTGAATTAGTACTGTTTGACTAAACTGAATAGCTTGAAATAGAACTGTTTGACTAAACTGAATAGCTTGAAATAGAAATGTTTTTGACAGTTAAGCTGCGTACTTATGCTACACTAAATAGTTTGAAAGGGAACTGTTTATTTATATAAAAATGGATTTGGCATTAAGTAACCTACAAAGGTTGATATGCCATTAAACCCAAACAAACAAATTTGGCTCACAAAAATTTGAGTTAAAAAAAACCTGTTTATTTTGTTTGTGGCGAGTAGATTTTACCTATAACTCAACTTTTATCTTAGAGCACTTAAATCTTACATTTGGCCAATTGCTTTCCCGAGATGAGCTCGTAGCGTAATGGGTATTGTCGTAGAAAATAGCGTTAATACCCTTGGGAAACGTATGAATCCAGTCAATCTTTTTTCCCAAAATGGATAAATAGGCTCTTTAACTTTGATATGGCAACCAATTTAGGAGAAAGAAAGCAGTAAATTCAAACCTGTTAAATCCCTCTTAAAAACTGACCACGTGTCATATCCTCCTTGTGCTGTGGGGTTGGTAAATATATACTTTCTGTCTGTGACGGTGTCAATACTACTGTACTACTGTTTTTTGTTCTAATGGCATATCAACCTTCATGGGTTATTCAATGCTAAAGCCATCCTTGTTAAAGAACTGTTGTCATCATCAAGTCGCACTGACAGCGCACATTTCCCCGTTTCTCTCTCTCCATCCATCCATATAATCCTTCGCTCTCAGCAAGTCTTTCAAACTACGTTTTGTATCTGTACAAGGCTGATGTAAATAAGTTCTTGCTGGTCGATCAACACTGGCACGGCCATGTGTAGGGGTCCATAGAAAGAAGTCATTAATGAGTTCATCCCTGCTTCTCCAGCAGTTCCCCATATATCTTGTTCGTCTTACTCGGGTGGTTTTTCAGATGGGAGTTAAGGGACCGAATAATAACTTGAATGATAACAGTTGTATATATATTATAATTATCCGATTTAAAACATCCAAGTAACACATCAAAGCAACAGTTTAAAATACCCTGAGAAAATAAAGCAATTTTACATCTAATTCAGTCATCATCATCATGTCGTGCTGGTAGCACGGATATCCCTAACCCTCTCTCGCCACTTTTTCCTATCGTTCATCGCCTCTGGCAGGTCTTCTGGAGAGTACATCTCTTATGAGTTCATCTCTGCTTCTCCAGCAGTGTCCTGCATGCCTGGTTCGTCTAACTTGAATAGTTTTCGTGATAGGAGGCAGGTGGCCGTACAGTTGGTGTCTTGTGGGGTGTTGCCGCCAGGACTTGTTCAAGATTGCTCATAGCATTCTTGTGTAATTGCCGTCTAGCATCTTCTCGAGCCGTTTATATATATATATATATAGGTATTCTTCAATCTGGAGTAGGGAATAATTCCGCCAGGACAATTAAATTCAAATATTTAAATAATCCTAGTAAAGTGGCCGAGAGGTCTGAAACTTAGTCTAACATAAAGTTGGACGGGTTTCGATCCCGGCTTCGAGCGTCCTGCGTGTCTAGCCACACTGAAGAGTTCTGATAGAACGAAACAGCCTGTCTGTGGATGACAATGTATATATATGTGTGTGCGTGAAATGGAGTCGCAACTAGTACGATTCATATTCTAATTCAGTTATGAATAATAACTGTTGCAGATTTACATTTGCTCTCACCTTGATCGTTGAAACGACTTGAGAAAGATCACTGCTAAATGTTGATTATAGAGTATTTGACAATTTTCATTTGCAGTTAATTATATGATAAAATATTAGAAATATAAAACAAACCGGATGCGATCCTGTATCGATAATTATAGTCGCCTTACTTGATAAGGAGCGAGCTATGCTTGATAACTATTACTACTGAGTTAGAATCTCACCGAGTACAAATTTCTTCTGGCCTCGTACTAAAACTAGTCTCAGTTTAGTAACTGTATATGTCATTGATACTGCGGAAAGTATTTTCACAGTGTAACCTTGTATCAGACAAACCTGATGGCAGAACGTAGAATATATAGACTGTATCTCCTGCAGAGAGGTAAGAGCTCCCTTAAAAAGGGGAGTCTGGAAATCTAGGGAGTAGCCCTGCATAGCTATTACTCTCAGCTCCTCTATGAACCAGAGTGTCAATATCTGTTAAGGTCCAATCTATTAGTTAAATAGATCTATTTAAAAATTATTTGCATTTGATAGGGGTACTTGATGTCATATTACAGCAAATTATTTGTATCAAGAAATAATTATTTGAAGATATAATTGTTTATTAAGGATGATAATTGTTACATGAAATAATATAACAGTGTCCAAAAGAAAGGCTATTATTAAATAGAAATTAATATTAGGAATATTTGAAAGCGTTCAATTTCGGTTTTTTTTTGTTTGGATTTATGGCATATCAACCATTGTAGGTTATTTAATGCCAAAACTCTAGCATTACTGGAGACACGCTATCAGATTATTTACTGCTATATTTAGGACACTCGTTGGGGATTTTTACCCTTCTGCAGAGAAGCAGTCGGTGTATTCAGCCCAAGACGACTGGTTCACATTCAGTTTTGAGCGAATTATTCATATTAGATTAAAATACTTGAAATCAGATAACACAATGTAGAAAAATATTAAGAAACAACTATAAAAAACATGAGTACCTTGAACGCAATTCCCTAACCTCTAAGCATAAAATAACTTAAGACGGATTGACATACCCTTGAAATTAGTCAATCAATTGATTAACTTTCGTCAGGCTACTCTAAGATTTACAAATATCAGCAAATAGAAAACGATGTTTATCCCATTTGTAAACATTCTTTGACTAAAACTTGTTTCTCCGTACTCATTACACTTTCTTCTGTAAATTTCTCATGGTTTGCACTTCTCAGCTACCAAAGATTTGACGACAGACCTATATTCAAGTATAGAGCAATCATTTTGATTTGCTGATAATTTGAATAGCCTCAATATATATATATATATATATATATATATATATATATATATATATATATATATATATATATATTAGGTCCTTTCAAGTTTCCTGACACGTGCTTTGGTTTTAGGTTGGATTCAGGAAATTCAAAGAATCCAAATAGAATTTTATAGACGACATGTGTCTCTTTATCCGTTAATAACACCAGCTTAAATGAAGGACTGCGGCTCCACGGCATGTATTTTAAAATTCATGATCCTGCTGCTCGTGATGATGCAGGTTCATTTATCAACTCCAACCTAAAACCAAAGCACTTGAAAAGATTCATTAAAATTTATCATTTGATCAAACCAGCTTAAATAAAAGACTGCTGCCTTACCACACACATACACACACTTATACATACACACACACACACACACACACACACACACACACACACACATATATATATATATATATATATATATATATATATATATATATAACAAAGGGTGATTCAATAAATAAGAATTTGAAAAATTCCCATAAATATGAATACATTGTTTGGAATTTGTTTTTAGCGAAAATTATTTTAATGTTCAAAATGACGGCAAATTTAAGAGAGCACCCCAGGCTTGAACAGAAGTCTGTTTTAAATTTTTGGAGTTGAGAAGTGCAAATCAACAGAAATTTGGAAAAGAATGCGTGATGTGTACGGAGAAGCATATTTTGATTGAAAAAAAACTCTTTACAAATAGGCGAAGCTTGACTTCACCAATACTAGTCAGATTCTAGAAGACAGTCGATGGAGTGAAGATAGACTTACTCTCCGGAAAATAAAACGTTCTGAACGGAGCTGTCAGTAAAGAAGATCATGCTGATATTCTGCTGGCATATGAAAGGATCCATCTGAATTTATTTCCTTAAAAAAGGTTCGACTATAAGCAGTCCTTATTGTTAACTGTTTTGGGAATATTTCAACTTATATATTGAATGACCTTCATATATATATATATATATATATATAATGGTCATGCATTTCCAAAGTGTCGGATTTATTTCCAGTTTTCCCATATATATATATATATATATATATACATTTGTACAGATATACGCTCATATATATGCATGCATATATACACATATATATATATATATATTTATATACATATATATTCACACATACGCATATATACTCACATATACGTATACAAATATACATGTATGCATATATATATATATATATATACATCCATATAAACATATGTATACGTAATACACATACAGTGTAACCCGGATATAAGAGAGTTGTCGGGACCGGAGAAGACGTCTCTTATATTTGGTTTTCTCTTATATCCGGGTTTGGTCTACTTTATATACATTAAAACAGGCTCTAATTTTGGGTCAGAAAAAATCTCTACTATACCCAGGTTTCTCTTATATCCGGGTTACACTGTTTATGTTTTCACACACACACACACACGCACACACAGATATGTATATATATATATATATATATATGATTCTTACTAGCTCACTTGATGAATTAATAAAGAATCAAATATTGCAGTATTATTAGATAATGCTCACTATCAATGACACTGGTCAAAAACAAATTTGTCGTCTGCGTTTTTTAGCTTATTTAGGACGAATCTGATGCGCTGAATCCAAAAATCACATTGGTTTTGCTCAATCAGGTCAAGCTTTTGAGCTATGGCTCCATGTCGTTTTTTATATTTTTGTTCAAATGTACGCACGTGTCGAGTATTTTAGAAGAAGTTGCTGGGGGTAAAATGCCATGTCGAATAATTGTTTTGATTGGAAATTATTATTTTAATGACAAGAAGTGTCCAGGTCCGATAGTTCTGGATGATTATATCGAAAAGGGATCAGTTTGAAATCATAAAACCTCGAAATCTTCCAAAAATTGGTGCTCAGCATTATACAACGAAGGAATAGCTGTTGCGGGAGGAATTGGTGCCTTACAAAGAAAGGAACGTCATTAACGACCCTCTGGTGGACAGAAACAGAATACTCTTCCCACCGCTGTACATCAAGCTCAGCTTAATCAAGCAGTTCACCAAGGCTCTGGACAAGGATGGTGACTGCTTCACTTACTTGTGCCAGGCTTTTCCAGGATTGACCACGGAGAAGTTGAAAGCTGGCATCTTTGACGGTCCTCAAATCCAGCAGCTCATCAGAGATTCATAGTTCGAAAATTCAATGAACGAAGTGGAACTGGAAGTGTGGAAGGCATTTGTTCTGGTAGTGAAGAACTTTCTTGGTAACAATAAGGCCAGAAAGTACGCAGAACTTGTCAACAACATGCTGACTGCATTCAGAAACCTGGGCTGCAACATGAGCGTCAAGATGCACTAGATATTTTCACATATGGACCGGTTTCCTGAGAACCTGGATTCAATGAGTGACGAGCAGGGGGACAGATTCCATCTGGAACTGAAAGAGATGGAGACCAGGTATCAGGGTTACTGGGACGCAGTCATGATGGCTGACTACTGTTGGAATCTGAAGAGAGACCTCCCTGCCGCTGAGCATTCTAGGAGTTCGGAGAAACGGAAGTTCAAGGCCGGAAGTTTGAACAATGTTGAAGCAACATGCAATTTACGTGTACTTACCTTTATCAATCATTCAGTTTACAGTAATCGATTTTACTATCAGGTAATCAATATATGTTGTTGGCAAAACATTTTTTCTCTTAAAATCATATTTAGGATGATATGTGTTGACAAAAATCAGCTGATAATGACATAAAGATATAATCGATTTTGTCACAAGTCAAATCAACTTAGCACATAAACCTGCTCTGGTGGAGAAAAACGGATGCCATTTCTTGATTCAGCTGTGCAAAAATACCCTAAATCAATTGTAGAAATCTAGACAACATTCAAAAAAGTAAAAAATTGTTGTGATAGAGCTTTTATATATATATATATATATATATATATATATATATATATTGATTTAAAAAAATTAGAAATTGTATTCTATATTAAATTTATTTCGCTTATTATGGATTTCATCACCACTATCTTCGTTGCCTTGACAGGGCAAAGTTCCCTGACTCTCTCTCTCTCTCTCTCTCTCTCTCTCTCTCTCTCTCTCTCTCTCTCTCTCTCTCTCTCTTCATCTGTCCCTATCATATCTCTCTCCTGCCAGGTCCTTCAAACGACATTCAGAGTCTGCACATAGCTCATGTAAATCTTTGTTGGTCAGCCAACATTGGCGCGTCTATGTGTCGGAATCCATTGGAGAACGTTGCTTTGGAGTTCGTCCGTACTTCTCAAATTGTACCCAGCATGTCTTGTTCGTTTAACTTGGGTGGTCTGTGAGATAGGAGGCAAGTGGCCGTACAGTTTTGTAGGGTGCTACTCCCAGTATTTGTACAAAACATCACGTAGCATTATTATGTAGTCCCCATCTAGCTCTTTCTTCATGCAATCCTTTAGCATCTCTGTGGTGCATCCATACACTAGTATTGACGCAACAAAGAAACAAGGAAGAAATATCCTTGCATTTTTCTATTCGCTGTTTCTTAGCTGGCAAAGGCAAGCGATACATGATAAATTGATAATTAAGGAAGGAAGAAAGGAAAGAAAGAAAGAAAAACACTAAACAAAAAGAATTGTAAAATAATTTCATTTTTAGAACGAGTTAAAATATCTTTGAATCAAGCATTGTAGGAATGTATGAATAGAGATAAGAAAATGGACCTTGACACATCACTGTCAATATATATTGATATATTTCCATATAAATTGATGTATACATAGTGTGTATAAGTGAATAGAAAATGCAACCTATGTACATAACATTACCACGTGGAAATATATAGATGCACAAAATTACACACAAATACATAGATGCTAATACAAATAAACTTGCAAGTATACAAATGTTTCACTGCAGACACAAAGGATACACACACGTAAAATTATGCCAAGAATGAAAATATACATATTTTCGTCTTCTTTTCTTTTCTTTTTTAATTATTACCATTTTTTTAACTGAAAAAATAGGAAAATAGAAATAGATATTTTTTTAAAATAACAAAAATAACTAGCTTATTTATTATGGTAATCATCACAAGTTAGTTTTCCTTTGACACAGACAGAGAGAGAGAGAGAGAGAGAGAGAGAGAGAGAGAGAGAGAGAGAGAGAGAGAGTGACAGACAAACAGAGAGAGGTAGTGATAGAGAGAGAGAGAGAGAGAAAGAGAGGAGAGAGTGAGACTAAGAGTGTAGGTGAGAGAGAAAAAGTAAGAGAGAAGGTAAAAGGCCGAGAGAAAGTGAAAATGAGAAGGACTGAAATAGCGACACACAGAGAGAGAGAGAGAGAGAGAGAGAGAGAGAGACTAAGAGAGCAGGTGAGAGAGAAAAAGTAAGAGAGAAGAAAGTATAAGGCCGAGAGAAAGTGAGAGTCAGAAGGACTAAAAGAGAGAAAGAGAAAGAGAGAAGGGGGAGGAGAGAGTGAGACGAAGAGAGAAGGTGAGAGAGACAGGGAAACAGAAAGAGTGAGACTAAGTGAGTGAAAAGGAAAGAAAAAGTAAGGGAGAGGAAAAAATAAAGCCGAGAGAAAGTAAGAGTGAGAATCTGAGAGAGAAAGAGAGGGAGGAAGTGGGGGATGGAGAGAGAGGACGATAAAGAAAGA
This sequence comes from Sepioteuthis lessoniana, assembly GCA_963585895.1. Lineage (NCBI taxonomy): Eukaryota > Metazoa > Mollusca > Cephalopoda > Myopsida > Loliginidae > Sepioteuthis > Sepioteuthis lessoniana. The sequence goes on from OY757907.1 coordinate 127,960,668, forward strand.
TGGGATAGAAACAGGGAAACAGAAAGAGTGAAACTAAAAGAATGAGTGAGAGAGAAAAGTGCGAAAGAGAATGAAAATAAGGCTGAGAGAGAGCGTGTGAGAGAGAGAGAGAGAGACAGAGAGAGACAGAGATAGAGATAGAGAAAGTGAGTGTGTGTGTGTGAGACAGAGAGAGACAGAGAGAAACATAGAGAGAGATAGAGAAAGTGAGTGTGTGTGTGTGAGAGAGAGAGAAAGAGAGAGAGTCAAAGAGTCAGAGTGTGTGAATGTGTGCGGGTGTGTGTGAAAGAGAAAATAAGAATGAGAGAGAGAGAGAGAGAGAGAGAGAGAGAGAGAGAGAGAGAGAGAGAGAGAGAGAGATTGGTGGTTGAGACATGAAAAATGAACTTAAAGAGTTGATTATAATAAAATAAACATTGAAAAGTGTGGCGATAATTCTAAATATGGACAGAACTGACAGTAAATATAAAGTGTATTGTGTTTTTTTCAAAGTAGACATTTGTGGAGGCAGAAAAATGATGAGGGTTTCTGACGAATAATACACAAACTGAATGGATTTAAGTGGTTGACGTTTGAGTGAATGAATGAAAGAAAGAAAAAGAATGTGACGGGAAAGTGAAAAGAAAGAAAGAAAGAAAGAAAGAAAGAAAGAAAGAATAAGGAAAAGAAGATGAAAATAAACGAACAGGATTTGAAAGAAAGAAAGAAAGAAAGAAAGAAAGAAAGAAAGAAAGAAGATGAAAATAAAGATAAGAAATAGAAATAAGAAATAAAAATAAAAATTGGAAAGAAAAATGAAAATAAGAAAGAAAAATAAAAAAAGAAAGAGAGAAAAAGAAGATGAAGATAAAAAAAAACAGGTTCTGAAATAAATAAATAAAGAAAGAAGATGGAAAGAAAAATAAGGAAGAAAATGACAAAGAAGAAAAAGAAGAAAAAAAAAAGATAAGAAGATTTTTAAAGAAAGGACAAAAAATGTAATAAAAGTTTGATTTATTAATTTTGAAGAAATAGTTAAAACTAAACTTGAAAGAAAGAAAGAAAGAAAGAAAGAAAGAAAGAAAGAAAAGCATGTAAGAAAGAACAATTTTTTTTTTTAAAAAGAAGAAAAAGTATTTTAAAGATAGACAAAGTGGAAAACAGCTTAATTTCTGTAAAAGAAAAAGGGGAAAAAAAGTAATGCAAAAAAAAAAAAAACGGAAAGAAAGAAAGAAAACGTAACAAAGAAGAAGAAAAGAAGAAAAAAGGTGCTTGTACCGAATTCACAGAGGCTGAATGGTGTTCAAGAATAACTGGCATTGTGAAAAGAAGGAATCACAGAGCGAGCAGTATAAATTATGCGCGGTTGCCATGGAGATACCAAGCGCGCTGATTGCTCGTGTGTCATGGGCAATAACGGCAACTACAAATTGGCAGTGAGAAACGTGTTGTTCGCTGACGTTGATGCTTGGTTGGTGATGTTGTTTAGTTAGTCGCTTGTTGCAGCTACTTTTGCTGCTTATCTAGGCCAGTTCATTTTGTTCCAACAGTTGAATAATAGATAGATAAATAAATGAATAAACATGAGGGACCAATAAGTATCGCTTATTAGAAACAGTTTCCCTAAACCTGACAGTATGAAACCTATAGAAACAGATCATAACAACACGATGGATCTATGCTACAGGGGTATCGCAGGTTTTAACAGAAAAAAAATTAAACAATTTCTTTTATTAGAAATTAGTAAATTGGTACCTTCATTTCTACATTGTTGAATAATCAGTTCCATCTGGCACCAAACTAGCCGAGCATGCTCGTTTTACTAATAATCAAGGGCTTTAACTATTCCCAACACATTTTTTTAATGTTCTGATTTTTTTTCTTCTGTGGCTCATCTGTTAAAGCTGTCGCTTATTCCACCACCTTGCTGCAAAATAAACGCAATATTGAATTCGTAAAAATCCAAGATACCCACGGATTATATGCATTGGTTTCCATGGTGAAACTGAAGCGTTCTTAAGGAGCATTTCCTCATACGGAATGCTATTTCTGTCTGCTTTCCTCTTGCTTTTTCTTTCTCTAGTTGTATATCTACTTATAAATCAAATTAAATACGCACGAGCGCGCGCGTGTGTGTGTGTGTGTGTGTGATACATTTTATAAGCATTTGAATTAATTGCTTGATTTTGTAATTCATAAAATGTCCAAAAAACTAAAACTTATTTAAAAGAATTTATTTAGAATAGCTAAAACCGGATCTAAAGCGGCATTTATTTTTAAATATATCATTGTAATTCATTTAAATATCTAAAAAGATTTTAAAGCAAATTAAATAAAGCGTATTTTCCCTTTTGAGACTTTATTGTTATGCACAATAAGCGTCTTGTGTTTGCTTCATAATAAAACGTTTACTTTTCTTTCATGAGATAAAGTAAATAATATCTTGTCGATGGGACTAAGAATACATGTACTGTAGCACCAGTTGATGGCTAAGACCCTCTCTAAAAAAAAGTAGTGGCTTGAATATGATACTAAACTGTATCTAATGGTTTGACTCTGGTTCTAGGGAGTATATATTCATTGTCATTACTTCCAGCTCCACTATAAATCAAAGTGGTTGTACCTGTTTGAGTCATTTCTATAGGTCAAATAAAAGAGTTTTGAAAATTATCAGAATTAGATAGATATACTCGATACCATATAATAATATGTATTAAGAAGCTATAATTGTTTTTAAGGATTACTCGAAAACATACAACTGTACAAACAAACGCCTATAATTAAATAGAAATAGAAGGAGGTGCCCGTGGCGTAATGGTTATCCTCGCAGGAAATGGACACGTCGACACGAGTTCAAATCCTGGACGAGACTGATTGCATTTCACATAGCACTAATACCCAAGGGAAAGGTATGAATCCAATTATTCTCCCTCCAGCTATGGGTAAATAGTAGGACAGACTTGGTGAGGCAACTAGTCTAGGAGAAGGAAAACTCTGAATTCAAACCTGTTAAACTTCGCTTAAAAAATTGACCTTGTTTCATATCCTTCCCGAGCATAGGGGATGGTAAATATGATATGATAATTAAATAGAAATCAAATAATTCGTAGTATTAGGAATGCATGAAACCATTCAATTGTATCTAAATTATTTTCATTGTATAGGAATACTTGATATGACATTGTTGGGAAATTTAAAAAAAAAGATTATAACATAGAAAAATAAAATAAATAAAGGCAAACGTAAAAGTTTTCTAGAGGGCCTCAGACAGGAGGCAAACTCGGCGAATGCCTAAAAAGAGGGGCTTCCTGATTCCAAAGAAAAATTCGACCCCATAAGCTTTTATCACCTCGACTCAGACGGACGCAGCTTTTTTCTCTCGGCAGCTAGTAGGAAGAGCACGTGCTTGCTAAGTCCCGAACTTAGCAGCGCGTTGCATCTCCTACAAGTAGCAGCCTTTGATGATTTCATGATGTTCTTCAAACGTCTTGTCTGTGAGAGCGCGACTATTTCTACTGGTTTAGGAAAACATTTCACACCAAAGAATTGTCGGAGACCGCAAAAATAAAAGTTGAGTCTAAAGGTATCCTAGTCTTTTTCTTTCCATTTCTTAATTCCCTCGCAGATTCGACAAGCAAATAAGAATATAAGTGAATGGGGCGAGAATAAAAGAAACCAGACGCTCACCTCAGAATCTTGCAACAACAATCCAAAAATACATAACCACGAAAAATCTTAGTGTGCCCAATAACATAACACTGTGGAAAAAACTTTCTTAAGAAACATCTTCACAAAAAATGAAAGCATAAAGGTAGAAGGAATGCGATTTTTTTAAACCTTTAAATACCCTTGCCGGGTTAACATACCGTTAAAATAAACCAGTAAAGATATATGCGCCCAGATTGAAACGAAAGAAATGAAATAAATTGGCTTATTTTCAAGAACAATTTTTTCTGATGAAATATTTTTTGGTGAAACCCAGGATTGAGCAAGTAAAGAATCTATCATTCTCACTCGATCTTGCTCTGTGCGACTTAGTTTCCCAAACTGAAACTTAATCTCCTATCTGTGGACATGGAAGACATTAAAAGAAATATGATCATATATCTTCACACCTTACGTTTCAGAGGTACTTTGACCAATGGAAAACTTACAAGAATAAGTATGTTGAATGTTGAGTGGACTATTTGTTGGGTATCACCCACCTTTTTCCACACAATGAACTAGTCCATCTGTCATATATAGCAGTAGCTACTAATACCAGGGCAGACTAGAAGGTGAAGAGCAGCTTCTTATAGGAAGAGTATTAGAGCATTGGAGACTGGAGATCGCATTAGATCACCTTACTTGCTACCGTAATAACGGAAGCCAATACTATCGTTGGACTATAGGTTTATTCTATATTCACTAATCCTATGTTCTTGTCTACTAATAGTCTCTCTATTGTATACACTTTTCCCAGAGAATATATCTCTATTTCCTCTCATATCGTGGTTTGTCCTTTATTTAATATTACAAGCGTTCACTAACCAGAACGCAACATTATTTTAAAGAAAATTAATGTTTCACTCATTGTTAATTCTTGCCTGGGCAAATACAGCTTCAGTTGAGATCCAGTTTCCTACTATATTCAGAGGTGCTTCAACCAATGGAAAACTCACAGGAATAAGTATGTTGAATGTTAAGTGGACTATTTTGAATAAAATTAATGTTCAAGTCATTGTTTGTAAATGCACTCATGGGTAAATACAACGGCAATTTTGATACTTTTTGAACGAAAACAAAAACAACACCCCCACATATATCATCATCATCGTGTCGCACTACCAGCACGGATTTCCCTGACCCTCTCTCGCCACCTGTCTCTATCATGTATCGCTCCTGGCAGGTCCTCTAAGCTATATCCTGATTTGGCATAGAGCTGTTGTATATAGGTTCTAGCTTTGCTCGGCCATGCGAAGGGGTCCATCGGAGTATATCGCTTATGAGTTCGGCTTTACTTCTCCAGCAGTGTCCCACATGGCTGGTTAATCTAATTTGGATAGTTTTTGTGATAGGTGGTAGGTAGCCGTACAGCTGCTGCTTTGTGGGGTGTTGCCGACTTATTCAATACAGCTCGTAGGATTCTTGTGTAATTGCCGTCAAACTTTTTCTCCATATGTTTAGTGGTGCATCCATATAGCAATATCGACACGACCGTTGCTTGGAAAAAACTGCGTTTAATTTTATCGGTCAGGTCTGATTTCCATATGACCAATAGTCGATCGATAGCTGTCCATGCCTTTGGTAGTTGCCTGTTGATGTCTGTCTCGGTTGATGTGACACCGCTTCTGAGGTAGGTGAACTTGTCCAATAGTTCAAAGGCCCACTCTTTAGTGTGAAGATGTGGCCTCTTTGATTAAAGTATATGTATTCCGTCTTGTCTGCGTCACATTGAGGCTTATGCCACCAGCTGCTCGTTCCAGACTATGTAGCAGGGATTCAGCTTGGGCGGGAGTATTTTCCAGAAATGCTGTATGATCGGCGTAGTCGGCGTCCGTAATAGTTTGTGCGGGGTATCTTCTGCTTCTTTCCTTTGCCAGCTTGAAGCCGTTTTCTTTCATTTAATCTATAGACATATAGAAATAACCATCAATGCCCTTACTCGGGATAACCACGGGTGAGTGGTATGGACGGTTTGTCTAGTCCCAGGAGGCTTTCTCTCCAGGCAATATCTGTGTTGCTGAGTTCGTGGTTTGGGGCTTCAGACACCCCAATAGGGGAATTTCGAAGAGACCAAGCGTTTTTCTGTTCTAGCCACACATGAATCTCGATTTGAGCCTGGGTCCTCACTATAAGACAACCTTGCGTCATATATCGACTTGGTGGGAAATCAATTATAGAACCACCCATGCCCTCATTCAGGCTTAGATAGATAGATAAGAACAAGCAGTCGTTTAGAAAACCTTTGGATAAATCAAAGGTACTCAAATACTGGCCACAAAACAGTATAAAAACTCAAAGCCATTATATTTCATCTTTCTTAGGCTTGTTTTCTCACTAAAACTTTCTACCGTTTTTTATCAACAGGAAAACACAGTTATTTAATGGATTAAGATTTTTTTGATCAATTAAACAGAAAACACAGTTGGCAGATCGACCTTTGCATTTTCTATCTTATATAAAACGAATAAAAATATAACTCATCCTATTTCCCGAGTTGGCTCGTAAGGTTATTTCACGGGTAGTAATAATAAAAAAAAGTATCGACAAGTTGAAGAATTACTCAACGGAAACAACGTTTCAGAATGACTTGCAAAATAAAATTAAACAGAACGACAATTTTCAATCACATATAAATACATTTATTTTGTCAGCATTCAACTAACAAAAGGATATAAACGCATAATACAGTTCAAGAGATATACGGATAGAATTTGTCAGAGGAATCGTGTTTAACGCGAATACTCGATATATAGACATGATAGAAAATTATGTTCAATCGGGCTTTTTCTTTGTTCCCCATTTTTCCGCTCGTGGTCGTGCCTTTTCTTCCCAACTGTTGACGCCGCATGTTTCTTTTCAACTGTCCATGCACCGGTCTCCGTTCGACTGTCCACACTGCGTGTCTCTACTCTACTGTCCCGTTTCAAACTATCCCGCCCCCACCTTCCTAATCACACCGGCAGGCAAAATGGATCTCATTCTTTTTACTCCAGGGATTACTGATCAATAAACTCCCACTACTCCTCTCACAGTGTGTTTGTTGGCCGCTACTAGTTGAAATGTCACGAGTATACGTAACACTATATATATATATATATATAATCATGTATCGCTTAATGTTTTATCAAACAATTTCCGTTCGCTTATACGTCTGCTATTATTAGTAATAAAGAATCAAATTCAGACATTTGCATGTAGCGGACATAAACAGTCTATAAACAGTCTTCGAACATATGATTCTTCAAAACTGAGAGATGAGTATACTGATAATGCAAAATTTTCTCTCATCCATGTTGCGTCATGAAATCAGTAAGGTCGAGATACAAGTAAAATAAGATATATTTTATTTCGATGAGATTACGGTACACAGGTTGGTACGCGGACTAAAGTAAGTAACCTTGTCATATTTGTCTACAGACAAAGTTTTTAAATTGTCTTTACGCGAGTCTATATTGTGAGGGGTTCGAGCTATTCCACAGCATTCCCTTTTTTGAATTGACTACTTCCTCTGGAAGTTGTTTTTTTTTCCTTTCAGGTCTATCTCCGTTGTCCCTGAAATGTCCTTTTTCGTTTACTAAAACGTTTCTCTTCAGGGGCAACTAAAAGCATCTGTACATCGAATAAGTAGTAAATAACCTTCATAGGTTCTTCCTTCCGGTTATTTATATCCTTCGAGTACCTTTTTCTGATCTGGTTGTGATGTCTCTAAATATTCTTTTTTTAGTGTTTAATCGTATACATTAATCCACCGATACGTTTATCAATCATATCAACCTTCCAGATTTCTTTCCTGTGTCTGTATTCTTTTCAGAAAATGTTTTCTCCAAGTATATAGGATTTTGCATCTCTTTTTTTGTTTTTGTTTTTTTCATTTTCCTTTGGCAACAGTTTATCGAACACAGATCTTATTTTTCTCGTGAACATTAACCCCACTGGTGACAATCCTGAATTATTACGAGGATTCTATGTCACATGGTATACCCTTAAATATTGTCGGATATCGTCAATGGATTATGTGTACAATCGAAAAGGCTTTAAAAAATCTTCTAACTTTTTGCCATGAATTGAGTCCCATTATCCAACACAATTGTATCAGGAATACCAAATCTTGCGAAGAATTCATGGAAAAATTTGATTGTACCACTGTACGTAGGGTTTCTACATTTCACCACCTCTGGTTATTTCGAGAAACTGTCAACTCTATTAAATAATATTACTCCTTCCTTGGATCTGCAAAATCTATGTACAGCCTTGGTCAAAATCTGCCCGTCTTTGACGAATTTCAATTATGGTGCCTTTGCTGCTATCGCACAACCTCTGTAGAATTTTACATTTTCTTCTATTTTTTGCCCATATTCAGCCAAAAATAAAACATTGCTTCTCATAAAAACTTTTATTCTCGGTATATCGAAATGACCGGAATAGGAGTATTTTGATATTTTTTAAGCTATTCTGGTATCCCCACCCGTTCGCTGTACATTAAAATTCCATCACAAATGGAAAAAATCTTTTCATCATCAATCTTTTAGATCTGTTTGTTGATAATTTGTTTCTTTTTCTCTGTGGTATATTTTGTCAATTTTTGATTTGTTCCTAATCTCCTCGATAGTCTCAGGTAATTGAAATATGGTGTTGCAAAGTACACGTTTTATTGGTATCTTTAATCTTAGGGTTGTTATCATAGTTTCCTCTAATGGTTCACATGGTTTGGGGATTAACCTGGAAAACCCATCTGCATACTCTAACCTCTTTGACGGGAAGAACACCATCTTAAAATTATAATTTAACAGCATTGTTAACAGCAAGTTCATTTTTAGTATTTGTAGGAACCCCTTTTTCGGAACAAAATTAGACAGTCACAGTCGGTGGTCCGTTTGGAGCATCCAGCTTCTTCCATGAATAAATCTATGGAACTTTTAACCGCAATTAGGTTCTCAACTCATGCACAATCGCTTTTACTTGGCGGTTGCTTTCTTTGTGCAGTATTACAACACCTAAACCCAAATTGCAAGCATCACTTGCAATAGTTATATCCTTCTTTGGATCGTAATGCGTCAGACTCAAGTATGACATCAATATGTTTTATTTCCTCAAAAGCACTCGGACATTCGGTACTCCAGTTCCATTTCGAATCTTTTTTCAAAATTTTTTTTTAGCGGAGCTCTTTATACGTACATATTTGGGATCAAATGACCATAGTAGTTTGCTAGTCCCAGGAATGCTGGTAGAGTTGACCCATTTGTTGAAGAAGGCCTGTTCTTTTAGAACACTTGACTTCGGTGGGTCTGCCTTTCAGCCTTTTGCATTTATAATCTGTCACAAATATTTAATTTCAGATGAAAAATTCACATTTATTCAAACTAAGTTTCAAGCCATATTGCTTTATTTTTTAGAAACTTTTTTGACATGTTCGGCATGTTATTTTCGGTTTTCATTCTTAATTAAGATGTCATCCAAGAAGGCTACTGCGAAATCAATTTTATTCAATAACGTATAAATGATTTGTTGAAAAACGCCTGGTGTGATCTTTATTCTGAATGGCAGTCTGTTGAATCTATACAGCTCTTTCATCGAATTTGTGGTTTAATAATTAGCACATTCTTCGTCGACAGGGATGTGAAGGTATGCTTCAGACACCACTTCATTTCACAAATATGTCTTCCGAATATGGCTGAGAGTAATTGTATGTTCTCAAATAATCGTTCAATCCTGTAGAAAAATCTTCACAGGCCCAAATTTTTATCATTTTTCTTTTTTACGTAAACGATAGGACTTACTCACTCACAACAATCTTTTTAAGTCAACATGCTTATCTATTCTCAGCAGTCTAATTCTTTGGTAATGGAGGCTTCGTCTGCAAAAGGTACTTTTCTTTTCGGCCACAAAATAGGCGTCACATTCTCTTTATCTTTTGTACACCTCCTAAGACCCTTAAGAAAAATTTAAGGAATTTTTTCTTTAATTCTCATTTTTATTATTTTTTTCACACTGCTTAAATTAACACTAACCCTATAACAGAGCAAATTAAAAGGTTGTTTTAAAAGGTCGAATGATTCAGTTCAATCTATACTAAACAGGTTCTGGGTTCGATTCGTAACGAATCCTTTTAATATTTAAGTTTTTCCCGTAAATGATTCATTTGTATAACATTCACTTACAAATATAAGTTGATTTCCTGCTATGCTATGTGCCTTTTTTTCCGTCTTTAATAGAGTTGGTCTGCCAATATAAGTTTATTCATTTATCAATGTCACATTTGAACTGGTGGTTAATTGGAACTTAACCTCTTTATTATTCATCTGTTCTTTTACAAACTTTCTTTCATTTTTATTTCTCTTTTCAGTCATAGTTTATTTTTTAATTTTTGCCCCTTTTTTTTATTTTTCCGCAATACGTATGCTTGTGACCTTTTTGGCCACAATTAAAACATTCTTTCTTTCTAAATGGACATTCCTTATAATAATGAATGTATCCACAGACATATCAAGGATTTGTTTTACGAGAAAAAATTTCTTTATGATGTTTTTGTTTAACTGCATTTATTTTGATACGTCACATTCTTCAATCATCACCGTGTCGCGTCGAAAATTCGTTCCCATTTCTCGGTGACCATTTACAGACTGATTTTAGGATTTTATTCTAATATAGACAAAATTCTGGTTTTAATTTTGCCACCTTCCAGCGCCGTCGATCCTCATACAAAAATTAAACATTTAAACATATCGGGAGTAAATTCTTTTAATTTGAACCTTTCACAATCACTATCCTATTTACCGACCCCTCCGCTCAACACAAGGTCAATTTTTAAGCGGAGTTTAACAGTTTTCAATTCAGAGTTTTCCTTCTCCTAGACTAGTTGCCTCACCAAGAGCTGAAGAACCAGTCTGTCCTACTATTTACCCATAGCTGGAGGGAGAATAATTGGATTCATACCTTTCCCAAGAGTATTAGTGCTATGTGAAATGCAATCAGTCTCGTCCAGGATTTGAACTCGTGTCGCCGTGTCCATTTCCTATGATAACCATTACACCACGGGCACCTCCTTTCACAATCTCTATAAACTATCCCAACAAAAGTATAGTAACCTTCTCCACGTTTTTGTCAGGTTTAAGCACTGCCATCTTGTATTTAATAGAGAACCTCTCTCCCTAAATATTCCTTTCAGAATTAAGACAGTTTCCTCAAACGATATCTCCCCAGGAAGTAAGTAATTAACAAACTTTTCGTGTTCACTTTGACCGAATTTCTCGAGCAACAGACGTATTTTCTTTTTGTTCGACTTTGTAGCGTAATCTTTTTGAAAAGCCTCTTCATAAGGGTGAAAATACCCAGAAGTTACCTCTTCCTCAAGCCGATACTTAAATTCGCCAACTGAATTTATTACCAAATCCTGTGAATAAGAATTTTTTCATTGTTTTGCTCTTTTTTCAACACTAATAGTTCAAACATTTGCAAGAGTTAGCAAACTACCCTGCCATCTCCATTGAGAAGTAAGTTCATTCCTCACTGAGCACCCATACTTGTTGCTTGATTTCAGGGGCAATCACATGGTCTAATGGTTAGCGACCTGACAAAATAGGCCATTGATATTAAGTTTGTTTCTCACTGGGTGCCTTATAATCCTAGGCTTGGAGATGAAACTAATGGTTTTAAAGAGTGTAGAGGGTCAATATTCCATGTGGTAAGATTCTATTACTCTTGAAAGTCAGAATTTGAAATAAAAGCTTTTCTGTAGGCTTAAACACCAACCAATGAATTAACTCATCAAGGAAGTACTTCTCTCCATCTCTCTCTCTCTCTCTCTCTCTTTCTCTCACTCTCTCTCTCTGTATATATATAGCTATGGTATATATATATATATATATATATATAAGTAAGTTGGCCGACCGGAGTCGAGAGCGACCCGAAACCTCCCATTTTAAAAGCTACTACATCGAGGTGCAGAGAGGACCGCTACTCCTCTTCCAAGACTGCTCCATTTACCCTTGATCCGTACTTTCTGATGCTGAATGTTAAGCATCAAGTACCGTTTTTTAAGTCTTTGGTGTGACAGGACAAGGGATTTAACCCCGGTCTCCCCGGTAATTGACGAAAACTCTAACCATTATACCAATATATATATATATAGTGAAATAAAATAGAAAGGAATAATTATATTGTTTATAGTATTGAGTAAAGGGATTAACATTCAAAGGATTATCCGGATAATTGATTTTCTTGTTTATGTTGTTCACACGATCGGTACATTCCTGGACTTTTATATCTAATATGTACTTTCCGTTAGAAAAGAGTCTTGTTTTGGTATCTTTCTTCAGTAGTGCAAGACAAACATGACTTCAAACAGACTTAGTTTATGACTAGGAATTATTTTCGACCATTTTAATGGATGGCTGTTTGGTTGGTTGGCATATGAACCTTTGTAGATTATTTAATTGCAAAATCTTTATATATATATATATATATATATATATATATATATATATATATATATATATATATATATATATATTATTTGTAAATGAATAGTTTATAGGTATCATTATTTTTAAACAAGCCAAGCCTAATCTTTTGCACACATTTAAAAGATTTCAAGTATTGCTATCTAACACGAATAACTCTAATTAGTATTGATCATTTGTTTACACATACCTAAATGGTTTCAAGTATTGCTATCTAACACTAATAATTATATTTATTAGTAATTATTTGTTAGTACACCGTTAAATGATATCAAATATTGCTATGTAATACTAATAATTTTATTCATAATAATCATTTGTTAGCACACAGTTAAATGGCTTCATGTATAAATATCAAACACTATTTGCACACGGTTAAACGGTTTCAAGTATTACTATGTAATATTAACAATTTTATTTAACTTCAGTCATTTGTTTAAACACAGTTAAATAATTGAACAGTTCTATTTGAACCATAGATGGGACCCTAACAGCCTCTACCACTCCTGCCCGTGGTGTAATTGTTATCGTCGTAGGAAATGAACACGGCGACACGAGTTCAAATCCTGGACGAGACTGATTGCATTTCACATAGCACTAATACCCTTGGGAAAGGTAGGAATCCAATTATTCTCCCTCCAGCTATGGGTAAATAGTAGGACATACTAGGTTCTTCAGCCATGGTGAGGCAACTAGTCTAGGAGAAGGAAAACTCTGAATTCAAACCTGTGAAACTCCGCTTAAAAATTGACCTTGTGTCATATCCTGCCCGAGCGGAGGGGTTGGTAAATAGGACCACTTCTGGTCAGAGTTGACCTGGGGGTAATGGCAATGAAGGGATACTCTACATTCCCCAGAGCTCTAGGATTGAAGCTACACCATCAGATGCGATTTACTTTCATATCCAGGATACTTGTTGGGGCGAGGGACTGAAGATATGCAGTAGGGGTTATTCAACAGTCACAGCGGATTAGGCAACATTTGAATAGAGAACACTTACAGGTTAGAAAAAAAATTCTCGTAAAAAAAGAGAAGGAAAAAGAAAACGCTTGATACTTGTAATGAAAACAGGACAAGAGATTCTGTCTAGTAATCTTTTATTCAGTTAAGAATCCTACTACTCGTCTAACTTGACAAGCGGAAATGTACAACTTTTTGTAGCTTGGATTATCAAGAGGAGATAATCCATATTCACTACAATACTGATTTCATGTTATGTTACTGACAAAAGAGACTGGAAAAGATTGCCTAGTCGGCTGGGGGGGGGGGCTGTAGAATACACTGACTGCTTCTCTACAGAGGAATAAGACCATCCCAACGAGTGTCCAGGATATGACACAAAACAATCGGATGGTGATGGTTTGATTTGGTTTGTTGGGTTTTATGGCATATCAACCTTTTAACGCCGTTATTTAACGCCAAATCCATTTTTATGGATCAGATTGTTTAATGTCATATCCAGGACACTCGTTAGGGGGGTCTTACCCCTCTGCAGAGGTGCATTCAGTGTATTCTACAGCCCCAGCTGACTGGAAAAATCCGATGGTGAGGCTCCAGTAATGCTGAAGCTTTTGGGAATGCAGAGTACTCTTTCATTCCCACCGCTCCCAGGTCTACTCTGGGTTGGAGTGGTAGCACCTGATAGGGTCCTAGCTATGGGTCAAATAGAAATAAACTGTGTACTTATGCTAAACTGAATTGTTTGAAATAGAACTGTTTTTGGATTTAACTTTGTGTAAACAAAAGACTAGACTTATGTTGAACTGAATTGTTTGAAATAGAACTGTTTATGTGCATAAAAATGGATTTGGCGTTAAATAATTTACAAGGGTTGATATAACATAAAAATAAACCAAACCCAGAATGGTTATACCTGTTAGGGTCCCATCTAGGGATCAAATATTTAATCATTTTACAAGACTTGAAACCACCTATGTGCAAACGAATGAATAATGTTGAATATAGTTATGAGTGTTCTATTGTTATGCTTAAAATCATTTCGTGTCCTTAATATAACATCAAACTGTATCTATGGTGAGGCTCCAGTCTTATCATTACTCTCATATCCACTCTAATCTGGAGTGGTAGTACCCGTTAAGCTCCCATTTGTGGGTCAAATAGAACTGATCTATATTTTACTAAGGATTATTATTACTATTAAAAAGAAGGATTAACGTTAAATAACAATACTCGAAACCATTTAACTGTATACAAACAAATAATCAATATTAAATAGAATTATCAATACTGGATAACTGTGCTTGAAATCATTTAACTGAATACAAACAAAAGAGCTCTGGATAGTTTTAAAATGTTACCTACAAGCTATTCACTTACAAATTATATATATATGATAAATATGTCAAAACTGAATTTGGAATTAAATGGCCCACCAAGGTTGATATGCCATAAAAACCCAAACCAAACAAAATCTAAAAAAATAATAAGATATTAGCTTGAAGGAGCTACGATTACCATTTTCCTAAGTTTACTTGCAGCACGCAGGTGAAAGTTTAAAACGTGGGAGGTATTTTGGCCGTAGTTTGTATCTTATATGAAATTCTATTCATGAGGGAAAATGCAATTTTCTGGAAGGAAATTAGATTCAGCCGCCGAAGGCTATTTTCTATTATCATATGGATTTTATACTTAATTTTGGCAACATTTAAACAAAGCTTTAAGCAAAAATAATTTCATATTTGACCGAAAAATAAATAATTAATGAAAATTGCCTATTTCCTTTCTTTTCAAGGGAGATAATCTGTACGTCTTTAAGAGAAGAAAAAAACCCATTCCTTTCGTGTTTGATTACGACTTTTACGCACCGAAAATATTATTTTGTTTTTATACCACCCCTTAAAAATAGTGTGTCCGTCTTTTTTTTCCGGTGAATATTTAGCAAGTAAAAGAAAATGTTAAATCATCCAGTCAGTGGGGTTTAGAATACGCTGATTGTATCCCCTCCAAGAGGGGTATGACCCCCCATCAGAAAGAAGGAGTATCCTGTTTATGACACTAAACTGAATTTGGTAAGAAACCATTTATGGGTGGTCAAAAAGTTCTGTTAGCAAATTATTTGTATGAGATAGGAATACTTGATTTAATATATCCGTGATATAATGGTTATCATCGTGGGAAATGGACACGGCGACACGAGTTCAAATCCTGGACGAAACTGATTGCATTTCACATAGCGCTAATACCCTTGGGAAAGGTAGGAATCCAATTATTCTCCCTCCGGCCATTGGTAAATAGTAGGGTAGACTAGGTTCTTCAACCTTGCTGAGGCAACTAGTCTAGGAGAAGGAAATCTCCGAATTGAAACCTCTCAAACTTCGCTTAAAAGATTGACCTTGTGTCATATCCTGCCCGAGCGGAGGGGTTGGTAAATATAGATATAATATATCATCGAGCAAATGTTTAATAAACTATAAAGAAAAGTTATCATGAACGTAATTCCCTAACCTCTTGGTATAAAACAACCCCAGACGGGCTGACATGCCGTTAAATATCAACCAACCAAATAACTCAAAGGAGCATCATCACCACCATTATAATCAGCGCCAGCACCAAGTAGTAGTAGTAGTAGTAGTAGTAGATGTAGTTATTGTTGTTGTAATAGTAGTAGTAGTGGTAGTGATCAAATTACGTGAGAAGTTACAGTCCCTGTGTCGCTATATTAAATGCTCGTACGACATCACATATTGTTTGGCGTAATGTAATTGCTATCTGGTTTAATGTGAAATCTTAGACGTGTTTTTACTTGAACAGAAATAAAAGCTGATTCTAACTGCTTTTATGACGCTATGGAAATTTTAATTGAATTTGCTGGAGATTTTATTCAAAGACATTCAATGTTGTGCCATTATTTCGAAAGATTGTGGCTATGTCTGCACCAATGGGAAAACGAAAAGTCTGAAAAGAAAGTTATTATTAACTAAATAGTGAGAAATTATCAGAAAATGTTTCAGGGATAAATTTCAGGTGACTGAGAAGTTTTGGTGGGGTCAAACCAAGCCAAATAATTTACTGCGGAAACCACCTAATACTTAGATGAGAGTAATTTACACTCTGCCGAAGCGATTATTCCCAGGTCCACTCTGACCCGGAGTGGTAATACCTGTTAGTGTCCCATCTTTGGTTCAAATTGATCGTTTGAAAATTATTCGTAATCGATACGAATACTTGATACCATATAGTCGTGTGCAAAAAACTTCAAAAACTATACAAAAAATGTAAATATATGCACAAAATGAACGCAATTCTCTAACCTGAAGGCAAAAAATAATCTCAGACGGGTTGGTATGCCATTAGAATCAATCGCTCAATCATTATCAATCATTTGTCAGGTTAAGGTTTACTGATCCACAATGTACATAGATATAACAGTATGTTCATAGACTAACGAAGAAAAAATTATTCTGCACCACAAATATTTAATTTCAGCATCATCTTCTTCTTTGTCAATGCTCTTAGTTCATATGTACATATAAACCGAATAGGTCAAAGATCAAACAGAAGAAATTTCAAATTGATATCCAGATAGTAACTAGATGTTATACAAACTACTTGTTGATGCATTAAGCAATCATTATACTTTAACTATAAGAAACAAGTTTAATACTCTTAATGGGAGAGATCTGAAAGACATACTCCGAATGACGAATATGAAAACTTTGTTACTGCCCACCAAAAAGGATCAGCAGAGAGCAAAACAAGAGCCAAATGTAGCGTTCCAGGGGAGTAACTAGTAGTTAGAGAAAAAAAACAAGATAACTTAGACATAACATCCTTACTCAATAAAAGAAACCCAGCAAATGCCAACGCGCATAAACTTAAGAAAGACCTGAGAGAACAAACCAACATTCACCAAAAAGAGCAATTTGAAATCGATAAAATTAGAAATTCAGTTGAAGACAATAGCTTGCCCAGTCGGGTGGGGCTGTAGAATACACTGACTGCACCTCTGCAGAGGGATAAGACCCCCCTAACGAGTGTACTAATATGACACTAAACAATCTGATGGTGAGGTCCAATTAATGCTGGGGCCTTGGGGAATACGAAGCACCCCTTCAATGCCATTGCTCCCAGGTTCACTCTGGCCCGGCATGGTAGCACCTGATAGGGCCCTATCTATGGGTTAAATAGAACTAACGGCATACTTATGCTAAACTGAATTGTTTGAGTAAACTGAATAGCTTGAAATAGAAATATTTTTTGACAATTGAACCGTGCTTACATTTAACTGCGTGCTTATGCTAAACTGAATTGTCTTAAATTGAACTGTTTTTGACATTGAAACTGTACTTTCACTAAACTGAATAATTATATATAACTGCTTGAATAGTTTGAAATAGAAATGTTTTTGACAATTAAACTGTATACTCATGCTAAACTGAATTGTTTTCACTAGAACTGATAATTTACATAAAAATGAATTTGGTGTTAAATAACCTACAAAGGTTGATATGCCATAAAAACCAACAAACCAAACCAAACTGAAGACAATAGCATTGTTTACAATAAATGAGCGGATGGAAGAGCACCTTGAGAGCAAAAATAAAGGCTGCCAAGAGGAAATATTTCAGAAGTGGAAAGAACATTTCAAGAATCTACTCGGACCCCTTCCTGAAATCGCTGACAAACCTATCCAAAAAATTATTAATGATCAACCAGACATCAAACTTAGACACGTTATAGAGGAAGAACTTGACGCAGTATTGAAAAAAAAAAATCAAAAGCTACAGGCCTCGACGAAAAGCCCCTGAAGTTTATATGATAAGGAAATTTGACGATGTACGACTCCGATTTTACAACGTAGTCAATGAACAAAATACATTTGAGAAATAGACGAAAGGCTGAATCTTTCCCTTCCTCAAGAAAGGGGACTTTGGAATTACTTAGAATTACAGACGCATACCTCTTATTGTCATAGCTGCTAAAGTTTAAAATCCCCAGCTTCTCAATCCTGTTCGACCTGAAATTGAGAAAATTCTTACGAAAAATTAGAAAGGCTTTCGGAGAAATCACTCCACAACTTCACTGATTTTGACAAACCCGTCGAATCATCGAAGGAGTACGAGCAAAGAATCTCGAGGCAACACAACAGTTTGTAGATTTCTCCAAAACATTTGATTCCATGCACGGGGGAAGATGGAGCAAATACTACTTGTATATGGTCTTCGCAAAGAAACTTTCTCCACTTTACAAAAATACGAAGGCAATGGTTCGCTCACCTAAGACACCGACTTCTTCGAAATAGTCACAGAAGTCTTGCTTGGAAATTCATTAGCACCATATTTGTTTATACTCTACCTAGACTACGTAATCCGAACATCCATAGATCTAATTAAACAAAATTGTTTCACATTAAAAAAGGCATGAAACAGACAATATTTAGTAGAAACTGTGACAGGTGCAGACTACACAGATGACCTAGCAATTCTCGGAAATACACAAACCCAAGCTGAATCTCATTTGTATAACCTAGAGCAAACAGCAGGAGTCATTGGCCTCTACATGAATGTAAATAAAACAGAATTCATGTTTTAAACAAAAAAGTGCCATCTTCACTCTTAGTGGCAAGCCTCGTCTCATCTACTGAAAGTGATGTCAACATACACTTTGTGAAGGTATGGAAAGCTATTGACTGGCTCTCAATTATATGGAAGTCTGATTTATCTGCTAAAATAAAACGGAATTTTCAAGCAGTAGCTGTGTCTATACTACTGTATTGATGCACCACATGGACGTTAACTAAACATACTAAGAAAAATGTAGATGGAAATTCTACAAGAATGTTGTGTTATATCTTGAACAAATCATGGAAGCAAAATTACACAAAAGAGAAACTATACGGCCACCTAACTCCCATCATATAAACCAGCCAAGTATGACCAACAATACATACTGGGTACTGCTGGAGAAGCAAGGACGAACTCATAAGAGTCGTTTTTTTATGGATTCCTGCACATGGATGAGCTAGTGTTGGCCGACCAGCAAAGACATGCATCAGCTCTGTGTTGCCTTGAAGATATGCCGGGAGTGATGGATAATAGGGATGGATGGCGATACATAATCTGGTAAATCTGTGGTGTCAGCGTGTTTGATAAAGATGATGATGATGATATATATATATATATATATATATACCTTGATACATCAGTTATTCCAAAGGCTTATAATGAAAAGAACTTTTATTTTATGCCAACAGTATTTATTTTTAAACGATCACTTTGTTAATGTACTTAATTAAGTGGTGAATATTAATTACATATATCCAACATTATGCAGTGAACATTTTAGATTAAAATTCTGTGAACGCGTGCGTATCAAGTTATTGATCCACTTTTGTTTTTAAATATTTATTGTTCTAAAATCTTATGGCCCGCCAGAGAGCGCGTCGGTTTGAAATAAATTATTCTCTTACGGTTTCATTTCATGATTTGAATTCTGAGAAAGAACTCCATTCTAATTCAAGGATAGAAATTGAACATAAGGACGAGCTAAAAAAATACGCTCAACCAACGGCATTTTAAGCATTGTTATCATTATCAAAAAGTGTCAACACTACAGATTTCCTTGACTCTCTCATGCTATCCGTCCCTATCGCCCATTGAAATTCTGTAAATTGCATTTTTTTTGTAACCCTACGCTGGTGTGTTCATTCAGTCAATTATAGTATCATAGATGTTATTTGTTTTTTAATGATTTGGCTAAATTGGTTTATTTGTTAAACGGTATATCAACTCCTTATAGGTCATCTAATGCTGAAATTTGATCAAGATGGTTTTATCTATCAACCAGAGTCATTTATTTTCAGACTGTTATATGGTTTCAAGTATTCCTATATAATATAAATAATTTTCACACAGTTTTATGGTTTCAAGTATTTCTATCTAAGACTAATTTTCTTAAAAAATAATTATAAGAACGAATTAAAAATACACCCGACGAACAAAATTGTAAAAAAAAATTCAACTTTTATTGGCACTGTTAAATTGCGAATGAACAGCTTTTTTGTTCAACCTTGTCATGGTCACAAATTTGTCGATACTTTTAGTTTGGTTTCTTTATTTAATGGCATATCAACCTTTGTGGGTTATTTGTCCGAAAGTAAACATATTAGCGCGACTGGAGTTCGAACTCGCTTACCATGATTGTGCAGTCTATCGCTGTAGCCATTAAACCACGAGAGTAACTATTTTTAATACAAATAATTTACAGTTATAATGTTTCATTTAACTAATAATAATCCTTAGTAAATAATTATTGCTTCAAGTAACTATCCCTAATACAAATAATTTACAGTCATATGGTTTCAAGTAAATAATAATAATCCTTAGTAAACAATTATAGCTTCAAGTAACAATCCCTAATACAAATAATTTACAGTTATATGGTTTTAAGTAACAAATAATAATCCTTAGTTAACTATAAAAGCTTCAAGTAACTATTCTTAATACAAATACCATATTTGACGGTATATAAGACGAAGTTTTTTACTAAAGATATCTTTTAAAATTCCCCCAGCGTCTTATATGTTATATGTTGGTAAAAAATTCGCAATAGTTGATCGAAATTATCTACTCTGGCAACTTTTATCAACTGAAGCTACAGAATAATTTTCATGTACCTATTGTTATAATCTAAAAGGCTATAATGCAAATTAAAAGTATTATCATTGATGATATTCATCATATTAATTTCATCACGTTTAATATTAGTACTCTGTTTTTTTCTTGATCTGCTCTGCTGAAATTGGGGTGCGTCTTATACACCCGTGCGTCTTATATGACGTCAAATGCGGAAGTTTACAGTTATATGGTTTCAAGTAACTAATAATAATCCTTAGTAAACAATTTGAGCTTCAAGTAACTATTCTTTATACAAATGATTTCCAGTTATATGGTTTCAAGTATTCCTGTCTAATACAAATAATTTATACACATTTACATCATTTCGAAAAAAGCTATTTAATGATTATTATTTAGTTTCAATCCTTTATAAGGTTTAAAGTATTACTATTTAATACAAGTAATTTTCAAAACAGATCTCTTTAGTTCAAAGATGAGACATTAACAGGTACTATCTCTACGGATCAGAGTGAACTTGGGAGTAATGGTGGGACACCATACTCCCCTGATCGTCAGAGCCTCACCACAAGATATGGTTTAGTGTCATACACAGTAGAACCCTTTGTGGAGAGGGAGGGGTCTTACCCGGCTGCATGGGGGGATACAGTTATTGTATTCCAAGATCGACAAGGCTTAATTTGGCTAAAGGAGAAAGAATGGATTTAAAATAATTTCCTGGAACTGGTCTCATTTAATAAGCGGTTGTCGTTCGAACGATTGAGAAGGGCAGATTTTACAAGTACATAAATTGGGTGATATTACAAGTTCCTGACAATCACGATTGCCAACTCTGATTGTCAGCAGGATTTATTACCGAGAAATCGATATGTCTCAAATAATAACCAAAAACAGAAGACTGACTTGTATACAAAACTTCTTTTCAGTCCATTAACTGGCCGATTTGTTTGATGTAACGATTGGCCAACCACGATGTCGACTGGCACAAAATACTTTCGATTTAAAAGTTTTGCTAACAGATTTTATAACCCACCGTTTTGTGTGTGTATTTTTTATTCATATATATAAATGTTTGCCAGGGTAAATAAGGCAATAATGAGGAAATGGTTTAGCTTTCCAAATTTTATATTTTTTATTTTGATAGGTTCTTTAAGAATTTATTAGTTTTTGTTCCGGCCGCGAATTTTTGTAGATGTTCGAAAAATAAATACCGACTGAATAAGAACAAGTAAATGCCTTTATTATTATTATTATTATTATTATTATTATTATTATTATTATTATTTACTCCTTTATGAGAGTTTTTCACACCAGCGTTTGACAAGTCTCCAGGACTCTACTCAGTATTCTGACCGATCTCAATAATGCAGTAGTTCGGATGGTCTCCCTTCGTCTTCTTATTTCCATGTCCTCCAGTCCTTGTACTAATCATTTGGTGACTGTATCAAGAGCTCCAATTACAATTGGTATTATCGTCACTTTCATATTCCACAGTTTTTTCAGTTCCCTAGCAAGGTCTTTTCACATTCTTTTGATGCTGTGGTCCGCTGCGACAGCAAAGTCCACAATTCTACAAGTTCTCTTTTTTTTGTTGACTATTATAAGATCTGGTCGTCTGGCCGAGATTAAGTGATCCGTTTGTATCTTAAAATCTGTGAGGAGTTTGTGCGTCTCATTCTTTAGAACAGATTCTGGGTTGTGCATATACCAGTTGTTCGCATGGTCAAATTTCAACTTCTTGCACAATTCCCAGTGGATCACCCAGCCTAATGATTATTATTATTATTATTATTATTATTATATTACTCCTTAAGAGTTTTTCACACAAACATTAGCTGATAGTCTTTCACTGGAGTTTGAGCGACTGCAAATCTCCTCAAGTCTCCAGGATTCTTCTCAGTATTCTGGGCAATCTTAATAATACTTAAGTTTAAATAATTTCTTCTTGACCGCTGATTTCTATGTCTTTCAGTTTCTTTTCCGAGTCTTTGTGGATTGTTCCGAGTGCACAAAGTACAACGGATATCACCATCTCTTTTTGTTCCATAGTTTGTTTTTTTCTTGTTTGGCAAAGCCGCGGTACTTATCTTTCTTTTCGCTTTCTTTTATTTTTACTCAGTGGTCCGCCGGGATGGTAAAGTCCACAATTTGTCAGATTCTCTCGTTAAAAAAAAATTGAATTTTTTTGTTTGTTTGTTGACTATCAAAAGGTCTGGACTTCTAAACGGGAATAAGTGATTTCTAACATCTCAAAATCCCAGAGAAGTCGGTACATCTCATTCTCAAGGAAGGCTTCTCGGTTATGCATATACCACTTGTTCGTATGGTCAAATTAAAATTTTTGCACAATTTCCGGTGAATCACCCTCCCCGATTCAGTCGTATGTAGTCTCACTCTTTTCGTGCTAATTTACTGCTTTCGCTCATTACGTGATTAATTATTTCGTCTCTGTCATCACATAACGTACATTAGCTATTTTGTTGCCTCTTTTTGCTTTAATATAATTGTTCCTTATGGCGTTGTTTTGTGTCGCTATTAGAAGATATTCAGTTTTTCTGTGAAGGTTTCCCTTTCTTAGCTACGTCCAAGTCTTCTCATGAGGGATTTTGCTGTTTTGTCGCTTGAAATACTCATACAGTGGTTTTTCTTCTCATTTCTGTTTTCTAGTGATTGTTCTGTTGATTATTGTGTTTATTATTATTATCATTATTATTCACTTAAATAAATCATTATTAATCGCTTGCATGTTCGTCATTATCCAACAATATCAAGCACGTTTTATCTAAATGGTTTGTGAGATGAGAAATAACTGGCCGTGCAACTGCTCTCAGGAGTTGATCAAAAGAGCAGCAGTTCCCATCTACCTTTTTTCTATGAGTTTCGTTAGACTCCAAGGGGTGCAACCATACAATAGTCCTGCTACAACTACTACTTGGAAGAATCCCCGTTTTATTTTATCAATATTAAAACAGTCGTAGCATGGTAAAATGAATTCACTACAAATAAGTAAATATAACGTAATTGAACAGTTCATAGAAAATTGAAATGGAATGAATAAATAAATAAATAATTAATTAAATCAGACAGTTTGCGAATAGCCAGGCTAAAGCACTCGTGGTAATAAAAAATGACTAGGGAAAACTGGAAGTCCAAAAATCGTGTACGCATATGTGGAGCGAGCGGAAGCGTATGTTCCTACCGCCGACACGAGACGACTCGTGTTTTTGGCAGTTGACGGCAAGACGTGAAAAAGGTACAGACATACCATTGAACACCAGCCACAAAAGGCGATGAAAGTTTAAGAGCCCCATTTTGGTGGGTGAGCTCCAAAGGAAGCGTTAGACTAAAATTCAAGGTCTGTGCCTGCCTTTTTTTTTCGTTAGGATATGTTACTTCTCTTTGTCTAGCTAAGGTGGTCGTCTTAGTTTCCATACTCTCGTTCTTCCAACCGGCGACTGCCTACAGTAGTAGTGAATAAATCTTTGGGTAGTTAAACAGAGTTTCTTGCGTTCGTCAATTTTTTTATCAGAGCAGGGTCTAAATTCTCTTTTGTACTGCAACGGTACATAAATAAGAGTAAATATTCAACTATTAAATTTAATATTTATCCTCCTTGAGAAATTATAAAGAGTTTTGTGAGCACGTCACAAATCCTTTCCTATTAAGCTTCAAATTGGAATAGGGAATAGAATTAGAATGACCTGCCGTTTAACGAACAGTCTACATAAAGAGATGAAATACGTGTTGTAAAACCAGTAAAAAAGGTAATTCATTTATATAATAATTATATATATTATATATATATCATCATCATCATCATATCGTGCTGGCAGCACGGATATCCCTGACCCTCTCTCGCCACTCCTCTCTATCGTTCATCGCCCTAGGTAGGTCTTCAGGACAACAACCTGTATCCTCACATAGCTGCTGAATGTACGTTCGTGCTGGTCGTCCTGCTTTTGCGCGGCCGTGTGTGTGGATCCATAAGAGTACATCTCTTATGAGTTCATCTCTGCTTCTCCAGCAATGTCCTGCATGTCTGGTTCGCCTAACTTGAATAGTTTTCGTGATAGGGGGCAGGTGGCCGTACAGTTGGTGTCTTGTGGGGTGTTGCTGCCAGGACTTGTTGAGGATTGCACGCAGCATTCTTGTGTAATTGCCATCTAGTTTCTTCTCCAGCCGTTTTGTTAGCGTCCATGTAGTGCATCCATATAGCAGTATCGATGTGACCGCTGCCTGGAAGAAACTGCGTTTCATTTTATCGGTTAGGTCTGATTTCCATATAGTCGATAGCCTATTGATAGCTGTCCATGCTTTCGTTAACCTCGTTTCGATGTCCTTTTCGGTTGATTCGACGCTGCTTCCTAGGTACGTGAATTTGTCTACTAGTTTAAGAGGGGTTCCTTCTAGAGTGGAGATGTCCCCCGTTTGGTTATAGCACATATATTCCGTTTTGTGTGCATTAACATGGAGGCCTATGCTTGCTGCTGCTCGTTCCAAGCTATGCAGAAGTGTTTCGGCTTGGTCAGGTGTATTTGCCAGTATCGCTATGTCATCGGCGTAGTCGGCGTCGGTAATTGTTGTTGCGGGGTATCTTCTGCTTCTTTTCTTCGTCAGTTCGAAGCCATTCTCTTTGATTTTGTCAATCGATGTTCTAAGTACGTAGTCTAGACAAATGATAAAGAGATACGGAGCCAGCGTGTCCCCTTGTAGTACTCCCGCTACAATGTCGAAGTATTTTGTGTCTCCATCGGGTGATCGTACTTTTACTTTAGTGTTTCTATAGAGAATCGTTATTGCCGCTACGGTTTCTTTAGGTATGCCGTACGCTAGTAGGATTTGTTCCATCTTTCCTCTGTGAATGGAGTCGAAAGCCTTGGTAAAGTCGACAAATATTAATGTCGCTTGTAGGTTCTTTGCCCGTACTCCTTCAAGGATTCTGCGGATGGTTAGTATTTGTGAGGTCGTAGATCTATTTCTTCGGAAGCCATTTTGGTTTTTTCTAAGTATGTTGTCGATTTTGGGTTCTATTCGGTTTCGTAGTAGGGCATTGTAGATTTTGGCAGCTATGGATGTAAGTGTTATGCCTCGGTAGTTTTTGGCTAATCCGAGGTCCCCCTTTTTAGGGAAGGGGAGTATGAATCCCTTCGTCCATCTATCTATCGGATTTTGATTGTATACTGCGTTGCAGTGTCGGAGCAGTATGTCGTCGAATTGTCTGGTCTTCCATACTTCCGGGGGAATTTCGTCCAGTCCTG
Source organism: Sepioteuthis lessoniana (assembly GCA_963585895.1). Lineage (NCBI taxonomy): Eukaryota > Metazoa > Mollusca > Cephalopoda > Myopsida > Loliginidae > Sepioteuthis > Sepioteuthis lessoniana. The sequence goes on from OY757907.1 coordinate 127,986,663, forward strand.
CAGCTTTCCTATTTTTAATTTTTCTGAGAACCGAGTCGAGTTCTCCTTATGTGAACGGTCCAAGTTTAATGTCTAATTGTTTGCTAATTATTCTGATGATTGGTTCATGCGTTATTTTTGGTGGGTTTCCAAGTAAGTTTTCGAAGTGCTGTTTCCACAGTTTTATTCTTTCTTGTTGGTTTGCTGCTTTAAGTTTTGCTTTGGCTGTGTTCTTTCTTCTGCTCACTTCGTTTATTGTTTGCCAGGCAATTCTAGATTGTCTATCTTCTACTGAGTCTCTAATCTTATCTATCTGATTTTGGATGTATTCTGTCTGTTCCTTTATATATATGCCTGCTAATTGATATTGTGCCGTTTTTAGTTTTAAGGCATTTGTGTTTGTTGGATTTTTTCGATAGTTTTTGGAGGCTGTTTTCACTTGTGCACGTTTTTCTCTCACCGCTAAGGTTTCCCATGGGACTCTATATTTAGTTTTAATTTTTGTTGGAATGCATTTTTCTGCTGCCTCAAGGTGTGCATTGACGAAATTTTCGTATTCGTCGTTTGGTGTACTTTTTTCCGTCTTTTCTTGTAGTGTTTCGAATCTGTTTCTTAATTCTAATACGTATTTATCTCTGACATCTTTGTTGTTTAATAGGGCCCAGTCATAGTGTTTGGTGGTCGCTGTTCGTTTGTCGTTTTTTCGTAGGCTTAACCGTATTTTCGCTGTGACTATTCGGTGATCGGTGGACACACCCTCAAAAGAGGAGTATGCCTCGCAATTCAATGCACTATTCTTCCATTTCTTGTTTATAAGGACGTAGTCTATCTGAGCTTTAGTATTGTTTGCGTACGTGTATGTCCATAGTTTGCCCTCTCTTTTTTGGTAGTTTGTATTGAGGCATGCTAATCTATTTTCTATCATGAAATCTGTTAGATGTTGCCCATTTCTATTTGACGTGTTGTGGAGGCTGTATTTGTTGTTTCCGTTTTTCCCGATTTGTGCATTCATGTCTCCGCCAATGACTAACATGTTGTGTTTCGGGATGCTACGCACTAATGAGGATAACTCATCGTAGAAGGTGACTATTTCATTTTCTTCACTAACATTGGTGGGGCTGTAGCATGAGACGATTGTTGCTCTGGGGTTTCCATTAAATGTAGCTACCATCATTCTAGGTTGTAATTTCTCTATGCTATTAAGCGTTTTTAGTGCTCTAGGTCCTATAAGCAATCCTACCCCTCCCACTGCGGCGTTGACAGAGTTTTTCCATGCGGATACAGTGGCGAGCGACCATCCATTGCCAGTTTCGTGATATTTGATATCTTCTCTGTGTGTGTATCTGTGTTCTTGTATGCATATTATGTCTATTTTATGTTCTTCGGCCGATGCGATTAGCTCTGGGAGTTGTCCTATTCTATTTAAGGTTCTTACGTTAAATGTGGCTATTTGTAGTGTTTGCTTGCATTTTAGTAGTTTTGATTGTTTGAGCTCTGTAGCTGATTTTTCGAACACCGAGGCCAGGGCTCCAACCTCAGCAGGACGCGCCCCTTTTTTACCCGCGCGAAGAGCAATGCGGTTTGTGTAAGTGGTTTGAGTGTGGGTCATGGTTATCTTTCGATGGCTGTTTTATTCTCTTCTATAGAAGCCACTCTTATAGAGGAGCAGCAGTAGTTCCCCGATCGAACTGTCGATCCTGAGCGAAAAGTCGTCAAACTCACGTCCAGGACCCATTTGGGTATTGAGTTTGGTTGTCCATTGGTTTATTCAAATACCTTAACGTACATCATGCTGCTTCCCATGTGTACATAATAAAATAAAAAAAAAAAAAATAAATAAAAATAAAAAAAAGGGGGGGGGATTTTGTTTTAAGTTTTAACTTAGTTAAAGTCCAACATTAAGGTACTTTCTTATGACTTTCACTAGTACTGTCTTATACTTTTTTTGCTGTATTGGGACTTTTCCAAGGGTTTTTCATTTTTTTTTTTTTTTTTTTTTTCCCATCCTACAGTTGGGGACCTAGCAGGCTTCAGGAATTATAGAGCTCTGTGGTAGCATTAGGCGTTCTAGGCTTTTTCTTCTAAACTACTGTTAGGGCTTTCTTTACGAATTTTTAAATTATTCGATAGAAGATATTTAAAAACATTCTGCCTTGTTCGCTGACATGTGGATAGGCTTAATATCAAATTGGCTTTATAGTAGAGTAAGCGTGCCTTTACATTTAAAACGCATAGTTTAAGCATTATTTTACAAACAAAATACAGCATAACATTTTGTAAAATTCAGCATTTTAAATTGGAATTAAAGACATACTGACCAATATTGACATATTTCTTCCACTTGGCTCCTGAGTTCAAATGCTCTTCTTCGTTTGGACTTTTATTTACTACTGATATTTTAGGTAGCTTTGGGGGCGGTCTAGTGGGGTGAAGGGGACAATTCGTTTTTGTTGAGTTTTTTTTTTTTTTTTTCTTTTCTTTTTCCCTTTCTGAGGGGGGGGCCTGTGGTAGCATTCTAGGCTTTTTCTTCTAAACTACTGTTAGGGCTTTCTTTACGAATTTAATATATATGTAATTATATATTATATATATGTATTCCATACACAGAGCGAAGATGGAACAAATCCTACTAGTATACGGCCTACCAAAAGAAACCGTGACAGCAATAACAATTCTCTACAGAAACACCAAAGTGAAAGTACGTTCACCAAATGGAGACACAGAATACTTCGACATTGTAGCAGGAGTACTACAAGGGGACACACTAGTCCTATACCTCTTTATCATCTCCATGACGACGTGCTTAGAACTTCGATCGACAAAATCAGAGAAAACGGCTTCGAGCTGACAAATAAAAGAAGCAGAAGGTACCCTGTAAAAACAATTACCGACGCCGACTACGCCGATGACATAGCGTTACTGGCGAATACACCCAACAAAGCCGAAACACTACTGCATATTTTGGAACGAGCCGCCGCAGGCACTGGCCTCCATGTCAATGCACACAAAACTGAATATATGTGTTATAACCAAACAGGCGACATTTCCCACACTAGATGGAAACTCTCTGAAACTAGTAGACAAATTCACCTACCTAGGAAGCAGCGTCTCATCAACCGAAAAAGACATCGACACACGGCTAACGAAAGCATGGACAGCTATCGATAGGCTCTCGATCATATGGAAATCAGACCTGACCGATAAAATAAAACGCAGTTTCTTCCAGGCAGCGGTCGTATCGATACTGATATATTGATGCACTACTTGGACGCTAACTAAACGGCTGAAGAAGAAGCTAGACGGCAATTACACAAGTATGTTGCGAGCAATATTGAACAAGTCCTGGCGGTGACACCCCATAAGGCACCAGCTATACGGCTACCTGCCTCCCATCACGAAAACTATACAAGTTAGACGAACCAGACACGCAGGACGCTGCTGGAGAAGCAAGGACGAACTCATCAGTGATCTACTCCTATGGACCCCCGCATATGGCCAAGCAAAAGCAGGACGACCAGCTCGAACATACATACAGTAGCTATGTGAGGATACGGGATGTAGCCCAGAAGACCAGCCAGAAGCGATGAACGATAGGGAGAAGTGGGGAGAGAGGGTCAAAGATATCCGTGCTAGCGGCACGACATCATGATGATGATGATGATATATGTAATTATATATTATATATATATATATATAATTATGTGTAATATGTATGTAATTATATATCATATATATATATGTAATATATATGTATTTATATGAGCAATATATATATAAAAAAAGTAAAGTTAGCGACCATAGTCAAAGGTGACCTGAAGGCTCTCTTTTCAATAGCTACTACACCGGGATGTAGGGGAGGGCGCTTAACCTCGATACGTACCTCATAATGCTGAGTGTTAAGCAAGGAGCTCTCAAGTACCATTTTTAAAGTCTTTGGAATGACACGACCTGCGACTGAACCCAGGTCTCCCAGCCCATTAGCGACCACCCAACTCTCTAGGCTAATGAGCCGGTTATATGTAATTATATGTATAATATATATGTAATTATATATATATATATATATATATATATATATGTAATTATAAGTATAATACAGATGCAATTATATATTATATATGTGTAAGAAACATATATAATTGAATGATGAATGATGAATTACGTAATTCCCAGTAAAACAAATAACGTAGCCGCCTCCCACCACGAGTGAATCATAACAACAAAGGGTCAATCACGAAAACTCTTGTTGTTGGTGCGAAAAACGGTCACACAGGCGAGTTGAGGATGTTTTTAAAGGGTCAACCAGTGAACTACTGGTGGAGTAATTAGGACGTAAATTTCAGGCGTAGGTGCAATGAATTCCCTGGGGGTCGACTACAATTTGTCAAAAAGTGGATCTTTCCTACATCTACTCGAGAATACCACTAAACGTCTTTCCATTTTTGAGGCCGGCCTAGATGGATGTTGCAACATCAATAGTAAAGTGAGTAGTATTTTTCTGTGACCTCGTGTCTGAGTTTTTCTTTTCCTTTCTTGGTCTTTGCCAACTTTCTTCGTGTCCTCGCAACGCCACAAAAAATAAATATACTATTAAAAGTGTCTTAATTTTGGGGATGAAGCTTGAACAGGCGACCCCTTTGTATTCAATAAAGGACGTAGTTCGAAGTTCCATGAAGGTTTTTGAGTTTGACAAACACCTGAAGAAGGCCGGAGGACATATCGGCCGAAACTTTGTGGAAATTACAATAAAGATGAAGACAATAGTCCGAAAACCCTTAATGATATTGTTGCCTTGTACTCAGCAGCTGAACTGAATAAATAAACTCTTGCAACGTTTTGGTTAACAAGTTCCTATCGAATACAAACCTGAGTACTCAACAATTACATGTTTTTTGTCCGACTTAATTGAACTGAGTAAATAAGCCCGGTACCTACTGTAACATCCTGGTTAGCAAGTTCGTATCGCATACGAACTCGAGGATCCTACAATTACTTGTCTTGAGCCTGACTTAGCTGAACCCTCACTGTAGTACCTGAATTAGCAAGATCGTATTGCAAACATATTTGTTGATGTTGTGAGTTCGATCCCAGCTGAATTCTCTATTATGTCCACTTAGTTATTAAAAGGAATCACAGGGGGAATATATTAAATTACTATTGTTCTAATTTAATGGCTTTTGCTAAGGTTGGCACAAGGCTAGAATCATTAGACACCTTGCCCGTGGTGTAATGGTTATCGTCGCAGGAAATGGACACGGCGACACGAGTTCAAATCCTGGACGAGACCGATTGCATTTCACATAGCACTAATACCCTTGGGAAAGGTATGAATCCAATTATTCTCCCTCCAGCTATGGGTAAATAGTAGGGCAGACTGGGTTCTTCAGGCTTGGTAAGGCAACTAGTCTAGGAGAAGGAAAACTCTGAATTCAAACCTGTTAAACTCCGCTTAAAAATTGACCTTGTGTCATATCCTGCCTGAGCGGAGGGGTTGGGTACATAGTACCTTGTGAGAATCACACTCACTAAAACTACCTGCTCCCCTAGCTCACTAACCATTCAACCATAAGTTACTGTTGTTCATTTATTGTACTCTTCTTTCTTTTATGAAATGTTATTTTGCCAATATAGCAATCAATTCTATTTCTCATTGTCATTCTTAGACAAGTAAGCGAAACTTAAAATACTTGTTTCGAGGCATCAGACATTTTAATATTGACGGCTAATTATCCAGACGTTCGCAGCTGTTTGTGTTGTCCGCCGGCCCTTGTATTCCTCTTATTGAGTTGTCGGGAAAACAAAAGGATATGGAAGTGACTTTTAAAAAAAGCCAACAGGCAGTTCTGATAGTTCTGATAGCAGCAGACGAAAGAACATCGTATCACAAACACGCACGCGTTGCTTCATACATACAGACACTTTCCCTGCAAATACACCCTCAAACGTTCGTCGACTTTTTATCGACACAGCATACAAATTGGGTATTGGTTAGCAAGTTAGCCAAGCAAATCATATATACCAAGTTCAAGTCTCACAGGGTGTTCAATATATGTGGCCTTGTAGCACAACTAAACTTAATAATAGCCCCGTCGGCTGGGGCTGTAGAATGCACCGACTGCATCCCTACAGAGAGGTGACACCCCCACCCCAATGAGTGCCCTGGTTATGACATTAAACCCTCTAATGGCGAGGTTCCAACCATGGAAATTTGGAGAATGTGGAGTACGCCTTCATTGCTATTGCTCCTGGGTCCACTCTGACCCGGAGTGGTAGCACCTGATAGGATCCTATCTATGGGGAAAATAGAATTATTTGAGATTTAAACTGTGAAGAAACAAATGAGTGATGTTTATAGAATTGTTAGTGATACATAGCAATACTTGGAAACATTGAACAGTGTGCAGACGAATGATTAATATTGAATAGAATTATTAGTGTTAAATAGCAATGCTTGAAACTCTTTAACTATGTGCCTAAATTGAATTATTGGTATCACATAGCAATACTTGGAACCATTTGACCGTGAGCAAATGAATGAAGAGTGTTGAATTAAATAATTAGTGTTAAATAGGAATACTTGTTACCACTTCAGCCACAGCAAACAATTAAGTAATATTGAACAGAACTATTAATGTTAGATCGCAATAATTATATATATATATATATATATATATATATTCATTTAATTGTATGCAAAGAAATGAATGATAGTTAATAGAATTATTCGAATCAGAAGAAAATACTTGAAAGCATTTAACTGTATAGAAAAGAATGAGGTCATGCTCGTGGAGAAATGTTATCAACAAAATTGTTTACAAATCATATATATTTGATACATATGTATAAACAGGATTTAGCATTAAATGACCTACAGTGGTTGATATGCCATAAAACTAAACCAAACCAAATTATATATATATATATCTAATATATACGTATAAAGAGGATTTGGCATTAAATAAGCTACAAGGGTTGATATGCCATAAAACCTAACCAAACCAAATCATTCATATTTGATATATATGCATAAAGAGTATTTGGCATTAAATAAGCTACAATGGTTGATATGCCATAAAACCAAACCAAACCAAATCATACATATTTGGTATATATGCATAAAGAGGATTTGGCATTAAATAAGCTACAAGGGTTGATATGCCATAAAACCTAACCAAACCAAATCATACATCATCATCATCATCATCATCATATCGTGCTGGCAGCACGGATATCCCTGACCCTCTCTCGCCACTCCTCCCTATCGTTCATCGCCCTAGGCAGGTCTTCAGGACAACAACCTGTATCCTCACATAGCTGCTGAATGTACGTTCGTGCTGGTCGTCCTGCTTTTGCACGGCCGTGTGTGGGGATCCATAAGAGTACATCTCTTATGAGTTCATCTCTGCTTCTCCAGCAATGTCCTGCATGTCTGGTTCGCCTAACTTGAATAGATTTCGTGATAGGGGGCAGGTGGCCGTACAGTTGGTGTCTTGTGGGGTGTTGCTGCCAGGACTTGTTCAGGATTGCACGCAGCATTCTTGTGTAATTGCCATCTAGTTTCTTCTCCAGCCGTTTTGTTAGCGTCCATGTAGTGCATCCATATAGCAGTATCGATGTGACCGCTGCCTGGAAGAAACTGCGTTTTATTTTATCGGTTAGGTCTGATTTCCATATAGTCGATAGCCTATTGATAGCTGTCCATGCTTTCGTTAACCTCGTTTCGATGTCCTTTTCGGTTGATTCGACGCTGCTTCCTAGGTACGTGAATTTGTCTACTAGTTTAAGAGGGGTTCCTTCTAGAGTGGAGATGTCCCCCGTTTGGTTATAGCACATATATTCCGTTTTGTGTGCATTAACATGGAGGCCTATGCTTGCTGCTGCTCGTTCCAGGCTATGCAGAAGTGTTTCGGCTTGGTCAGGTGTATTTGCCAGTATCGCTATGTCATCGGCGTAGTCGGCGTCGGTAATTGTTGTTGCGGGATATCTTCTGCTTCTTTTCTTCGTCAGTTCGAAGCCATTCTCTTTGATTTTGTCAATCGATGTTCTAAGTACGTAGTCTAGACAAATGATAAAGAGATACGGAGCCAGCGTGTCCCCTTGTAGTACTCCTGCTACAATGTCGAAGTATTCTGTGTCTCCATCTGGTGATCGTACTTTTACTTTAGTGTTTCTATAGAGAATCGTTATTGCCGCTACGGTTTCTTTAGGTATGCCGTACGCTAGTAGGATTTGTTCCATCTTTCCTCTGTGAATGGAGTCGAAAGCCTTGGTAAAGTCGACAAATATTAATGTCGCTTGTAGGTTCTTTGCCCGTACTCCTTCAAGGATTCTGCGGATGGTTAGTATTTGTGAGGTCGTAGATCTATTTCTTCGGAAGCCATTTTGGTTTTTTCTAAGTATGTTGTCGATTTTGGGTTCTATGCGGTTTCGTAGTAGGGCATTGTAGATTTTGGCAGCTATGGATGTAAGTGTTATGCCTCGGTAGTTTTTGGCTAATCCGAGGTCCCCCTTTTTAGGGAAGGGGAGTATGCATCCCTTCGTCCATCTATCTATCGGATTTTGATTGTATACTGCGTTGCAGTGTCAGAGCAGTATGTCGTCGAATTGTCTGGTCTTCCATACTTCCGGGGGAATTTCGTCCAGTCCTGCAGCTTTCCTATTTTTAATTTTTCTGAGAACCGAGTCGAGTTCTCCTTGTGTGAACGGTCCAAGTTTAATGTCTAATTGTTTGCTAATTATTCTGGTGATTGGTTCATGCGTTATTTTTGGTGGGTTTCCAAGTAAGTTTTCGAAGTGCTGTTTCCACAGTTTTATTCTTTCTTGTTGGTTTGCTGCTTTAAGTTTTGCTTTGGCTGTGTTCTTTCTTCTGCTCACTTCGTTTATTGTTTGCCAGGCAATTCTAGATTGTCTATCTTCTACCGAGTCTCTGATCTTATCTATCTGATTTTGAATGTATTCTGTCTGTTCCTTTATATATATGCCTGCTAATTGATATTGTGCCGTTTTTAGTTTTAAGGCATTTGTGTTTGTTGGGTTTTTTCGATAGTTTTTGGAGGCTGTTTTCACTAGTGCACGTTTTTCTGTCACAGCTAAGGTTTCCCATGGGACTCTATATTTAGTTTTAATTTTTGTTGGAATGTATTTTGCTGCTGCCTCAAGGTGTGCATTGACAAAATTTTCGTATTCGTCGTTTGGTGTACTTTTTTCCGTCTTTTCTTGTAGTGTTTCGAATCTGTTTCTCAATTCTAATACGTATTTATCTCTGACATCTTTGTTGTTTAATAGGGCCCAGTCATAGTGTTTGGTGGTCGCTGTTCGTTTTTTCGTAGGCTTAACCGTATTTTCGCTGTGACTATTCGGTGATCGGTGGACACACCCTCAAAAGAGGAGTATGCCTCGCAATTCAATGCACTATTCTTCCATTTCTTGTTTATAAGGACGTAGTCTATCTGAGCTTTAGTATTGTTTGCGTACGTGTATGTCCATAGTTTGCCCTCTCTTTTTTGGTAGTTTGTATTGAGGCATGCTAATCTATTTTCTATCATGAAATCTGTTAGATGTTGCCCATTTCTATTTGACGTGTTGTGGAGGCTGTATTTGTTGTTTCCGTTTTTCCCGATTTGTGCATTCATGTCTCCGCCAATGACTAACATGTTGTGTTTCGGGATGCTACGCACTAATGAGGATAACTCATCGTAGAAGGTGACTATTTCATTTTCTTCACTAACATTGGTGGGGCTGTAGCATGAGACGATTGTTGCTCTGGGGTTTCCATTAAATGTAGCTACCATCATTCTAGGTTGTATTTTCTCTATGCTATTAAGCGTTTTTAGTGCTCTAGGTCCTATAAGCAATCCTACCCCTCCCACTGCGGCGTTGACAGAGTTTTTCCATGCGGATACAGTGGCGAGCGACCATCCATTGCCAGTTTCGTGATATTTGATATCTTCTGTGTGTGTGTATCTGTGTTCTTGTACGCATATTATGTCTATTTTATGTTCTTCGGCCGATGCGATTAGCTCTGGGAGTTGTCCTATTCTATTTAAGGTTCTTACGTTAAATGTGGCTATTTGTAGTGTTTGCTTGCATTTTAGTAGTTTTGATTGTTTGAGCTCTGTAGCTGATTTTTCGAACACCGAGGTCAGGGCTCCAACCTCAGCAGGACGCGCCCCTTTTTTACCCGCGCGAAGAGCGATGCGGTTTGTGTAAGTGGTTTGAGTGTGGGTCATGGTTATCTTTCGATGGCTGTTTTATTCTCTTCTATAGAAGCCACTCTTATAGAGGAGCAGCAGTAGTTCCCCGATCGAACTGTCGATCCTGAGCGAAAAGTCGTCAAACTCACGTCCAGGACCCATTTGGGTATTGAGTTTGGTTGTCCATTGGTTTATTCAAATACCTTAACGTACATCATGCTGCTTCCCATGTGTACATAATAAAATAAATAAATAAAAAAAAAAAAAAAATAATAATAATAATAAAAATAAAAAAAATAAGAATAAAAAAAATAAATAAAAAGTGGGGGGAATTTGTTTTAAGTTTTAACTTAGTTAAAGTCCAACATTAAGGTACTTTCTTATGACTTTCACTAATACTGACTTATACTTTTTTGCTGTATTGGGACTTTTCCAAGGGTTTTTTTTTTTTTTTTTTCCATCCTACAGTTGGGGACCTAGCAGGCTTCAGGAATTAGAGCTCTGTGGTAGCATTAGGCGTTCTAGGCTTTTTCTTCTAAACTACTGTTAGGGCTTTCTTTACGAATTTTTAAATTATTCGATAGAAGATATTTAAAAACATTCTGCCTTGTTCGCTGACATGTGGATAGGCTTAATATCAAATTGGCTTTACAGTAGAGTAAGCGTGCCTTTACATTTAAAACGCGTAGTTTAAGCATTATTTTACAAACAAAATACAGCATAACATTTTGTAAAATTCAGCATTTTAAATTGGAATTAAAGACATACTGACCAATATTGACATATTTCTTCCACTTGGCTCCTGAGTTCAAATGCTTCTTCTTCGTTTGGACTTTTATTTACTACTGATATTTTAGGTAGCTTTGGGGGCGGTCTAGTGGGGTGAAGGGGACAATTCGTTTTTGTTGGTTTTTTTTTTTTTTTTTTTTCCTTTTTCCCTTTCTGAGGGGGGGGGGGCTGTAGTAGCATTCTAGGCTTTTTCTTCTAAACTACTGTTAGGGCTTTCTTTACGAATTTTTAAATTATTCGATAGAAGATATTTAAAAACATTCTGCCTTGTTCGCTGACATGTGGATAGGCTTAATATCAAATTGGCTTTACAGTAGAGTAAGCGTGCCTTTACATTTAAAACGCGTAGTTTAAGCATTCGACCGAAACATCGCAGAAATAACAATAAAGATGATGACAATAGTCCGAAAACCTACAATGGTTGATATACCATAAAACCCAACCAAACCAAATCTTATATATTTAATATATATGTATAAAGAGTATTTGGCTTTGAATAACCTACAATGGTTGATATGCCATAAAACCCAACCAAACCAAATCTTATATATTTAATATATATGTATAAAGAGTATTTGGCTTTGAATAACCTACAATGGTTGATATGCCATAAAACCCAACCAAACCAAATCCTATATATTTAATATATATGTATAAAGAGGATTTGGCATTGAATAACCTACAAGGGTTGATATGCATTAAAATCAAACCAAACACAACTAAACTTAATAAATTACTATTGGTCAAGCACTTGACGTGCAGCGACGGTTAGCAAATAAAGACTTACGAGTATCGTGTTTTGGTTGTGAGTCACTCATTAGGTTATGAGTCACTCTATTATTTCAGCTAAACTCAGCGAGCCTTCAGCTCCGTCGGTGAAGTTTAAAATATACTGACTGTAAAAAAATCCCCAAAAGTGGTTCACTGGTTATGACACTAAACTGCATCTGATGGTGAGCCATCAGATGCAGTTTAGTGTCATAACTAGGGAACACCTTTTGAAACTCTGAACCTTTGGAGAGTGTGGAGTAGCCATTTATTGCCACTACCTGATGGAGTGGTAGTATCTGTTAGAGTCCAATTAATCGGTCAAAATAGACCTGTTTTAAAATTATTCGCATTCAGATTTAGAAATACCATGCCATTCCCTGGAAAAGAAATGGCGTTTAACCATTAAACATAGAATTTGGAGATGTTTCTCTATATGCTGTAAAAAATTGAGATCATTTCAACGAGAATTGGTTAAGTTATTATATGACGAAATTATATCAATTTTAAGAAACACATTTACTGACCGTTGCGCCCGGAACTTTTTCGTTACCGAAGAATCTGTATGTTATTGGGCACATGTTATGCTGACAGTCTTGTAGGACATGAAAGGACCGATAACTACTGATTTTCTTGAAAAATGTGTAAATCTAAATAGTGCATCCCATAGCCAACTCCTTTGGCAAAATTCACCTAATCAAGTGAATGACCCCGTATATATATAAAGTATTTTTCAATCCAGTAAATCCGCAGGTGGGAACAATTCCGTCAGGACAATTAAATTATTCAAAATTCGAATATTTGAATATTCCTGGTAAAGAGCTCAATGTAAATGATATCACAGAGCAAATATTCTTTAAAAAAATCGGTCTCATGAAGATTATAAATTTATTTCCCTCCTTCTAAAAGCATTGATATGAATCAACAAATTTTTGAGGTGTTGATTCATATCAATGCTCTTAGCAGGATGGAAATAAATTTATAATCCTAATGTGCCCGAATTTTTTTTTCTTGAAAGTATATATATATATATGTGTGTGTGTGTGTGTGTGTGTGCAAAAAATCTTTCTTCTTTCTTTTGGTGGGCCCAAAGAGGGAAAAAAGTAAATATTTCAAAATGAATAGGTCTACTAAGAGATTTGAATTTTTTTTTATGAATTATTTATTTCGTTCTTACATAAGTATATGTTTCCAGCTCGAATTCACTCATCTAGGTTTGTTAGTCGACTAACAAACCTACGCGAATAAGTTTGAGTCTCATTTGGTGCCCTATTTATATGACCTTGTGCCACCTATGTTCTCTGATGAGAGCAGCAAGCTGGAAACAACCATGTATGCAAGAACGAAATAAATAATTCTTAAAAAATACGAATCTCTTAGGGGACCAATTTATTTCGATATATATATATATATGTGTGTGTGCGTGTGCGTGTGTGTATTTGTAATTGGGCTGGAGTCCTTCATTTAAGCAGGATTGATTAAATAATAAAAACACTTATTGTCTATATAATTTTATAAGTATCCTTTTAAGTTACCTGAGAAGTGCTTTGGTTTTAGGTTGAAGTTGGTAGATGTATATACATATTAGATAGTTTCCTCAATAACGTTTGTATATATATATATATATATATATATATATATATATATATATGATCTTATGATCTCTTACCAAATGCGACCAACCTAAAATTATGGGGATATACCAATTCGGACCTGTGCTCGTCGTGTAAAAGTGATCGGGGTACTTTGCGCCACGTCTTATCTGCATGTCCACACTCACTTCAAATGTACACATGGCGTCATAACAAGGTATTAGAAGTGATAATAGAATTGTTAAGAACACAATGCGAGACAGCAAATCAGCAATCCATAACAGCCAAGGAAGCCATAATTCAGTTTCTCAAGGAAGGTGAATGTCCTGTGAGGAAACAAAAAAATCCTAACATGAAGCTACTGAACGGAGCTAGTGACTGGAAAGTTTCAGCAGATCTCAAGACATCTCTACAATTTCCAGTTCACATTATTCAAACGGAAAAGCGGCCGGACATTGTAGCATGGTCCGATTCAAAGAAGAGTGTCCTCCTCATAGAATTGACTGTCCCTTGGGAAGAAAACCGGGAGGAAGCACACGAGCGGAAGAAAAACCGCTACGAGTCACTGCGTGCCGACTGCGTGGAAAAGGGTTGGATATGCCATGTGATTCCTATTGAGGTTGGTTGTCGTGGTTTTATAGGACACTCAGTCATTTCGTTTCTTTCAAAAATAGGAATCACTGGCCGCAGTTTGAAAGTTGCCTCAAATCGTCTTCAGAACACGGCGCAATATGCATCAAGTTGGATTTGGTCGAAAGCGAGAAAGTTTTCAGCATGAAGGTAATACACGAGGAATCACCTTTCCCGTGTGATTACGTAAGAAACGGTTACTGTAAACGCGTAATAACATCAACCGCCGAAAGTAAACGCGTTTTTTTTAAATCACAAACTGCACTCAGAAAATGAAGATTAACGTCCAATGTAGTCTCTGCAATTAATGGATCTGGCATATATATATATATATATATATATATATATATATATATATATATATATATGATTCTCTTAATACCCTGTCCGGTGGCAAAAGCTGCTTGGTAGCGCCAGGGGTGGCAGTACCGCCTTGAGCTACCGAAACTGTGTTATCACCCCTGGATGGCGACTGATGAGGATATGGTATAGCACGTGCTTTCACACGTTGTATGATGAAAATTTGAATACCAAGACTCTCTGGAAAGCAAGATGACTCTTTGGAAAGACAAGGTGACTCTCCAGAAAGTTGGAGTGACGTCCTGGAAAGACAGGATTACAACAAATATGAATAAGACAATTAAAGGAAAATGCCCTCAGGGTGTCTGTAGCGGGGAGGGAGAATATATCACCCACCATACTTGCTCTAACGGTAACGAACTGGATATGGACCCGGCTACAACGTGTGATTGCGGCAGAGAATTTAACAGCTTGCGAGGGTTACGAATCCACAAGGCACGCTGGTGCAAACAACGTAATTCTCCTGCAGGAGAATGTAAATCGATTGATGGGCTTATGAATCAGGAATACCCCCACAGTGTTCAAGGGCCCATTGTTAAGCGACAGCGTCCTGGAGACATTCCTCACAAGCCAAGAATTCAGTGGCCCAAGGGTAATCAGACAGCTACTTGGACAAACTTAGACCAGGAGCTTTCTTTTTTGCTCAACACCCATCTTAAGGGCCCCATTGATCATCAATTGTCATCTTTTTGTAGAGTTATATATGACGTTTGTCTGGAATGGTTTGGTGCAGTAACGAATAAAAAGGATAAAACCGAAGGAAAACGACCAAATAGACGACAGATACAGAAAGGAAAGCTAAGATCGGAACAGAGAATGCTGAAGCGCCGATTAAAAGAAGCCCCGATTCATGAGAGGCCGGAACTTCAGAATATCTTAAATGATATTAAAAAAAGGATTTTGGTGATCTCCAGAGCTGAAAATCAGAGAAAACATCGAAAGAAAAAGCGTCAGGCTCGGAGAGCATTCTACTCAAATCCATACGCGTTCGCAAAAAAGCTTTTCGTGGAATCAAAGAGTGGCAAGCTTGATGTACCGAAGGAGGAACTCGAGAATCATTTGAAGATGACATACTCAGATGATTTAAACGGTATCCCAATACCTCATCTAAGAGATTTACCAAAACCCCAAGAGCCAACGGTAATGTTTGATGATAGCGGGATAAAACCAAAAGAAGTTCGAGATTTCGTCCATAAGGCCCGCGCAGGTAGTGCCCCGGGCTTGAATGGGATATCGTACAAGTTATATAAAAACTGCCCACGTGTCCTCAGGAAACTCACTATCCTCCTTCAGCAGGCTTGGAAGAAGGCTATTGTACCACAGGAATGGTGTCTGGCCGATGGTATTTGGATACCAAAGGAAATGCAGTCAAAAGGTATCACAAATTTTCGCCCTATATCCCTCCTAAATGTAGAAGGGAAAATATTTTTTGGAGTTCTTGCTCGTCGTATGACAACCTTTCTGATGAGCAATCATTATATAAATACATCTGTCCAGAAGGCTGGGATACCTGGCTTCCCCGGATGTCTGGAACATTCACAAATGATATGGAACTCAATACTCTCAGCTAGAAGGGACAAAACAGAACTACATGTGATCTGGCTTGATCTTGCTAATGCGTACGGTTCAGTTCCACACCACTTAATCCGAATGGCCCTCGAATTTTTCAACTTCCCTAGAAAGGTTGAGGAAATCATAATGAAATACTTCAATTCAGCTTTCATGAAATTTACCGTTAAAAACTATACCACCAAGTGGCAGGCACTTGAGATTGGCATCATGATGGGCTGTGTGATTTCCCCACTTCTTTTCGTTCTAGCCATGGAACTCATTTTACGAGGTGCAGCAAATACGTCGGAAGGAGTAATGAAAAATGATCATCTGACTCTTCCTCCTTCCAGAGCTTTTATGGACGACATCACCATTCTCGTCCCATCCCAAATCTCTGCCAAATGTTTACTACAAAGGTATTATGACCTTTTCACATGGGCGAGAATGAAGACTAAGCCAAAGAAAAGTCGAAGCCTATCGTTAGTCGGAGGATCTGTCAGGGAGATCCATTTCAAAATTGGGGGTGATAAGATCCCAACAGTCAGGGAGGAGCCGGTAAAGAGTCTCGGACGTCTTTATTCAATCCCACTGACTGATCGTCATAGGGGTACAGAGGTCCAGAAAATAGCTTTGAGGGGACTAAGATCAATTGATAAAACTTGTTTACCCGGAAGGATGAAGGCTTGGTGTTACCAACATGGTCTGCTACCCCGTCTCTTGTGGCCCTTACAGATGTACGAGATTGCGATATCTCGTGTTGAACGGATCCAACAGTTCAGCAACAAATACCTGCGTAAGTGGCTCGGAGTTCCTCCTTGTTTTTCGAAAGTGGGTTTATATACCAATTCTGGAAACCTACAGCTCCCAATATCATCACTGGTTGAAGAATTCAAAATTGGGAAAGTACGCCTTCACATGATGATGAAGGACTCAGCCGACGAGATCATTCGGAAGGCGTATCCAGAAATAAAATCAGGTACGAAGTGGTCGGCCGTTAAAACCGCCCAGGAGGCGGAATGCAGCCTACGAATCAAAGACATCATAGGCGTCACTCAAACCAATCGTGCTGGGTTGGGTAGCACGAGCAAAAAGGTATTCTTCAAAATGGACCCAAAAGGAAAAAGAGACATGGTGAGCGAAGAAGTCAGGATGTTTGAGGAAGAGCAAAGAAAAGCCAGTGCTGTTACTCAGGCCAAACAGTGTGCTTGGACAAAATGGAATGATATCGAACCAATTAAATTATCGTGGAAATCCTTAATTGCAATGGAACCACTGGCGATATCATTCCTTCTTCGCTCTACCTATGATCTCTTACCAAATGCGACCAACCTAAAATTATGGGGATATACCAATTCGGACCTGTGCTCGTCGTGTAAAAGTGATCGGGGTACTTTGCGCCACGTCTTATCTGCATGTCCACACTCACTTCAAATGTACACATGGCGTCATAACAAGGTATTAGAAGTGATAATAGAATTGTTAAGAACACAATGCGAGACAGCAAATCAGCAATCCATAACAGCCAAGGAAGCCATAATTCAGTTTCTCAAGGAAGGTGAATGTCCTGTGAGGAAACAAAAAAATCCTAACATGAAGCTACTGAACGGAGCTAGTGACTGGAAAGTTTCAGCAGATCTCAAGACATCTCTACAATTTCCAGTTCACATTATTCAAACGGAAAAGCGGCCGGACATTGTAGCATGGTCCGATTCAAAGAAGAGTGTCCTCCTCATAGAATTGACTGTCCCTTGGGAAGAAAACCGGGAGGAAGCACACGAGCGGAAGAAAAACCGCTACGAGTCACTGCGTGCCGACTGCGTGGAAAAGGGTTGGATATGCCATGTGATTCCTATTGAGGTTGGTTGTCGTGGTTTTATAGGACACTCAGTCATTTCGTTTCTTTCAAAAATAGGAATCACTGGCCGCAGTTTGAAAGTTGCCTCAAATCGTCTTCAGAACACGGCGCAATATGCATCAAGTTGGATTTGGTCGAAAGCGAGAAAGTTTTCAGCATGAAGGTAATACACGAGGAATCACCTTTCCCGTGTGATTACGTAAGAAACGGTTACTGTAAACGCGTAATAACATCAACCGCCGAAAGTAAACGCGTTTTTTTTAAATCACAAACTGCACTCAGAAAATGAAGATTAACGTCCAATGTAGTCTCTGCAATTAATGGATCTGGCATATATATATATATATATATATATATATGATTCTCTTAATACCCTGTCCGGTGGCAAAAGCTGCTTGGTAGCGCCAGGGGTGGCAGTACCGCCTTGAGCTACCGAAACTGTGTTATCACCCCTGGATGGCGACTGATGAGGATATGGTATAGCACGTGCTTTCACACGTTGTATGATGAAAAAAAATAACTAAATAAAAAAAAATAAAAAAAATAAAAAAAAAATATATATATATATATATATAGTCTGATAAAACGCATATACTTCATTTAGAATATTTATTTTGCATGACCGCATTTTTCAACATAATAACCTTTTTGTTAATGTACTCAATAAATGTTTCGTCTATAATCACATAGATCGAACACTATAAAATGAAAATGTTCAATCAAAATCTTGTTAATTACAACGAACTTATTTATCTCGAATCACACACACACATTCATATATATATATATATATATATATATATATATATATATATATATATATAGATGTTTAGTTGTGTAGTTAGCGTAACGGTTTTTAAAACAGAAAATTAAAGCGGCAAGTTAAAATTCCGGCTCGCGATATTTACGTTAACCTCGCTCTGATGTCCTTTTCGAAAGGTATGACTCCACTTGTCTAGTTAAAGGTAAAATAACACTGTAAACTGTGCTCTCTTGCCTTGGTTGTGCAACCAGTCCCTGTATTCAATTCTGCTAACAAGTTAAGGTTAATAGGGCCTATTATTCCCCATGTCTTACTGACTTTCTGGAAAAGTGAGCTCAGGTTATTGGGATGGGGTATATATATATATATATATGTGTGTGTGTGTGTGTAATTACCCAAACCTTTCCGCCACAAGCAGGATGTGGCATAAGGTCAATTTTTAAGCGGATTGTTGTCAGCTACTCTTCTCCTAGACTGGTTGTCTCATCAAATCAAAAGATCTGTCTGCCCTACTATTTACCCATAGCAGGGGAAGAACATTTGGTGAAACGCTAACAACTTCGTCCAGAATTTGAATTTGGCTCTCCTATTCCATTCCCTTCAACGATGGGGAGCATATATATATATATATATATATTAAAATGCTGAAAATTTCACAAAATTGTATGCTGTTTTATTCTTTGTAAAATGCCGCTTGAACAATGTGTTTTAAATGTAAAGACACTTTTACCATAAATCCAAATTGAATATATGACTCTGGTCTAATGTGTTAGTATACACGGCCAAAGGTTTTGAATCTTTTCTAAAAGCTTAGAATTATCACACCTTCCTCCCCCACCATACTAGTTTAGAGGAAAACAAAAAAAAAAATACGGCTGGAGAAGAAGCTGGACGGCAATTACACAAGAATGTTGAGAGCAATATTGAACAAGTCCTGGCGGCGACACCCAACAAGGCACCAACTATACGGCCACCTGCCTCCCATCACGAAAACTATACAAGTTAGATAAACCAGACACGCAGGACACTGCTGGAGAAGCAGGGACAAGCTCATAAGTGATGTACTCCTATGGACCCCCACATATGGCCGAGCAAAAGCGGGTCGACCAGCTCGAACATACATACAGCAGCTATGTGAGGATACGGGATGTAGCCCTGAAGACCTGCCTGAGGCGATGAACGATAGGGAGAAGGGGCAAGAGAGGGTCAGGGATATCTGTGCTAGCGGTACGACATGATGATGATGATATATACATATATATATACATGTGTGTGTGTGTGTGTATGCATGTGTATATGTGTCTGTATGGGTTGTATGCGCGTGTGTGAAAGTTTGGGATGTATGTATTGGTTGCTGAAATGTATTTGTTGGTTGTGGGTAGGTGTTATTATGACATCGTTTTCAAAAGATGAGATATTGCTATCGAGGTATACAAACTGGTCTACTAATTTTGTGAGGAGATGGCACCATCTTGAATTTACGTTGAGACAGATGCCTCCTACGTCCTGTTCCGGGCTAGGCCGTTGAGATTCGGCTTGAGCAATTGTATTTGCCAGAAGCTTTAGAAAATCTACGTAGCTTGCATCAGTGATAGTTTCAAGTTTGCCTTTTTTTGCGTGAAACTCTTTTCTTTTATTAGCCCTACTGACGTTCGTAGAATCTGATCCAGGCAGATTACCAAGAGAAATCTGACCTCCCTGATAGAATAAAACGAGAATTCTTCCAAGCTGTAACCGTATAAGTACAACTGTATGGCTGCACTACTTGTACTTTTTAAAATGATTGCAGAAAAAGCTAGACAGTAACTACACAAGAATATTGCGAGCTGATTTGAAAAAAATTCATGAAGCAGGATGCAAAACAACAGCTGTACGGCCACTTACCTCCCATCTCACAAACCATTCAAATTAGACGAGGAGTAAGGATAAACTCATAAGCAACGTTCTTCTATGAACTTCGATACATAGACATACCAGTGTTGGCCGACTAGTAAAAACTAATATTTATCAGCTCTGTGCAGACACTGGGCGCCGTCTCGAGGACTTACCAAGAGAGATAACCGATAGGGGCGTATGGCGAGAGAGTTAAAGGACTCAGTGATGTCGGCACGCTTTGATGGTATTGATGACGATGATGATGTGTTGTTATGTGTGTACTGAGAAAGTAATAGACAGAGAGAGAGAGAGAGAAAGAGAAAGAGAGAGAGAAAGAGAGAGAGAGAAAGAGAGAGAGAAAGAGAGAGAGAAAGAGAAAGAGAGAGAGAAAGAGAAAGAGAGAGAGAGAGAGAGAGATTAAGCATTAGGATGAATACAGAATGCTAGTCATTTTTTAGGGACAAAATGGTGCCGAAATATGAGTCTTATATGACAATGCCCCGTTGAAAAAGAAACGATTGATAAAAAATTGTGTGAATTAAAAGAATAGAGAAGAACGAGAGAAGATCTATCAATACCGAGTGGGGAAAAAATTGCATTTGCGTATTTGCTTAATTTGCACATGCATCTCAAAATGTTGTGTATGTGCTGCCCATGCGTCTTTCGACTTCTGATACGATCGATTTGACTTCGATTAATAACTGATGACGACATTCAAATAGACCTTCTATCGCTTATCAATGTAAGGAAACCTTGCGTTCAAGTAGAAATTCACCTTGTTTAAATCATCAATTCATTATCACAGGGATGCTAAAAAAATTGACCTTGTGTCGCACATCCTACCCTTGGAGAAGGAATTAAGTAAATACAAACACTGAGCTATTGAAACTTTGAATTTTGTAATAACCGTAATTATTCGTGTATAATACGCACTTTTTTCCTAGATTTTTAAGCCTTAAATTTAGGAGTGTGTACTATACAAGAATAAAATAATCCTTTCATTTTTTGCCTAAGTGTCGCCATATTTGGGATTGTATGATCGAAAGTTGTATCTATGGTTCAAACTAATTAATGTGTTACAAACACTTACAGTAATGCTACACTTTTGGAGATTTAAGGACTGTGGAGTCTAATCTTTATTGACATTATTTATTTACAAATGATGATGGGAGAACCACAACACATGGTTATAAAAATATAACTCTCAACTTTATTCTGAAGAAGGTTTAAAAATATGTCACATGAATGTTTCACACACTGCTGTAGAACAAATCGAATTATCAAAAGAGATATCTAAAGAAGAAAGAAGGAGAAAGGAAGGAAGGAAAAGAAAAGAAAAGAAGAGAATATAAGATTGAGAGATAAGAAAATAAAAGAGAGAGGTTGGGGAATGTTGAGAAAGAGAAGAAGGAGGAACAGGAAACAAATTAACATATCATACTTAAATAACTAATGATTGTTAAATCAAAATCAAACCTGTCAAACGATATGACAATAAATTAGAATATATATATATATATATATATATATATATATATATAGAAATGTTCACTATATATATGTGTGTGTGTGTGTGTGTGTGTTGAGCATAAATCTATAAGCTAAAAACCTAAAATACCTAATACAAAATACGTATTCATTTGCAGACCTATTCACACACACACACACACACTCACACACGCATATATATATATTAAGATACTTAGTGATTTCATTATATTGTATATTTATTTGCCTCTAATGCAATCAAGTGCTTTATTTATACATCTATTTAGCTTAAAACAAAATTAAGTACAAAACCAGAAAAATAAAGCTCCTTAGTAGCTACTGTGGTGTAAGAGAAACGGACGGACACAAACGGACACGAGGGAGACGAAGACAGACTGCTATATTGACCCATAACTTCTTCTCTTGACCATACCACGTTGTGCTATCTTCAAGGCCCTACTTAGCACTTCTTCTGCTTCTCGGCCGAGGGGTACTCAACTGGAGGTCCGCTGTGGGCTACTCTGTTTGAAGCAGCCCCAGCAGGGCGCCCAGCAACTCGTTGGCACTCTTCGTGACTGACCGAATCTTTTCTGGTCGCAAGTAAGACCGATTCAAGACTGCTGTATCTCACGTGGCCATCTGCATATATAATTTCGGATAGCCCACCATTTGCGTTCAACCACGTGACTGCTTCCGCTTATTTACACAGGTACTTTCTGTGCAGAGAATCTCTGATTGATGGCTCGGTCAAAGGGTCAATATGGCCCACTCTGATCCGAAGTGATAGTTCTTGTTAGCGTCAAAAAGATCTGTTTCAAAATTATTCATATTCGTTAGAACAGTGTCCCTCACCAAATCTCTTCAGAAAAAAAAAACGACATAAAAATGTAAATATGAATGCGATTCCATGACTTCTATGCATCAAATAACCCGAGACATTTGGATATACCATTAAATTCAATCAATCAATCAATCTATTGAAAAAAGTGTATATCTTCGGAAAGAGTTCATATTTGTTGATCATTCACTGAAAATCGAATTTGCTATCAACAGCTTTTGAGGTCAGCAAGCGTAGTCAGTATTTTTTTTTTTTTAGAGATAGCTTGCCACACAGCAAAGCTATTTCTTATTGAACGTAAAAGAACGTTGATGATTTTCCCGCTAAAAGCTTCTAGCCATGAAGCGTTAAACTCTTTATGTAGAGAGTTCTTTTCTTAAGGGTTTTTATCTCACTACCGATTTATTTAATATCTCAGTTCCTTTCCTTCTGAATCGTGCCAAACAGGTAATTTCAAAACCACCTGACATGTCCAAGTGAGTGATGAACTTTTGAATAGAATGGCGATTCATAAGGTCCTGCGGGTCAGTAATATTTAATCCTGTACTGAGTGCTACTTCTCTGCACCATTTGAACATCTGCTGTGTTTCCTATCGAAGTGAATCAAAAAGAAAATAAAAAGAAAAGAAAGAAAATCACAAATCAGACAAACTTCCCAACGACAAGGAAAAGAAAGACGTACTTACTCCGATAACTGCTATCTTCCTTATTTCGATGTAAAATGACTTCGTGTGGGTTGGAAGGTGGTAAGTTCGCTAATGAGGCAGATAAAATAAAGAAGGAAAAAAACATTGAAAAGTAAAAGAAAAAAATGTTAAAATATAACATACTTAAAAATATCCGATGTGCTATCGTTTGTATGTGTGTGTGTGTGTGTGTTATGAATCAACAATCAACGTTTGGCTGCAAAAAAGGGAGAGAGAGAGAGAGAGAGAGAGAGAGAGAGAGGGGGGAAGAATGAGAAAAAAAGGAGAAAAATAAAAGCCCAGAAAGTAAGACAGAAAAAAAGAAGAGAGAGAGAGAGAGGATAAAAAAAGAGGGAAAAGCCCAGAAAGTAAGACAGAAAAAGAGAAGAGAGAGAGAGTGGGGGAAGAATGAGAAAAAAAGGAGAAAAATAAAAGCCCAGAAAGTAAGACAGAAAAAGAGAAGAGAGAGAGAGAGAGAGTGAGAGAGAGAGAGAGGATGAAAAAAGAGGGAAAAGCCCAAAAAGTAAGACCGAAAAAGAGAAGAGAGAAAGGGGGGATGAAAAAAAGGGGGAAAGCCCAGAAAGTAAACTGAGAGAAAACAGGGAGTGAGAGAGAAAGAGAGAGAGAGAGAGAGAGAGAGAGAGAGAGAGAGAGAGAAAGAGAGAGAGAGAAAGAGAGAGGGGGATGAATAAGAAAAAAGAAAAAGAAACGAAATGAGAAAGGATTCATTTTTGTCTACAATTATCGATTACCTATTTATTTCAGTTTCATTAAAATAACGTCATGAAAAAAAAGATACATACGTCTTATCGTCGACAATCTCTAAGGTCATAAACCCTATTTTTACAACCCACACTCCATCAAAACGTTGAGTTCCAAATATAAGGAGATAATAAATAATTGTCTCCCTTGGATAATGGGACGCGTTTATTGAATATCTCGTGGTCATATATAACAATCCTAGAATCCATCTCGTTCTCTTTTGTCTCTGTTCATTGAACAGTAGAAACGTCTCCTCGAACATGATACTATAAAGCCCGCATAGTTTTAGTATATAATTGTACTGTTCATCTTCATCAAGTAAGACTTTTACCCCTTTTATATACTGATTGTTCATAGACTATGTTCATATTCTATCTGTTGGCATACGTTTGTGTATTTTTGTCAATACTTCTTGTATGTATATTATGTATGTGGATATTTGCTGTTCATATCTGTACAAGTGAGCCTGTCTTTCCTTCCATTTATTCAGTGTTGATTATTCATTGGATATACTAATGCTAATATTAGACTTGGGTGTGTGCGGACTAGAATAAATATCCTCCCAAGCACCAAACAACCCAATACAATCTTTATGTTTCATAACGGCTGTACGATTATACTCGTGCCAATTTATTTTTGAAAACCTAATTTGAATCTTCACGGAAGATGTTTCTAGATTATTGGAAGCAAATCTTGTTATATATCTAATAAGATAGCTTGGTATTAAGTTGCTTAGTATATTTGATTTCAAGTGTGATATTATGTAAATTCCAAAATCTTTTTCTTTTCAGATTCCTAAACCTATCTAATTTTTTCAAGTGTTTTACGAATTGTTGCCAGTGATCTATTGATTACGCTTGCTGCCTTTACTTTCATAGTCGAGAATATGATGATATCTATCGATCTTCTTTTTTACATTCAATTCTTCTCCGATATCTTTGCCTGACTGCATCTCTACAGAGGGGTAAGACCCCCCTCCCCTGATCATGACACTAAACAATCTGATGGTGAGGTTCCGGTAATGCTGAAGCTTTGGGGAATGCAGAGTACCCCTTCATTGCAATTGCTCCCAGGTCCACTCTTGCCTAGAATGGTAGCACCTGATCTATGAGCCAAATTGAACTAAAATGCGTACTTATGGTAAACTAAATTGCTTGATATAGAACAGTTTTGATACTTAAACTACGTACTTATGCTAAACGAAATTGTTTGAATTAGAACTGTTTTGACATTCAACTGTGTGTAAAGAAAAAGTATACTTATACTAAACTGAATTATTTGAAATAGGATTGTTTGACTAAACTGTTGCCCAGCTGTAGAATATACCGACTGCACTTTAGCAGAGGGTTAAGACCCCTGCAATGAGTGTCCTGGATATGACATTAAACAATCTGTTGGAGAAGTTCCAGTGATACTGGAGTTTTGGGGAATGCGGAGTACCCCTTCATTGCCATCGCTCCCAGGTCCACTCTGGCCCGGAATGGTAGCACCTGATAGGCCCTATCTATGAATAGAACTAACTGCATACTTATGCTTAACTGAATTGTTTGAAGTAGAACTGTTTGATTAAACTGAATAGCTTGAAATAGGACTGTTTTTGACAATTAAACTGTACTTACATTTAAACTGCGTACTAATGCTAAACTGAATTGTATGATATAGAACTGTTTTTGGCATTGAAACTGTACTTACTCTAAACTGAATTGTTTAATATAGAACTGTTTTGGGGATTTAACTATGTGTTAACAAAATCTGTACTTATACTAAACTGAATAAGCTGAATTAGAACTGTTTGAATAAACTAAATAACTTGAAATAGAAATGTTTTTTAAATATAAACTGTGTACTCATGCTAAACTGAATTTTTTTAAATAGAAATAACTATTAGCATAAAAATGGATTTGGCGTTAAATAACCTACAACGGTTGATATGCCATAAAACCCAACAAACCAACCAACTTGACTAAACTGAATAGCTTGAAATAGAAAAGTTTTTGACTATTAAACTGTGTACTTATGCTAAACTAAATTGCTTGACATAGAACTATTTATTTATATAAAAATGGATTCGGCATTATATAACCATCAAAGGTTGATGTGTCATAAAACCCAAACAAACAAATAGTGTATGGGTCAAATAGAACTAAACTATGCTAAACTGAATTGTATGAAATAGAACTGTTTTGACATTTAACTGTTCGTAAACAAAAAAAAACTATACTTATATTAAACTGAATTGTTTGAAATTTAATTCGGCGTTAAAATGACCCGAAAAGGGTTGATATGCCACAAAGCAAAGCAAACTATGATATCTAATTGTGATAACAACATTCTTTCGTTATTCATTTATTTGTTCCTTTGCAACAAATAAATCTATTCTTCTGATTAGGTTCGGTTTCGGTTGTTTGTTTAATGGCATATCAACCTTTGTAGGTTATTTAATGCCAAAGCCATTCTCATAGAAGAACAGTAGTGGTACTATATGACCCATAGCTGGGAGGATAAGGGGGTTCATAACTTTCCCAAGGGTATTTGCCCTAAAGTGAATGCAATAGCGCGACTGGAGTACGAACTCGCTTACTACGATTCCGCAGTCCATCGCTTTAACCATTACACCACGAGGAGGACACCCCACTATTCTTCTGATTTGTATCGGGCAATTCTTTTAATTTTCAAAATATTTCCTCTTCCTTATACTCAAGGACATTTTTAAAGTTCATATGACCAAAACTAAGTCACTTGCACAATTACCAGTGAATCACTGTTTCAGCTCTATCGAGTCATTTCGTTGGTATATACGAGTACCTTCTGGGAAGGTTAGTAGAAGATATAAATATGAATGTACTATTAATGGATTGTGCTAACCTCTTGGCATAAAATAATGCTTGACGGGTTGACATGTCGTTAAAACTAATCAATCAACCAATCAACCAATCAATCAATCACTTTGGCTTAGGTACAGCGACCAGTCTGGGAGAAGGAAAACTCTGAATTCATACCAGCTGTTCTGTTTAAAAGTCTGCTAGTGGTTAAATAAATACTAGAGAGAAAGAGAGAGAGAGAGAGAGAAATAGAAAGAAAGAAGAGGAAGAGAGAGAACTCTGAAACGAGAGAAAGATAAAATAAAGTGAGTATGAACACCTACCCACCCACGTAGGTACGCGTATAAGCACACACACACACACACACACACACACACACACACACATATATATATATATATATATATATATATATATATATATATACAAATGTCGGTCTAATGCTATTATTGATATCAATCAATTGGATATTATTAAGAATTTGAGTGAAGAGGAAAAGCTTTTATATGCAATAATTCTTTTCTAATACAGAATTATTTTCTAATCAACTGTTTCGTTCTTTCGCTTTAAAACAGGTGATTTTTATTTTAGGAAACCTTAACCGAATCTTTGAAAGACTTGAGAATTATACAAATGTCTTTTCTCACCAAGATAATATTTAAAAACGAATAAATAACACAAGCAGATGTATCAGGAATTCTTCTGAATAATATATAACTCTCTCTTCATACTGGTCTCCCAGGGATTAGAATATGCTGACTACATCCCCTCCAGAGGAGTAAGACCCACTAAAAAAAGGGACTCCTGAGTATGACACTGAGGTTCCATTTATGGAGCTATGTGAAAGTGTAGAATACCCCTTCATTGACATTACTCCCAGCTTCACTCTGACCCAGAGTGGTATTACCTGTTAGGTTGGTTGGTTGGTTGGTTGGATTTGAATTAGAACT
This sequence comes from Sepioteuthis lessoniana, assembly GCA_963585895.1. Taxonomy (NCBI): domain Eukaryota; kingdom Metazoa; phylum Mollusca; class Cephalopoda; order Myopsida; family Loliginidae; genus Sepioteuthis; species Sepioteuthis lessoniana. The sequence goes on from OY757907.1 coordinate 128,014,564, forward strand.
ATTTGATTAAACTGAATAGCTTGAAATAGAAATGTTTTTGACAATTAAATGGTGTACTCATGCTAAACTGGACTGATTATTTGTATAAAAATGGATTTGGCATTAAATAACCTACAAAGGTTGATATGCCATAAAATGCAGATTAACCATGAAAACAGTTCTATATGAAGCAGTTCAGTTTAGGATAAGTACGCATTTTGGTTATATTTAACCCATAGATAGAACCCTATCAGGTGCAACCACTCTGGGCCAGAGTGGACCTCGGAGCGATAGCTTTGAAGGAGTACTCTACATTCCTCAAAGCTCCAGCATTACTGGAACGTCACCATCACATTGTTTAATGTCATAATCAGGACGCTCGTTGGTGAGGGGTTTACCCCTTTGCAGAGGTGAAGTCGGTGTATTTTACAGCCCCAGCCGACTGGAGAAAGTGCCTATTGATGTCCCGTCAATGGGTTAATAGATCAGTTTAAAAATTGTTTATGTTCGATAGGATCGAGTACACCCCGCCCACCAAAAAAAAAAAAACGAATCTTAAGAGACAACTACTCAAAAGGTGCAAAGAACGTAATTCTCTAATCTCTCGGCATAAAATAACCTTAGACGTGTTGACATGCCGTTAAAATAGATAAATCAATCAATTTGATTACCAGTGTTAGATTTGAGATACACACTAAATTAGATACCTCACTAACCCCTGGTTTTCCGGATTCTACCTGGTTTTCCCGCCGGATGGGTGTTATTGTGCAAACCACTTTGTTCCAGGTCGCCTACCTTCCAGGCAATACCCTTTTAGCAGTGCTAAGTTCATCGGTTGGCGCTTGAGGCGCCACAAAATGGGGAATACCGACGGGATCGTACATTTTTTGTGGCAGCAATTTGTGCGTGACCCCCACTATTAAATGACCTAGTGTCAAATCTGGCCTGAAGGAAGGTTGACCTGATATCAAATATCGAATAAAAAACACTTACGTAGACAATTGGAAACACACATCTAGAAAAATCTTTCACGTATAAAGAAATTAAGTAAATCTTTGTATTTAAAAGGCTCAGCAGAAAAACGTATGAATTTTAGAAAATAGATTTATCGAAAAAAATTACTTTTGGATAAAGAAGAATTTATTATTATATAAACTAACTTAAAGGCAGCAGAGTGTGGCTACGAAACGAGTTGATGTCGAGAGACATTGTATCTGTCGTATTTAGATCATAAACATTTCATTCAACATATTCATCTCTAAGTTCAACACTCTTGATACATATTTGTTTAACTTTTGAATGTTTTTCTTAAATTCAAAAACGTATGTAATCATTTTGGTCGGTTAAATAACTTTTCAGTAGACTCTTGTACTTATTTTAGTAAGAATTATCTTTGAGATGAACTTGGTCATCCATTATTCTAAATCAGAACTTTTTCTTAGAATCTCGGAAATGTAAAGAAATATTGTGACTGTTTCGTCAATATAGTTTAGATTAGTTCTAAATCTACTGAGAAGATTAAATAGATTTATAATTTCTTTGTTATCTTTTAAAACAGCTCATCTTTTGTGTCAGGAAACGAGAATCAACCGGCCATTTAACACCAGGTGAATAAAAAGCTTATATAATGTTTTTGTTGTACAGTCATGGCCGCGATGATGGTAACAAAGCCTGGAAGAGTCCCGGTGGCTAGTGGCTGGACTGCGAAATCGTAGTAAGTGAGTTCGAACTCAATTAGTGTTATTACGTTCACTTTGGGATTAATTTAATTTCGGAATAATACCCTTGGAAAAGATATGGACTACCTTATTCCCATCAGTATGCGTTAAATAGTTCTTTTAAAAGGATGGCTTAAGCATTAAATTGTCTTACCAGGTTGATATGTCATTAAACAATGAAAGCCAGAAACCTGAGAAAATCAGACATACACTGTTTTCTAGAATTAATTTTTGTTGAAGAATTTAGACAATTACAGAAAATTATACAACTCTTAACTAGGCCACTGGCATTACGAGCCTAGTTTTCACCGATGGTCCGGGATACCGGGGTTCAATCCCAAGTCGAGTCAGACCAAAGACTCAAAAATGGTACTTGATGCCGCCTTGCTTAGCACTCAGCACTATAAAGTGAAGAGCAAGGGTAAAGTGGAGCAATCCAGGGAATGGAGTAGCGCCCTCCCCTACACCTCAGCTGTTGAAAAGAGAACCTTCGGGTCACCCTCGATTAAGGTCACCAACTATACTTTACTATAAAACTCTTGGAAACAAGATAAAAAAATTGTTGAGCAATTAATAAACCTCTCGATGGTAACTTCCATTTTTCCTCAAAGTGAATCCTTTTCTAAAGGGTATCTCGAAATTTTTGAATTAAATGAGACAATTTATTCAAAATTGCTTTTATCAGGCTGTTATGAAAAAAGATGATAATTTCCACTATAATTTTTCTCAATATCCTCACTAGTCTGACCAAAGTCTCTTTTAAATCATACAAAATAATGACTTTTTTCCAATTTTATTACATTGCAAATAATTTTATGTCATATCATATGTTTACTTATTCTATTTTGTACACAGCTCGTGAAATAAATGTAATGAAAAGAAAAGAAAATATTTTTTTATGCAAATTGAAATTTTTTAGAGGGGTCATTTCTATTTTATTTTATTTTATTTTATTTTATCTATTCTTTATTTCTTTAAATAATAAATTTATAAGATCTTCTATCTTAAATAAAGCTGTATTGAAAACATGAAATTTTTTCTTATAGATTTATCGAAAATTTTCTTCATCTAATTTTCAACGGCATTCATGTCAGAAGTCTTTTGGGCATCGTTCTTTTTTTCTCTCTTTCATATTCTAATTATAACTGTTTTTCGTTAATATGAGATATAAAAAAGATCTTTTTATTGTACTGAGTGTTTCAGAAAAATCTGTCATTTCGTATTCAAATAATTTGACCAATTCTCGTTCAAATAAACTCAAATTTTAACAACTTGGTGGAACACAACTCAAAATTCTATGTTTAATGTTTCACTTATTTTTTAGGTATAGAAATGTCATTTACTGAAAAAGAAAAGGCATTTAAATACTAAACATTGAATTTTGAGTGGTTTCTTCTCATCCTGTTAAAACCTGGAATAATTTCAACGAGAATTGGTCAAATTAGTAGATTATGAAATGATATCAATGTTACTGAAACCCTCAGTACATCACAAATAATATAACGTTTTAAAACTCCTTGTATTTACCCAACCCCTCCTGCATGGGCTAGATGCGACACAAGGTCATTTTTTTATAATGGAGGACAGCTGGTTTGAATTGAGAATTTTATTTTGAAGTAACTGGCCTGTTAATTCTCTTTCATCTTTATAGTAAAGTGAGCAACAAAGATTTTACCATATGAGCTGACCAATAATCAATTTAGGCTTCTAAATAATTTTAACCTCCAAAGTAACTTCCATTAAGTGCCTTGATAATGTGGCCTAGTGCTAGACTTAGTTTTTGAGTCTTTATTTTCCTTTTTTTAATCTGAATGAAATACAGTAGTCTGTTTTCTAATATCGGTCCTCTTATATTCTGGCATTGTTTATATTAGTTTGGCTTGGGTTGGTTTTATAGCATATCAATAATTGTTGGTTATTTAATGCCAAATTCTGTTTTTACATATATATCAAATATATGAGTCGTAAACACATTTTGTAGATTCACACAGTTAAATGATCAAACCGTGCTATTTCTAAAAAAATCAATTTAGCATAAGTCAACAAAGATAAATGATTCCAAGTATTGCTATATATCACAAACAATTCGATTAAATATCAGGCATTTGTTTACACACAGTTAAATGTAAAAACAGTTCTATTTCAAAAGATTCAATTTAACATTAGTAATTTGCTTGCACACTGTTTAAATGTCAAACAGTTCTATTTGACCCATAGATAGGACCCTGTCAGGTGCTACCACTCCGGGCCAGAGTGGACTTGGGATCAATGGCAATGAAGGGGTGCTCTGCATTCCTCAAAACTCCGGCATTACCGGAGGTTCACCATCAGTTTGTTTAGTGTCATATTCCGGACACCCGTTGGTGGTGGTGGGGTCTTATCCCTCTGCAATGATGCTGTCGGTGTATTCTACAGCCCCAGGCGATTGTGCCATACTATACTAGTATACTAGTAAAAGCATTTCCATAAATCTGTAATATAGGTTTTCTAGGATGTTGCAATAATATTTTCCCCCACGTGTGTGGGGAGGACAGGTGATCTCCAATACTTCAGGGGGTGTCCTCGCGGTGTAATGGTTAAAGCGATGGACAGCAGAATCGTAATAAGCGAGTTCGTACTCCAGTCGCGCTATTGCATTCACTTAAGGGCAAATACCCTTGGGAAAGGTATGAACCCCCTTATCATCCCAGCTATGGGTTAAACAGTACCACTACTGTTCTTCTAGGAGAATGGATTTGGCATTAAATAACCTACAAAGGTTGATATGCCATTAAACAAACAACCGAAACCGAACCTAATCAGAAGAATAGATTTATTTGTTGCAAAGGAATAAATAAATGAATAACGAAAGAATGTTGTTATCACAATTAGATATCATAGTTTGCTTTGCTTTGTGGCGTATCAACCTTTTATTTAACGCCGAATTAAATTTCAAACAATTCAGTTTAGTATAAGTAGAGTTTTTTTGTTTATGAACAGTTAAATGTCAAAACAGTTCTATTTCACACAATTCAGTTTAGCATAGTTTAGTTCTATTTGACCCATAGTCTGTTTGTTTGTTAGAGTTTTAAGACATATCAACCTTATCCTCCCAGCTATGGGTTAAATAGTACCACTACTGTTCTAGAAGAATGGCTTTGACATTAAATGACCTACACAGGTTGATATGCCATTAAACAAAGAAACCAAACCAAACCAATAATTTATATCACTTTATTGATATCAACCACTTTATTGATATCATTTTATTATTGATATCACTTTATTGATATCATCTTCAAGACTTTTAGGAAAATGTATTTACTGCCATTCTGATGTTGTTTCCGCCTTAAGTCCAGTAAAATGTCATCCTACGAGAGAGAATGTGTCATTGATATCATTTTATTATTGATATCACTTTATTGATTTCATCTTCAAGACTTTTAGGCAAATGTATTTACTGCTAGAATAGCAGTAAATACATGTTGTTTCCGCCTTAAGTCCAGTAAAGTATCATCCTACGAGAAAGACAACGCAAGAAATCAATCTTGTAATTAAAAAACGTCCTCCATCTTTATGGCACACAACTTCCTTAACTCTAAAATATGAGAGCGGATATAATCTTAAATGTGACTTGTCTTAATTCGATGCAAAATATAAGCGCTTCTATCTTTTTAACTTTTGAAGAATTCTTTTTCTCATTCCTTTTTTAGTTCACAAATTATAATTCAATTTGTAGGAATGGCCACATCTATTTTATTCCCACCATGACAACATTAAAAGAGGAATTAACATAGGATTTTACCTTAGGGTCCTTTGTATTTGCTCCTTGAAATATCAAGATAAAGAATTTAATTTCATAGAAAACTCCTTTCTAAACCTTCTTTACCCTAAATCTTTTATACATTTTGGAAATCTAAAGCCTTTAAAATTCACAATAGAAATTGACCTCAAACTGCCATCAACTAAATAAAAGTAAACTCCTCATAAACACATTATTTTACCAAACAATTCTTCCACTAACTTTATCGTAAATAATTTAAAGAAACTTGGTATTAAAACATTTCTAATTCTAAATTGCAAAATATAACTCCCCGAAGTTTATAAAGGAAGAAGTCTAGACGTCTTCTTTTATTTCTAGATCTGTTTCTTTTTATTTATGATGGGTGACAGTAGGTACTTGTGAGGAAGCCATTTTGCGTAATAAAAAGGGAAATTCATTGATGATATTCAACATAAAATTGAGCGCGCTAAGCGTAACGTTTGTCGTCGTCGAAAATATTTTTGGTGCTCAGAGTTCAAATCAGGACGGAGCAGTGTTTCATTTCACTGAAATGCCCTAAGGAAAAGTTCCGAACGCATCTGTTCACCCATAGCTAAGAGTAAATAGGAAGACAGACTGAACTCTTTCGTTTTGGTTTAGAAACCAGTTTAGGAGAAGGAAAACTCGGATTTCAAATCAGCTTAAAATCACTTAAAAATTGACCCCGTGTCACATCCTGCCCGTGGCAGAATGTGTTGGGTAAATATATACAACATTTAGCATTTTTATCTCACCAGATAATCGAAGCCATCAGTATAAATACTGGTTGTACGTGGTGCCTTCAATAGGTGTCCAGACCTTTTTGGTACAGGCATTTAAAATCGTCGTAGACTCTTGAACATTCAGTGTGTTATTGCTATACATCTTATGAGATGACTGACCAATTTTTATGATTTCAGCTTCAAATCAACAGCTACAGCAGCAATTGGAATACACCCTACTAAAGCCTGATTGTCACAGCTGGGGAATTTCGAAAATACAATTTGGATGTGAGGACACTTTAGAAGAACGATATCCAATAAAATTCTGCTTTAAACATGGAAAAAATCCCACAGAAACGTATGGAATGCTTCAGACTGCTTTTCGACCATCTTGCATGAATCGAGCATCAGTTTTTGAGTGGCATAATAGATTCAAGGAAGACAGGAAGTCTGTGAGGGATGATGAGAGTTGTGGGAGGAGTAAGGAAGTCAATACACCAGAGATGATTGGCCAAAGGGTTAGGGTTAGGGTTACTATGTTGAGGTTTTAAGGGAGTTCAGGAAGAGATTCCGTCGGAAGAGGCCAGCACTCTTCAAATTGGGTCAGTGGCATTTCCACCAGGACAATGAACCAGTCCACAACTCCATCCTTGTCACAGACTATTTGACCAAGATGGGCATCAAGACAGTTCCTCAACCTCCCTATAGTCAAGACCTTGCTCACTGTGACTTTTGGTTATTCCTGTCGTTATGAAACAATTGAGGAGATGAAAGAGGCTGTGACGAAGGTCATTGACACGCTCACACAAGAGGACTTCCATGGGGCCTTTCAGAAGTTGTTGGAACGGTTCAACGAGTGCATTGCAGCTGGAGGAGAATACTTCGAAGGGGACTAGAGTTTCATGCGTGTAGTATCAATAAAAGTGCCCATACGAAAAAAGTCTGGAAACTTATTTAATGATCCTCGTAGCTTCAAGTACTCTATAGTAGTTTAAAGACGAATTTCTCTGATGAATTTGCATTTTTTCAATCGGAAAGGGATAATGTTTTTAAAATTTGATTCATCGTTATCCGTTTTATTTGTGCATAAAAACTTAAATGAAATTCTTTTTTTAGAGTCACGTGCTTACACACGATGAAGTTTGACGTAGTTATAACCCACTTAAACTAACAGACTGCTGAGTTTGCTTCTCACTGAGTGCTTCATACTTCTAGCCTTATGCTAAACTAATATCAATAAACGACTAAATACAATGGAACTGAAAAAGATACATATTTACTCTTTATTCCGTACGTTTCTCTTGCATTCTGGCATCTATCTTATTTTGTATTACAAAATACAACTGTCAAAAAAGTGGTTTTGGAGGAGAGGAGACTTGAGTGAAGTCAATTATTTTTATTCCCTTTTGTTTTCTCAATTCATAAACGAAGTGTGATGACAGAACAACATAGTTTTCTCTTTATTTTCTGATGAATAAATCATTAAACTCTCGAGGTTTTGTTCTTTTTCCCCGAGGAATGATGTCTAATCGCGAATTATCGAATCCAGTTCCTGTTTCTTTGTTTAATGTCAACCTTCGTGAGTAATTTAATGACAAAGCCATCTTTATAGAAGATGAATAGTATTCCGCACATAGCTGAGAGGAGTTTATACTTTTCCTAAAATGAATGTGATTGTACGACTGGAGTTACATTTCGCTGACTACTATATGACGGTGCAGCACTTTAGCCACTGTGCCACCGAGACTCATCATATCGATATCTTTACTACTAATACAACTACAACAACTACTAGTACTTGTACTACGACTACATCTTGGCGCAACGGTTATAGAACTCGGCGAAACGAATTATAATCCGAGGTGAGGCTGTGCGTTTCTCTTCGCTTTACTTCTCTCGGGAAACCCTAACCCTAACCCTGCTCTCCCCATCCCCAGCTATGGGTAAATAGAAGGGCTGACAAGGTTCCTTAGATTTGGCATGGAAAAAGGTCTTGGAGAAGAAAAACTAAATTCAAACCAGCTGAATTCCGCTTAAAAATTGACCTCAGGTCGAATCCTACTCGTAGTGGAGGGGTTGGGTGAATACTAAAACTACTGCGTCTTCTGTTACAACCGTTTCGGAATTCTTGGATCCAATGATCGCTTATCAGTTCCCAAGAAATCCATAACTTCCTATTTTTAAGGACGTAGAAACGAAGAAATAATAAAGAGATATGGAAGTTTAGATTTTGTTTCTCGTTGGTATGTGAATTTTGATAATGGATCGGCTGATATTATTGAAATTGGAACAGTTCGTTGGTGATCAGAATTTTTGATATTCAAATAAAAGACGAGATCAGTGACATACAGATTTGCTGTAGTGTGATCTGAATACAACTGGTTATTTAAAAAGATCTTATTAAAAAAAAAAGTCAGTCAAACACTGAACCCTTCCAATCATTTTCATTTTCTCCCGCCTAAATCTAACATAAAATCACTTGGTCATAAAGGAATTTTAATGTTTTTTTTAATATCTTTGATGCTTAAAGCAAAAGTTTACGGAAGATCACTCGCTGTCAGACTTTCTATTATGCAATTCGGATAATCGAATATATCCGGTTGAAATATAGATCTTCGGGTTGGTTGATTTTATGGTATGCTAACCCCCATTGGGTTATTTTATGCTGAAGTCGATTTAACATTTACATATGGTACAAAAATGTATCTTCAAACAGGTAAACACTTGTATGATAATAGACTGGCTGAATCTTTTATTTGGCATATAATGTAGATAGTTTAAAAAGATTTTAAAGTGTTGCGGAAACCGTTGGGTTAAATAAGTGTAATTGTCGGTTTAGTGTCAGTTGAAATCTTGGCTTTCATTGGGTGAAATAAAGTCAGCTGACAAAAATTCTAGAAGTTAGATTAGAATCAGTCTGTGGAGAAACCACAGAGTGAGTGTCTGTCCAATTTCCATCTTTGACTCCTCCCCGAATTCGCGAACCGGATAATGTGTGTATAATGTGTGTCTAAGAAAAGTCGATGAAGTAATATATTTAAGTGTACAAGAAAATGTTGTTATTCATCCCAATAAAACATCGTGGGTCCGAGAAGATGAAGTTGCAGCCAAGAAGACAAGAAGACGAGGATAAATGACGACTGGCCGAGAGAGAAGAACAGACTATAAAACAACTTTATACTAAGATGTAATATCAATCATTTAAGGATTGATGAGTAAATGTAGTTGATAATCTTTTAAAGCTATCTCAAACAGATTTATTAGACGGGGCACTAACAGATACGACAACCTTGAGATGGAGTGAATCTGGGAGTAATAGTAATAAAGAGGTGCCTTTACACTCCCCTGTTTAGTAAGAGAGTTTTAATAATATATAAGTTGGCCGGCCGTAGTCGAGGATGACTCAAAGGCTTCTTTTTCAATAGCTACTGCACATAAGTGTTGGGAAGGGCGTCACTCCTTTCTTTGGATTGCTCCATTTACCCTTGATCTGTACCTTATCATCAAGAGGACATCAAGTACCATTTTTTGAGTTTGGCCTTACTCGACCTGGAATTGAACCCCAGTCTCTTGGACTATTTGTCAAGCTATTCCTACCAAGACACGCAACATGACTGTCATCCCTCCAACTAAACTTGGTTACGGGATCAGAATGTGGATAAGAGATTTATCAATTGAATTTTTATCTGAGAAGCATTTAATTACTTGAAGTCAAAGAAAATGCATATATATATATATATATATATATATCTTGCTTACCTTGCTCGCCTTTAGCTTTTTGGGCGACTAGGCCTAAATCTTGACACAAAGGCAGTGTTATACGTCGACATTTATTGGGACTTGTGTCCGGCGCTAGTAATCCATCACCCCGTATCATTGGAACATCGTATGTGCTGGAACGAAATACAGGGGTTATATCAAGCGTTCTGACACGAGTTTGTGTCAGACTGATAGAACGATATTTGTTCTTAGCATCTTGGTTTTTACAGGAAGAAAGGGGGTCTGCTTCAAGAACGTTGCTTGTCTCAACTGGGGGTGGTTCCACCTTACTTTCCGATGTCAAACTGTTTGAAGAACTACTATAACAGATGGCATTCTGTCGTTGTATTTTACTCTGGTTGTCCGTCTCTTGTTCTCCCGATGATCGTTTCTCAATCTCCAAGCCAGCAACTGCTTCTTTACGTCTTTTTTCCACATTTTCCTTTCTTCGGCATTCATGCGGGAGTGAACTGCCTGACAGAGTACGGCTTTTTGACGACTTGTGACTTGTTTCCTCTGGCGGGTTGACCACGATCTCAGGCATATCTGTAGATATACGATTTCGCAAAATGGAGCGCCGACGGAGCTTCCGGTCCAGCCGTTTCTTTCGAAGTAATTTCCGTTCTGTCTCGAACTGCTCGGTGTCCCCAGAGACTTCCTCTTCGTCTCTACGTCCATCAGCATAACCTGCTGGAAGACTCCGCGTCCGATAGGATCTTCGATTGACGGAATTCAGCGGCGGCGGCGGAGGCGGTGGCTGTGGGGTGATAGAGCATTCAACTTCCGCTCCAGATCGGAAGACATCCGACGACAACTCAGTTAACGTATCCTGCAATAAACAACAACGATAATCAATGGTCAGCGATGAACTGGACATAAATTGAACTTAGATCAAATAAAAATAATTAAAAGAATTACCAATAGCTTTGTGTTAAACTTTTGGTTTTATTACTAACGACACAAATATTTAAACATTTACAAAAATTACATTAAAAAATGTATTTGAGAAATAGTCTTATAAAATTTGGTTCAATTATTTGGTTGGGTTTTATGGCATATCAACCATTTTAGGCTATTTTATGCCGAATCCGGTTTATACATACATATCAGATATATATATGATTTGTAAACGTAAGTCAACAAAGTTAAATGGTTCTGAGTATTGCTATATATAACAAACAATTCAATTCAACATCAGTCATTTGTTTACACTCAGTTAAATGTCAAACAGTTCTATTTCTAACAATTCAATTCAACATCAGTCATTTGTTTACACTCAGTTAAATGAACAAACAGTTCTATTTCTAACAATTCAATTCAACATCAGTCATTTGTTTACACTCAGTTAAATGAACAAACAGTTCTATTTCTAACAATTCAATTCAACACCAGTCATTTGTTTACACTCAGTTAAATGAAGAAACAGTTCTATTTCTAACAATTCAATTCAACACCAGTCATTTGTTTACACTCAGTTAAATGAAAAAAACAGTTCTATTTCTAACAATTCAATTCAACACCAGTCATTTGTTTACAATCAGTTAAATGAAGAAACAGTTCTATTTCTAACAATTCAATTCAACACCAGTCATTTGTTTACACTCAGTTAAATGAAAAACAGTTCTATTTCTAACAATTCAATTCAACACCAGTCATTTGTTTACACTCAGTTAAATGAACAAACAGTTCTATTTCTAACAATTCAACTCAACATCAGTCATTTGTTTACACTCAGTTAAATGAACAAACAGTTCTATTTCTAACAATTCAATTCAACATCAGTCATTTGTTTACACTCAGTTAAATGAACAAACAGTTCTATTTCTAACAATTCAACTCAACATCAGTCATTTGTTTACACTCAGTTAAATGAACAAACAGTTCTATTTCTAACAATTCAATTCAACACCAGTCATTTGTTTACACTCAGTTAAATGAAGAAACAGTTCTATTTCTAACAATTCAATTCAACACCAGTCATTTGTTTACACTCAGTTAAATGAAAAAAACAGTTCTATTTCTAACAATTCAATTCAACACCAGTCATTTGTTTACAATCAGTTAAATGAACAAACAGTTCTATTTCTAACAATTCAATTCAACACCAGTCATTTGTTTACACTCAGTTAAATGAAAAAACAGTTCTATTTCTAACAATTCAATTCAACACCAGTCATTTGTTTACACTCAGTTAAATGAACAAACAGTTCTATTTCTAACAATTCAACTCAACATCAGTCATTTGTTTACACTCAGTTAAATGAACAATCAGTTCTATTTCTAACAATTCAATTCAACACCAGTCATTTGTTTACAATCAGTTAAATGATCAAATAGTTCTATTTCTAACCATTCAGTTTAACATGTCATTTGTCTGCGTTCAGTTTAAATGTCAAACAGTTCTATTTGACCCATATATAGGATCATTTCAGATGCTAACAATCCGAACTAGCGCAGACCTGGGACCGATGGCAATGTAGGGGTACTCCACATTCCCTAAAGCTACAGCATTACTGGAGCCTTACCAACAGACTGTTTAGTGTCATATCCAGGACACTCGTTAGAGATGCAAAGATACAGTCAGTGTATTATACTGTTCCAGCCAACTGGGCTGAGATTGTTTAGTGTCATATCCAGAACACTCGTTGAGGGAGGAAGTCTTACCCTTCTAGAGAGTTGCAGTCGCTGAATTCTACAGCTCCAGCCGACTGGACTGTGGTACTATGGATTTTATTTTACAGCACTGCGCTCAGTATCTTGTAAAACACGCTGTGTTGTTGGGGTTGACAATACGCTGAGAATATCTTTCAGATGGGGGGTAAAATCCCTCTCCAAAAGGGTGTCCTGTGTATGATGCTGATCTTCATCTGGCGGGGAGGCTCAATTTCTGGAGTTTGGAAGAGTGTGGCGTACGCCATCATTGCCATTACTCCCAGGTCCACTCTTACTCGTTATAGTAGCATTTGTTATAGTCCTATCTATGAATATGTTTAGAAGTTATTTATTTTCAATAAGAAAGTGTACAAAAAATTGTAAAAAAGGCACCAAAAATGTAGATGTTAACGTACAATAAACGCTATTCCTTAACCTCGAGGGATAAAATAACCCTATACCCATTGAAATACTGTTAAAATCAATCTATAAAAACGACCACCTAATAATTTACTTAACGCAGTCACGTGTTCTTGAGTTAGAAGCTTCTTTATCAAATAATAAATTTACTAAAATAGAGTGAAGTATATCATAAATGCAGAATATAGACAAGGTTTGAATTATTTATATTTTGAATCACACAGTCAAAATCATTTTTAGAATGCAGTCAGATTCTTGCGAATGTATTAATAATTAATGAAGACGTTTAATAAAGATAAAAGCAAATAATTCTCTAAAAGTTTTAAATGTTCCGATTTGATTCCAGGAAAGTTAATGATGAAGATATATAGTACCAATAAAAAGTCTATGATGGTGAAAATGGTAAAAAAAGGAAATTTCGTTATTATTGGTGACATCCATTAGACTCGAGATGCCGTAGATTTGCGATTGGATCTGGAGGCAGGCCTGGACAAGGTTGCATAAAAGATTGCTTGTTGCATATGCAACAAATTTTTCTTTTAGCATGCCACAAATGTTATTTAAGAGAAGGGCAGTGAATCACGGGCATGAATACACTTTGGCACCAGTCTAGTCATATGAGTTGCCAGAACGAGGGGGATTCGGCTTTTGCTTTTAAATTCAGAGTTTCTCCTAAACTGGTTGCGCACCAAAACCTAGAAACTCAATTTTCTATTTTATTTTGTTTATAACAGGGAGATCTTCAAATAAAAAAGACATCATTTTATAAGAAATTCGAAAATATGTCTTTATTATTTCTTCGATTCCAAATGACTCCAAATAAAGACCAATGTGTTCTAATATATTTGTGCGCCATTTATCATTAATTCCAAAGAAATGTTTCCAAATAAAACTCCATATTTTCTCATAAATTGAAAAAGACGGTATCATCTCAAATTAAAGAATTTTTCTGAATAAAACCATTTCTTTGAAAATTTAAAAAGACATCTTTTTTAAAATCAATTCTCACACTCAAAAACAACTAGAAAGGAATAATTCTCTCTGAATATTAGATGAGCTCTTGTTAGTATATACGTGGGGCATTCAATATGTTTCCAGACTTTTTTTTCTATAGGCATTTAAAATTGTCTTAGACTCTTGAACATTCAGTATGTTATTGCTATACATTGTATGAGATAACTGACCAATTTTTATGATTTCAGCTTCAAATGAATAGCTACAGCAGCAATTGGAATACACCCTACTAAAGCCTGATTGTCACAGCTGGTGAATTTCAAAAATGTAATCTGGACGTGAGGAAGAAAGATATGCAATAAAACTTTTTAGATTTAGAAAAAATGCCATGCAATGAAAGCTGGATCTACTGCTATGACCCAGAGACCAAGAGACAGATTTCTTAGTGGAAGCATGCTGGCTCTCCCAGACCCAAGAAGGCCGGACACAGCAAATCCACCCACAAACTTTTGATGATCCTTTTTTTTTTTTGACAGCATTTGCATGATCTACATGCACTGGGTCCCCACTGGACAGACAGTCAACAAGGAATACTATGTTGAGGTTTTAAGGGAGTTCAGGAAGAGATTCCGTCGGAAGAGGCCAGCACTCTTCAAATCGGCTCAGGGGCATTTCCACCAGGACAATGAACCAGTCCACAACCCCATCTTTGTCACAGACTATTTGACCAAGATGGGCGTCAGGACAGTTCCTCGCTCTCCCTATAGTCCAGACCTTGCTCCCTGTGACTTTTGGTCATTCCCTAAGCTCACAGGCTGTCGTTATGAGACAATTGAGGAGATGAAAGAAGCTGTGACGAAAGTCATTGATACGCTCACACAAGAGGACTTCCATGGAACATTCCAGAAGTTGTTGGAACGGTACAACAAGTGCATTGCAGCCGGAGGAGAATACTTCGAAGGGAACTAGACTTTCATGTGTGTCTTATCAATAAAAGTACCCGTACAAAAAAAGTCTGGAAACTTATTTAATGATCCTCGTAATGCATCGATTCATTCAGATCTCTCACCTTGTCTTCATTGTTTTTATCACAACGTTTCGGCTATTTTTCTCTCTGGTCTTCTTTCACTTCGAATTTCTTAGATGATGTGTTATTACAATTATACATTGATTAATTTGGACGACTTTCCTGATCTTTTTTCCTTTCTTTTTCTATCTAAAAGATCTTTGCCAACCACAAGAGATCAAAATGGCGACAAACATCTCAGTAAGGTCGAAATATATAGTAGTAGAAAAGCACCGAGAAAAGAGAAATGGTTCAGATTTAGCCAACCCCTCCGGACGAGCAGGATGTAGCACAAGGTCAATTTTTATCGGATTTCCTTCTCTTAGGCCGGTTGCTATACCAAGATTAAAAATCCCATTCTGCCCAACTATTTACCCATAGCTGGAGGGAGAATAGTTGTAATATTACGGACGGGTGCTGTTGTCAATCAATGAAGGTGTCACGAGACTAGCGCGTGCGGGCAGAATGACCTGCAAAGTTAGACGTGATTTTAAAATAATCACAGATGTATTATCACGTGTTTCACTAGTGACATCGAACATTCGGTGATCTTCGATTTATTCCCCAAAATCTCTATATAAGAAAACAAGTAATGAGATTTTGGCAGAGTTGAAGGCAGTTGTCGAAACGAGTGCGTTAAAGGTTCCGGAGGCCCCGACCCGTCCTACCCCAGTCTGCTACGACTTATCCGCTATGACAGGCGTGTGTCAAACAGCCAGCTCTCGCCCACACCCCGTCATCACCGAGAGGTTGGAAGAAGAAGGATGCAACAAAAAATGAACTTTTCGAGTTGCAGTGATCATAGCTAAATAAAAACGACTGCTATATTTTCTTCCCTTACCTTCGAGTTTGAGTATTTCTTGTTCTGCGGAATTCTTCCTTTACAGCAGAAAACGTTGGTCCAATGGTACATAGTTTGATTCATACTTTACCCAAAGGTATTAGAGCTGTGTGAAGTGCAAACAGCCTCGTCCAGGTTTTAGAACTCGGGCTGCTGTGTCGATTTCCTACGATGGTAACATTAACACCACGAGCGCCACCCACAAAATGGTTCAGATTTATCAGTGTATATAAAGAATTATAGCCATTTCATAAATTTCCTTTAATCAGATGAAAGGAAATTTATGAAATGGCTATAATTAAGTCTGTAGCTACGGTGTGTACAGGGATTGAGAGACGAAGTTGTTGACTTTCCTAGTTTGTGATAAACAATACTAGTTAATTTGTCTTTAATTGGAATCATTTTGAGATGAGGCTTCTTAATCTGAGAATGAATTTTTATTTATTGCGAACTTTTTGTCCTCATCTTGGTAGTTTTTTGTGTTGTTTCTTCGTTCACTACGTTTTGGCCAAATTTCACCTCTGGCGTTGAGTCTCTACGGTTCCAGGTGAGCATTGTCAGAAGATAGCGGTTTCAAATCCTACACAAGCCGGCCAGAGGTTTACTTGGTCAAAAACGTGGTGCGATAGACAACAACTATGGAAGGTAGTAATTACTGGGGATATGTTTACAAGACTCAGCATTCTTATCCGAGGTCGCAGTAAATCACCTGAAGAAGGCCAGAGGTGAAATTTGGCCGAAACGTAGTGAAAGAAGAAACAACACAAAAAAACTACAAAGATGAGGACAAAAAATCCGCAATAAATAAAAATTAATTCTCAATACTAGTTAAGTCAAGTATATCTGTTTGATTATCACTCAACCCTCTTTATATTCAGAACGCCTCAGGTGGTGTAATGGTTGGCAAGCTAAACTAGTAAACCTTCACAAGTGAGTTCGAGTCTCATTGGGTGTCCCATTCATGAGGCAACGAGCCACATCTAAACAAAAAGATTAATAGATTACAACCTTCCTTGCATCATTTCGTGAGTTTTTTTAAACTATGTAACAAAATGAATATCAAATAGAAATAGTTACTTGAAACTATATAACTGTGTGCAAATTATTAATGTCAAATAGGAATCATCATCATCATCATGTCGTGCCGCTAGCATAGATATCCCTGACCCTCTCTCGCTACTTCTCCCTATCGTTCATCACCTCTGGCAGGTCTTCAGGGCTACATCCCGTATCCTCACAGAGCTACTGAATGTATGTTCGAGCTGGTCGTCCTACTTTTGCCCGGTCATATGTGGGGGTCCATAGGAGTACATCACTTATGAGCTCCTCCCTGCTTCTCCAGCAGTGTCCTGCATGTCTGGTTTGTCTAACTTGGATAGTTTTCGTGATAGGAGGCAGGTGGCCGTATAGTTGGCGCCTTGTGGGGTGTTGCCGCCAGGACTTGTTCAATATTGCTCGCAGCATTCTTGTGTAATTGCCGTCTAGCTTCTTCTCCAGCCGTTTTGTTAGCATCCAAGTTGTGCATCCATACAGCAGTATCGACTGGACCGCTGCCTGGAAGAAAGTGCGTTTCATTTTATCGGTCAGGTCTGATTTCCATATGATCAATAGGCTATCGATAGCTGTCCATGCCTTCGTTAGCCGCGTGTCGATGTCCTTTTTGGTTGCTGAGACGCTGCTTCCTAGGTAGGTGAATTTGTCTACTAGTTTCAGTACTGTAAATTATTTGTCTTCGTGGTGTAATGGTTAAAATGCAGGACTGCGGAAACTTAATAAGCGAGTTCGAACTCTAATTGCACTATTACGTTCACTTTCGGACAAATACCCATGGGAAAGGTATGAACCCCCTTATTCTCCCAACTAAGGATTAAATAGTATCACTGGGGTCCTATATATGGCTTAAATAGAACTAAAATGCGTACTTATTCTAAACTGAATTGTTTGAAATGGGACTGTTTTTGTATGCTAAACTGAATTATTTGAAATAGAACTGTTTTTGAGATTTTAAACTGTGTACTTATGTTGGACTGATTTTTTTAAATAGAACTAATTTGACATTTAAACTGCATGCATATGCTAAACTAAATGGCTTGAAATAGAACTGTTTATATGAATAAAAATGGATTTGGCATTAAATAACTTACAATGGTTGATATGCCATAAAACCAAACCAAACTATAAATTATTTACATTAAGAATATTCACATAAAGCTATAATTGTTTACCAAGGATTATTACTTTTTACTTGAAACCATATAATTCCTTGCAAACAAATGATAATTAGACAGAAATAGTGACTTGAAACCATATAATTATTATTATTAGATAAGAATACATGAAACTATACAACTGTGTGCAAATTATTTGTATTATATAGGAATATTCTGAAATATTTATCTGTGTGATATAAACCCACAAAAAACAACTATTAAATAATTACAGAAAACTGTAAATGTAAGCGTACAATATACGAGATTCCTTTACTTTTGGGAATGAAATAACACTAGATAGATTGATATGGTGTTAGAAGAAAAAAAGGAATAATTCGAATTGAGGCTGAGAGAGTTCCATTAACTGATTACAATATTAATTGTTTAAAAGAATCCTTAATGAATATGTATTTCACTGCGATAGGCCTTACATATAAACCCTGCTTATATGCCGATATATTGTCTACCTATATATCTGTCTCATTCTGCTCATATCACAACATTTAAATAGAAATACGATTGATTGATTTTAACGGCATTTCAACCCATCTAGGGTTATATTATGCCTAAAAGTTAATGAATCACGCTCATTGTATGATTATATCTATATCTTTTGTGCAGTTATTCCTTATAATATTTGAAATACATTTATATCACCAAGTATTCCTATCTAATATAGCCAAGTTGGCTGAGCCTGCAGGATACATCGACTGCATCTCTCAAGAGAAGTAAGACCCCTATAACGAGTTTCCTGGGGCCCAATTGGCTTGGGACGTAGAATATACTGACTGCATCTCAGGAGAGGACTAACACTCCCTCCCCCAACGATGGTCCTGTATATGACACTAAGCAGTCCGTTGGTGAGGCTCCAGCAATATTTGAGCTTTGGAGAATGCAGAGTACCCTTTCATTGCCATTGCTCCCAGGTCCACTCTGATCCGGAGCGGTAGCACCTGATAGGGTCCCATCTCGGGGTCAAATTGAACTAAACTGTGTGCTATGCTATACTGGACCGTTTGAAATAGATCTGTTTTGACATTTAACTGTGAAACAAAAAGCTGTACTTTTGTTAAATTGAATTATTTTAAATAGAACAGTTTAGGAATTAAACTGCGTACTTATGCTAAACTGAATTGTTTTAAATAGAACTGTTTTGACATTTAAACTGCGTACTTGTGCAAAACTAAATTGTTTGAAATAAAACTGTTTATATGTCTAAAAATGGATTTGGTTTTAAATAACCCACAATGGTTGATATGCCATTAAACCAAACCAAACCAAACCAAACCTATCAAATACAAATAATCAGCACAAAATTGTATTGTTTCAATTATTTCAATCTAATAATAATAATATGATTTTAACTAATTATTTCTATTTAATAATAATCATTTGTTTGCATACAGCTAAATTATTTTAACTAATTAATAATGATAATCATTAGTAAACAATTCTAGCTTCAAGTAAATATTCTTAATGCAAAAGATTTATGGATATATGGTATCAAGTATTTTTATCTAATTCTAAAATTTTAAATGAACCTGTTTAATGCATGGATATGACCTCAAAAGGTACTTCCGTTCTGAGACTGAGTGGATATCTGAGAAGTGACAATGAAGGGATACTTAACACTCTCCAAACTCCTGAACAGGAGCCTCACCGTCAGATACAGTTTAGTGTCATACCCAGGACTCCCCTTTCTAGAGGAGGCCTTAATCCTATGCAGGGAGTACAGTCAGCGTATTCTAACCCCATCTAGAAGGTGTTGACTAGTTTGTACAATAATTTCTATAAATTTATCTGGATCAAATGTATACTATTAATATCGAAAAGAGCTGAGGTTTAATGGTTTACATATGACATTTTACGTGAACAGAAACGTCTGTTCCAGTCGGCTGGGGCTGCAGAATACACCGGCTTCAGCTCTGCGAAGGGGTAAGACTCCTTCAACGTGTGGCCAAGTCGGCTTGGGCTGTAGAATACACCAACTGCATCTCTGCAGAGGAGCAAGACTCCTTCAACGTGTCCTAGATATGACACTAAACAATCTGATGGTGAGGCTTCTGTAATGCTGGAGCTTAGGGGAATGCAAAGTACCCCATTATTGCCATTGATCCCAAGTCCACTCTGACCCGTGGTAGCACCTGATAGGGCCCGATCTATGGCTAAAATAGAACTAAAGTGTGTGCTTATGCTAAACTGAATTGTTTTAAATAGAACAATTGGCATGATGGTTAGAGTGTTCGCCAATGGCCCAGATGACCTGGGTTCAATCCCAGGTCGACTCAAAAAGTGGTACTTGATGCCACCTTGCTTAACACTCACCATTATAAGGTACGTATCAAGAGTAAAGTGGAGCAATCCAGGGAAAGGACTAGCGCCCTCGCCTACACCTTGGTGTAGTAGCTATCGAAAAGGGAACCTTCGGGTCATCCTCGACTACGGTCGCCAACTTACTACTTATATGTCTAAAAATGGATTTGGTTTTAAATAACCTACAATGGTTGATATGTCGTAAAACCAAACCAATCAACCAGAAACGTCATAAATGAGAAAAGTCCTCGTATAGCGTTGTGGCTAACGTGCTGGACTACGACAGAGTAGCAAAAGAGTTCGAACTCCATTCACACAATTACATTCACTTTCGGACTAATTCCCTTTGGAAAGGTGTTTAACTCCTGTATTTCTCCTATTCCTCTGGATATGGGTTTAATAGTACCACTACTCTCCTACTACAAGGATGTCTTTAGCATTAAATAACCCATGAAGGTTGATATGTTACTAAAATAAAGAAACCAAAGCAAATATCATTAACTTTTTCACAACTGTTGAAAGCGTCACTCATCAAGCGCATGTTGATATTTTTGAGTAATCACTCATTCATTTCTTTATAATATTTAGAAGAAATGAACATTAAACATTCCTCAACTAAGCTTTGCTGAAATAGGACACAAGGTCATAAGGATGGAGCACTCTAGAGAATAGAACTTACTAACCATAGTCTGCTAATCAAGCTCGTAAACCATAAGCCACAGAGGCTGCCCAGTTATTAAGTTTAACTTAGTTGCAGCACAAGGCCAAAAGTATGGCGCGCCCTGTGAAAATCGAACTTACAAACAATGGTATTAGTAATCTAGTTTACTAAACATTACTCCACGGGAGCTGGCCAGATATTTATTTATCTTAGCTTAGATGTGGCACAAGGCCAGGAGTATGGGACTGTGACAATCGATTTCACGAACAATGGTGAGCTAATCTTGTTTGCTAACACAGTACAGGAAGGGCCCATGTCTGAAGATTATGACAGAACTGATTAAATCTCTACCAAACGTTTATTCTCTCAAGAGAACCATTGAAGAAATATTTTCAGTTGCCATTCATATATTACATTCAATTATCTGTATTGCTTTCAATATCTTTAGCTCAAATTTAATCTTACTCAAATTGTTGATATCTATCTATCTATCTAACACATTCTGATTCTATCTATCTATCTATCTATCGATCGATCTATCTATCTATCTATCTATCTATCTATCTCAATTTGATCATCTCTCTCTCTCTCTCTCTCTCTCTCTCTATCTCTCTTTCAATTAATCTATCATATTCTGAATCTATCTATCATATTTTGATTCTATCTATCTCAGTTTGATCATCTCTCTCTCTCTCTCTCTCTCTTTTATCTATCTATCATATTCTGATTCACTCTATCTATTTATCTATCTATCTAATATATTCTGATTCTATCTATCGCAGTCAGATCAACTCTCTCCTCTACTCCCTCTCGCTCTCTCTCTCTGCATCTATCTATCTATCTATCTCTCTGCATCTATCTATCTATCTATCTATCTATCTATCTATCTCAATTTGATTATCCCTATCTATGCAATCAATTCAATCTAAGTCTCCAGCATCATTTGCGCCTCTACTTACATCAACTGCTGGTACAATCGTTTCATCGCTATCCAGCTTTTGTATGGCCGTCGATTCGCTGCCATAAAGGAAATCACCTGCTTCGTCGCCATGGTACCACGTGCCTGTCTTGCACATCAACTCCCGTCTGAGTTGGCACTGAGCACAACGCCATTTGCCCCTTATGCTCTAGGAAGAAAAAAAGAAAAGAAAGAAAACTTTATGGACGACGGAAAAATCGCTCAATCTATGCAAAAGTAACGGACACCTTAACACCAAATATATAAATAAATAAATAAATAAAAATAGTCATTTTTTTATGTTTAAATAGAAAACAAAAAACAAAAACACAAACAAACAAATAAACAAAGCATAGATCATAAAAATAATTATCCCTTAATTATTCGTAGAGATGTGCACTTTTTTTTCAAAATAGATACAACCGCGTTCTTTGCTGTACGCCTGAAAATAAAAGTTCCAGCCTGCGAAGATAGATTTCTAAGATATTTTCTGAGTGAACAAATTCATCATCATCATCATCAAGGAGTGTAAACAGCACGGATTCCTTTGTCGCTCTCTTGCCATCTTCTCTTTCACCCATCGCACTTGACAAGTCCTCTAGACGGCACACTGTATACGCACAAAGCTGATGAATGTAAGTTGTTTTTTTTTTTTGCTTTCTTTTTTTGCTGGCTGACCAACACAGGAGTTCATCGAAGAACGTCGTTCAGGAATTCATCTTTGCTTCATCAGTAGCGCCCAGCATGTCTTACTTGCCCTTCTTGAAGGGTTTGCGAGATGGGCAGGAAGTGGCTGCACAGCTTCTGTTTTATAGGCTACTGCTCCTAGGATTCGTTCAGAACCCCACGCAGTATTCTTGTGTAGTTTCAGTCTAACTTCTTCTCTAAGCCTTTTGTTAAATATAATGTGGTGCATCCATACAGTAATAATAACACAGCTTCAGCTTGCAAGATTTCCTCTTTGATTTTTCCATATGATCTATAATCTATCAATAGCAGTCCATACTTTACCTATGCGTATGTCGACGTCGTTTTCAGTAGATGGGATATTGCTACCGAGGTATAATAATTGGTCTACTAATTTTTACGCACTGTTTTGATTAAAACAGATGAACTCTATTTTATTTCAGTTTACGTAGAGACCAATATCTCTTAATACAAAAAATATGATTGGGAACTTCGTCAGTCAACAAAGATGGCTGTCCTATGAACTTACTATCTTATATATTCCCAGTTTCATAAAATTCATTCACCAAACACAATTTTATCGATTTGTCAAGTTGGTAAGTTTGGTGAAATTTTATTGTTCTTTTAAGATCAATACTTTTTGTATGTTCGTGCTAGAAACACAACGTGACTGAAGAAGCAGAAAGGAATGAATACTCGAATGAATCTAGTGCAATCATTACAACTATTGAATACTATTTTCTCTGATTGAATGATTTATTGATGTCAGTTCGTCGTGGGTTATTTTATGCCTAGAGGTTAGGGAATCGTATTCATTGTACGTTCGTATTAACCTTTTTGTGGAGTTGTTTCTTAAAAGTTTTCTTTTTTTTCCATCCTGTCCTACCGAATGCAAATAATTTCCAAACACATCTACTTAATGTTTGACCAATTAGTGTTTGTAATAATTTGTATTTACCTAACCCTTCCGTACAAACAGGATATGACATTAGGTCAATTTTAAAGCATAGTTTAATAGGTTTGAAAATCAAAGGTTTTTTTTTCTTAGACCGGTTGCCGTACCAAGATTAAAGATTTCAGTTTGCCCTACTATTTACCCATAGTTGAAGGGTGAATTGTTGGATACATACATTACCCAAGTGTGTTAGCACTATGTGAAAATGCTGTCTTGTTCTGAATTTGAACTCGTGTTGCAGTGTCCATTTCCTACGACAATAGTCATTACACTATGAGCACTTCCTGCAATTATAACGATATTTTCAATGTTCTGTTGCATATTTTACAAATTGCACCTCTTTATTTGTTCATAGCTTTTATTTGCACGCAGTCGTATGGTTTCAAGTATTCCTATCTAATACAAATAATTTGTACTCAGTTGTATGGTTTCAAGTATTTCTATCTAATACAAATAATTTGTACTCAGTTGTATGGTTTCAAGTATTCCTATCTAATAAAATAATTTGCACTCAGTTGTATGGTTTCAAGTATTCCTATCTAATAAAATAATTTGCATTCAGTTGTATGGTTTCAAGTATTCCTATCTAATACTAATAATTTGCCCACAGTAATATGTTTTATTGAATTCCTCTCTAATACTAATTATTTTTAACAGATCTGTTTGACCCATTTATGGGACCTTGAAAGGTACTACCACTCCGGATCAGAGTGGATCTGGCAGTAATTGTAACAAAAAGATACTTCGCACCTTCCAGATCTCTAGAACTGGTGCCTCATTTTGAGATGCTGTTTTGTGTCATACCCAGGATATCTCTCATGTGGGGAGTCTTAATCCTCTGCCGGGGTATTTTTCTCAGAGACAAGAGATTTTCCACGTAGAATTTACCCATTACTTTTTTTGCCCAGTCGGCTGGGGCTGTAGAATATACCGACTTCATCTCTGCAGAGGGGTAAGACCCCCCCCCCCAATGAGTGTCCTGGATAGGACACAAAACGATCTGATGGTGAGGTCCCAGTAATGCAGGAGCTTTAGGGAATACGGAGCACTCCTTCATTGCCATTGCTCTCAGGCCCACTCTGGTCCGGCGTAGTAACACCTGATAGGGCCCTATCTAGGGGTTAAATAGAACTAACAGCAAACTTACGCTAATCTGAATTGTTTGACTAAACTGAATAGCTTGAAATAGAAATGTTTTTGACAATTACACCGTACTTACATTTAAACTGCGTCCTTACGCTAAACTGAATTATTTGAAATGGAACTATTTTTAGACATTGAAATTACTTACACAAAACTGAATTGTTTAATATAGAAGCGTTTTAACATTTAACTATGTTTAAACAAAATCTGTACTTATACTAAAATAAATTAGCTGAATTAGAACTGCTTGACTAAACTGAATAGCTTGAAATAGAAATGTTTTTCACAATAAAACTGTACTTACATTTAAACTGCGAACTTATGCTAAACTGAATTGTTTGAAATAGAACTATTTTCATAAAATTGGATTTGGCGTTAAATAACCAACAAAGATTGATATGTCATAAAACCCAACCAACCAAACCAATTACTTTCTCATCCTGATGTACATGTACTTTATGAAATACCCAGAAGAGCATTACAAAAAATCTAAATGGTTTATTTTGCTGACAGAAGAATAAACAAACTTGTAATGCTTGTTTATCTTTAATAAAAGAAATACAAACTAAAAGTAAAAAGAATTGTCTTCCCAAATCGTCCTATTCAGTAAGCAATGCTTTCACTTACAATATATCTTTTGTTGTTTTTCACTGTCTGCTCAAGTTTCTTGAATTTCTGTTATATTATTAAACGCGGCCATTCATATAACCAACAGGCTAAGACGTGTGATAAAATATTGTGAAATTTATTCTTCAAAATTGTGAGCTTTTAAATATTCAAACAATTTTATCCGTTTTTGTTGTAGGTAAAAATCGAGTGATTTGGGCCAGTTTTTGCATTATATATATATATATATATATATATATATATATATATATATATATATATATATATTTAGGCAGCATTTCTTCGTTAATGCAAATTTCATTAAACATAATAGACATCTTATATCTACATATTTTCTTCTGGATCCGTTCGAATTCCCGTATTACTTTTATCGTATTCGGGGGGAATTGATTTAGGTATTGTTCATACATACAACTATGGACAATACATAAATCAATTCCCCCCGAATACGATAAAAGTAATACGGGAATTCGAACGGATCCAGAAGAAAATATATATATATATATATATATATATATATATATATAATTCGCTACTACTGGTTCCTCGTCGCGTTTGAGTTTGAGTCAACCGGGTTTCGCTCCCAGCTACGGGAAACTAGTATGTCTAGCCACACTGATGAGATCTGATAGAACGAAACAGATCTGACTGTGGATGACTATATATATATATATATATATATTTAAAGACGATGAAAAAATGATTAGAGAAATTGGAGTATTTCTTTTATATTGTTTATTTTTTGATTGTTCTTAACTAGTTTTGACCTAAGGTAATTATCAAGAGAAAACAGCTTTGTTAAAAAAAAGGTTGTTTTTTTAAGTTTTAAAGATAAAAAAATGTAAAGAGTTAAACTCGTTTAAGAAAAGTGATGCAAAATGTTATGATGGCGTTGTATATCCATTGACTGAATAAAACATTTTTTATTTGACTAATGGGTTTACAACGCCACCAGTGCATTACATATATATATAAGTAAAAAGTAAAGTTGGCGACCGTAGTCCAGGGCGACCAGAAGGCTCCCTTTTCAATAGCTACTACACCGAGATGTAGGAGAGGGCGCTACTCTTTTCCCCGGATTGCTCTACTTTACCATTGATCTCTACCTAATAATGCTGAGTGTTAAGCAAGGAGGTATTAAGTACCATTTTTAAAGTCTTTGGTATGACGCGACCTAGGATTGAACCCAGGTCTCCCGGACTGTTAGCGAATACTCAACCCGCTAGGCCAACGAGAAAGAAAGAAAGAAAGAAGCAGACCAAAAGACAGTATGTTTGTGCGTTATATTCATGTGAACATGAGATTCAGATGACTTTGCTGACAAATGGGTACTTGTAAACTTGTAAAGATAGATTCATTTATACATACATACATACATACATACGAAAGAACGGACTAGGATAGATATATAGCCAATTAGAAACAGGTGTGAAAAATGAATAAATTGTGTATGTTTTTTTCCTATGTGTGTATGTGTGTGTGGAGGAGGTTGCACGTGCGTGTTACATTTATGCAAGTAGAGAGACTATACCTTTTCCAGTTCAAAATGGGAGTAGTTCAGTTCAAAATGGGAATAGTTCAGTTCAAAATGGGAATAGTTCAGTTCAAAACGGGAATAGTTCATTTCAAAATGGGAATAGTTCAGTTCAAAATGGGAATAGTTCATTTCAAAATGGGAATAGTTCAGTTCAAAACGGGAATAGTTCATTTCAAAATGGGAATAGTTCAGTTCAAAACGGGAATAGTTCATTTCAAAATGGGAATAGTTCAGTTCAAAATGGGAATAGTTCATTTCAAAATGGGAATAGTTCAGTTCAAAATTGGAATAGTTCATTTCAAAATGGGAATAGTTCAGTTCAAAATGAAAAAAATATTATTAGCATAAATATAAAAAATATTCTATAAATCATTTTAGCAATAAGATTGTTAACATTTTATTATTTAAAAAAAAAATTCTTCAAGTCATTTATTAGAACACAACATCTTCTAATGCTACAACTGAAGGAATTTTAGATTGAATTCTAGCTATGAAACGATTGCATACTTCTGGTGTAACCCTTCCCAATTCTTCCTCAATTAATGAAGTCAAAGCTCTTGCCCTTTGTTCAGTAATTGACAAGCCGTCTCTTCTCTCCATTGCAAGAATACTCACAATTTTAGCAGTCAATTCCTGCTTGACGTAAGCTTTGATTAAAGACCATACTTGTTCAATCGGATTAAACATTGGACTGTATGGTCCCAACCTAAGCACTTCACATCCTAGAAATTCTTCACTAAAAACTTCTTCAATGTTTGAGTGACATGGGGCATTGTCAACAACCATCACAACTGCACCCCCATATTGTCTCTTTGCAGCTTTTTTATATTTATACTTATAATAATTTTTCCATTATGAACTGAACTATTCTCATTTTGAACTGGAAAAGGTATATAATAAACAAAGATAGATATAAAGGTCAGACTGAGATAGAGAGATAGATAGATGCAAATGAAATGAATATACGGAATTTGGGCTTTTTTATTTTAAAAGGAAAATTCTAGATAAGAAAAAATGATGGAGATACCATCTTTTCTTTTATTTGAGATAATAAGCATGTGTAAATACTAAAAAAAGAAAAAGAAAAAGAAAACTTTGTAAATAATGATTTAATAAACAGACGTCCGCCATCTTTGCACTAAGAATTTTGAAAAAAACAAAAAACAAAAAACGAAACATAATATATAAAACAATAAAGCAATTTTTGTTTCTATAATAACGTACTACCGTAAAATGGCAAATCGTAGCGAGCTCTTTGTTAGGGCTGGAATAATATAAGGGAATAGATCAAGTTTCTATGTAATTTTCAATTTAATAATAATCTAATGTCTTTTTTAGCACTCACCCTCATCATTATAATTTCCCAAGAGAGATAACTATCAAATGTTAATTACCTAGCCTTATATATTTGCGATTGATTATACAATATTTATTCCATAAATAGAGTTCACGAATTTACCCAACCCCTCCACCACGGGAAGGAGGTGACGTGAAGTTATTTTTAAGCGTAGTGCAGTTGTTTTGAATTCCAAGTTTTCCTTCTCCAGGATTGGTTACCTTATCGAAGCTAAAGAACCCAGTCTACACCATTATTTACATATAGCTGGGGAAGAAAAGACGGATTCGAGCCATTTCTAAGGGCATCAGCACAAAATGAAACTTAAACAGCCTCGTCTAGGGTTTGAACTTGGGTAATCCATTTCATTTTCTGAGATGATAATTATCTATAAATATCATGTAACTTGAAATCGATCTTATTGACCGCTTAGAACAGCTTTTCATTTAGTTTCGCACATGCGTATATTGAAATCCTGGATAGTTTTCTCATTCCATCGATAGAAAATTGCCTTAATGATGGGGAAGTCTTTTTCCAATATGATAACGCATTTTGACATTGAGCAAAAGGGATTAAACTTTTCTTCAGGAAAGGTATAGAAGATTAATAATATTGCCAGCAAACATTCCGAATGTAAATCCAATTAAAAATTCATGGTGGAAATTTTTTAAAAATCGTTCATGAAAAGGATTTATCCACCAAAAAAAATCTATTATCTGGCATTTGGGAGACCGCTTTGATAAAGTATATTACTTTAAATTAGTGAAATTCATGCCCAAAAGAATTATGGCTATCATTAAAGCTTAAGGAGGGACAACTAAGGATTAATTCTAATTTTCTGTCAAAGAATTCCATAACTTTTTTTTTCAATATTCGGTTATTCAATTTTCCCCACCTCCACCCCTGCATGGCTTGGGAAAAATATACCTCTAATTTAAATGATTAAAACTAGTTTGTTTAAGATGTATTTTGTGAAATCAGAATGTTCAGCTATTAAAGAGAAATGTTTTTCATCTTATCTGTTATTAGGTCATTTACTGCTAAATTTTTAAAAAACACTAAGTGAATATTCTATGAGTACACTAATTTCATTATTTTTGCAAGGGGTGGTATTTTTAAGCTTATTTGTGAAAACTAATGGTTTAGTATAGTCATTTAGTTTCATGACATATTGTAATATAATTAAGGGGGGTAATTAATCATAGTAGTGAATAATTTTACTTGTATTAATAAACTGTAAGTTTGCTAAAAAGCTTTGAATGGAAGTGTAAGCCGTTAATGTCGTAGGTGTCCATGTGTCGTGAAATATGGGACGACAGTCAGTCTATCCAAACAGGAGCTCTGATTTGAAATCGTTGTTGTCGGGCCGGATGCTTAAAACAAATACATTTTGAATTCAATGGGAGCTAGTTTATATATCAATTCAATGACATAGATATGACAATTCAATGAGAGCTGGTCTAAAGACACGTGTTATGTAATAAGTGAATGGAATAATTAAGAGATACTATATAAGCAGGAAATTTGTTGAAGTTAGTTGTCAGTTGGGCAGTTAAGACTTCAGAGGCAGAGACGGTCGGTTGAGTTTAGAGCCCTCTGGGGCGAGAGGACAAGCTGTATAAAGGAATGGAAGTCGGGTGTTTTGTTTATCTACCACCATTCTATTCTGTATCCCTCTCATTTCGTGTCTGGATACTAGAAAAACAGTAAGGGTTATAAAATTTTCGTATTTGATGCAACGGTTCCGTCTTGTATTTGAAAAGTGTAATGCTTATTAATATTCGAGATGGTACCGGGTTGGTAGGACAACATTACAATATCAACCAACTCTTAATGATTATTTAATACCAAATCCTGTTTATACATATGTTTTTAAGTGAATAGTTTGTAAGCCTAATTTTTAAATGACTCATTTTTTAGTACACAGTTCAATACTTTCAAGCATTTCTTGCTCACACTTCTAGTTTTATTTGCTCACAGTTAAATGGTTTTAAGTATTCCTATAATAATTCAATTTAATATCAACTATTTGTTTTCCCACATTTAAATGGTTTCAAGTTCAGTAAAGGATTAAACAGTTCTATTTGACCCATAGATGGGATCTAAGCAGGTACTACCACTTCGGAACAAGGTAGACCTGGGAGTAATGGCGATTCAGAGCCACTCCACATTCCCCAAAGCTCCAGTACGGGATCCTCAGCATCAGATGGTTTAGTGTCATAACCAGGACACTCGTCTTATACCTCTGCAGAGATGCAATCTGTGTATTCTATTGCACCAACCGACAAGGCTATGAAAACTAATGTTAATTTCCTTCTTTTTTTTTTTTGAGCCATTGAAAGTTTTACACTAATTTTTCATTTAAGTTTTTCATTAATTCATTAACAGAGAAATATAAAAAGATAAAAATTGAAAAGTTTGGTACTATCATGCAAATCTAGTTTAGGCCAGAAACGACTGAGAGACTTGTGGTAAAGTTACGCTTCTGTCCCATGATAAACTCATTGCAAACAGTAAATCACTATCGATATAAAACTAGATATTTCGTCACTCTTTTTCCAACCAATCAGAAGAGAGATTGATTCAAAGAAACGCTAGCTTTAACTGAAGTGTAAAAAGACTATATCAAAAAAGAATAACAAGAATATTTGAATTTTGACGTACATATTTTCTATCTAATCAAAAAGTAATTATAACTACTCAATCAACAAACAGCCTCTCAGCACTTCTCTGATAGGCAATCTGAAAGGGATAAAAAAAAATCAAATTCCAACGAAAATAATCGTTTTTTAGCGTTCATATGAGGCGGGACAGGATATATTTTGATTGAATGATCCACTTTCGAATTATCAATTCTTTGCACTGATGAATCTCTAGCATAAATCTTTTTTGGAGGGAGTCCGCATGGCGTCAAAGCAAATATATTGGACTGTAAAATTGAGTTCGAATCCTAATCGTGCTATTATGCTCACTTTTGGACTAATATCTTTGGGAAAGGCATGAACCTCCTCACCCTTACCCAATAGTTCCACTACTATTCCGCTACAAAGATGGATTTGGCATTAAATAACTTATGAAGGTTGATATGCCATTAAACAAATAAACCAAACCAAATCAGCCTTATTTTTTAAATCGATTTTTTAATATATTGTCATGTCCTGATCATGAGATCTATTTTAAATCTCTGACTTTTAACGAAATTTAAACTGTCGAGGAAGGGTTAGAGGTCTGTTTTATACAAGGCCAGTTTTCGTACTGCTGTTGTGTTTTAAAGAAACATAAATACACATATACACACACACATACACCATTTACATGTAACAGGGAAGCACACTTAGTGCAAAAGACACAGTGTAACATGGAAGCGCGTTTAGTGCAACGGACACAGTGTAACAGGGAAGCGCGTTTAGTGAAACGGACACAGTGTAACAGGGAAGCGCACTTTGTGGAACGATTATTATTGAAGGAAATTGAATCGACGACCTGATTTCAATCCTGGACGAGGCTGTTGCGTTTTGTAAATATCCGTTGGAAAAGGCATGAATCTATCTCTTTCTCTAAGCTACACTTATGGATAAGTAGTAGGACAGACAAGGTTCTTTAATTAGGCAATCAGACCAAAGTAAAGAAAACTCAAGAATCAAACCAGTTTTACATTGCATGAAATTAGACCTTGTGGTATATCTCCACCCCATCGTATTAGAAGATTTGCGTTACAGAAATTTTCTGAGTAATTTTCCTGTTGTTCATTAAAGTTTTTGCAAAAGTTGTACTTCATGTTTGATCTTATCAAAATTTCCTGCCAAATCGACATTAAAATAATAAAAAAATGTAACACTGAAGTTTGGAATGAGCCCCACCTATGTATCCAAACTTTGTAAAATTCACGATAAACAACATTAAAGATTTAATCTTACCAAAAACTTTCCGCCTCAAAGAGCTTTTAAATTTTGCCAGACATTTCAAGAGAAGTCAGTATCAATAATGCCTGTCTTATTATTGTTGGTTTTGGCACAACACTTCGGCCGTAAATTGTGACTTATTAATTCACGGGATTATTCTTATTTATATTCTTATTACTGGTGGTTATATGATTAGGTTTCAGCCAAATATTTCTAAAACCTTCTTTAATGCCCAGTCAGTAGAATTACCCATAAATTGAGCCCTGACTGGTATTACCATTCCAGCTCAGAGTGGACCAGGAAGTAATGGCAATAAACAGGTACTCTACACTCCAGAACTGCAGCCTCACCATCAGATGATGTTTAATGTCATACCCTGGACACCTCCTTTTTGTGGCGTCTTACTACCCTGCATGAGGATACAGTTAGCGTGTTCTAAGCCCCGCTGATTGGATGGCTGTTTCGTTAGAGTCCAAGGATGAGGATATTAGTTCAAATAAATTGTGGATTGAAGTGACTTTGGAGATAAAACTTTTTTATGCTTGTTTAATGCTCTACCTTAGGGTTATCAGTTTATAAGAAGTTTATGATAGTAACTTGTATAGAATCCCTAGTTTAGTTATAACTCTTGACGCAATATGACGAAAAGCAATGAAATCAAAATTATACTCTGGAAATTATAATAGACGAAATCGCCTGCGATATAAATTTTCGGTTGTTAAGCACTTCGCAGGATATTTCGATTATTGGAATTTTCTCACCGTTCAATGGTTTAATCGGTGAGGCTTGACTATTTCTTGGGCATAAACCGTCTCTCATTGCTGCATGAACAACCAAAATCTCAGAGAGTAACAAGCTCCACTGAATCTATCTCTTTACTCAACAAGAACTTTCTTCAAGATAAATAGCCCTTCGTTAAGTTACCGGAGGGCTTGTCAGAAACCTCTTAGCAATGATTAAGCAGCCATAATATTTTTACGTAATATATTTATTCTCTTGTTTTGTTATCAAAGTTCGCTTCTTGTGCTTGGGTAAGTTTAGATTTCGAAATAAGTTACCCTCATCGTTACTTTCGTTGGGGCTCATTAATATTTTAGTTGACCATTTGGTACATCAGATCTGAAGCTTGGAGCAGCAAAGTCCGTAGTCTATTCAAATTGCAATAAACTGAATATTTAGGATAAGAACTTAGAGGTGACAATATTTCTGGCACAATGATAATAAATAAAAAGTGAATATAGAGATTTAGAATATTTTATATCGATAAACAATGTCTTTTTATTTTCCTGTTCAAAAACTTCATTAAAGACGTGTTTTCACAAGTAAGGTTCTTTCATAATAATAATTTCTAAAGAAACTGTTACCTCAATAATTATGATTTACAAAGACACAAAGGCTATAGTTCGCTTATCTGATTTGACATTGTCGATGGAATCTTGCAAGAAGATACATCGTCAGAATTTTTATTCATAATCTACCATGATTAAGTACTAAGAACGTCAATAGATATAATGAAAGAAAATGGTTTTACACTAAAATCAAGATGCAAACGAAATCCCACAGAAGCTATAAATGATGCAAACTACGCAGTGTGTCTTGCAAATACACTTGTTCAAGCCAAATCTCCACAAAGCATATTTGAGCAGCAAGAAGCATTGCTCTACTTGAACTCTGATAAAACAAGGTTCATGTGTTTTAAGCAAGACGGTATCATCTCCTCATTAAATAGATAAGCCTTTAAAATCAGGAGACCAGTTCATAAACCTCGGTAGCAATATCCCATCTAATGAAACTGATTTCTACATGGACTGCTATTGGCTGGCTACCGACCATATGGAAATCTGATCTTACTGATAAAACAGTTCTTCCTAGCTGAAGCCGTCTATGTACTATTGTATGGCACTGACTGGACTCTAACGAAACGGTTGGATAAAAAGCAACTTCTCACTAGAAAAGAATGTTCCATGCTGTTTTGAACAAGTCCCGGAAGCAGTACCCTACAAAACAGTAATTGAACGGTTGTTTATTTATTTTCTTGAAAACCACCCAAGAAGGGCGCGCAAAACAAATTGAGTACGGCTGGGGAAGTAAGGACGAACGTATAAGTGAAGTTTTTCTAAGGACTCCAAAACACCAGAGTTGACTGACCAGTAAAAAACTTATATTTATCAGCTCTTAGTGGACACTGGATTCCGTCTTTTAACCAAGAGCGATGGCCGATAGGGAGAGATGGTGAGAGAGAATCAAAAGAATCTGTGCAATCGACACGCTTTGATAATATTTATCTTCTGTCCCACCAAACGGACGAGTATGGCACAAGGCCTTTTTAAGGTGGGTCCGGGCGCAGGGCCAGAGTCCACACATGCCCGGCATTTCCAAAAATGCCTCGGATCCCATCGGCATTTTCCTAAAATGGGCGCCTAAGGCGCCGGGAGATAAACCCAACCCCTCCGAAGAGGGTTAAAGCCTGGAGGGACGGCTCTCTAAGGTCAGAGTATATCCAGTGACAAGACACACCCGACCTGAACCACCCATCGCATCACGGCCGGCCGAATGTGTCCCATCAACTGGATATGTCGCTTCTCAAAAGGCTGGCACGCTTTGATGATGATGATAATGATAATGGAATTAATGGCTTGTTCAAGATAAAACACTAAAATGGTCTCTTTTTTATGTCAGGTGATGTGTGTGTCGATAATGTTATAAGATGAATCATGGGATTGTTTTTTCATGGTGTCACGTGTGTGGCTGACGAGGACTTATCAGAAAAGTGAGTTATTAATTTAAACAGATGGATGAGAGAGAGAGAGAGAAAGAGAGAGAGAGAGACAGACAGACAGAGACAGAGACAGAGAGAGACAGAGACTGAAAGAGTTGTAATATATATATATAACCTAACTCAATCAAATGAATGTATCTTTTTTAATTATAACTAAATCAATTTCTAATCCAATTTGCAACCGAATGAGGATTTCCCGGCCTTTTCATTCGCGGCACTGAACAGTATTCTTTAATTATCAATATTCTTAATATAA
Organism: Sepioteuthis lessoniana; assembly: GCA_963585895.1. NCBI lineage: Eukaryota > Metazoa > Mollusca > Cephalopoda > Myopsida > Loliginidae > Sepioteuthis > Sepioteuthis lessoniana. The sequence goes on from OY757907.1 coordinate 128,049,820, forward strand.
CGAAAATAACTATGAAATCCTATTTAGAATGTTTCACTTTTATAGATTGAAGCATTAGTATAATCATGGACCGCTGTTACAACGGGAACCCAATGGATTCATGAGTCGTCTAGTAACATCATTAGACCAAAATTTACCGATCAGTATATTAAATCATAATTTAAACCCTGTCAGTAGGGTTTCGAATATGCTGAGATTATCCCCCAGCAGAGAGGTAAATCTTTAAAAGAGGGGGAGTGTTCTGAGTATGACACTAAACTGTATCTGATAGTGAGGCTCCAATTCTTATGACAAGTTTGGTTTAGTTTGGTTTGATGGCATATCAATCATTGTTGGTTATTAAATGCCAAATCCTGTTTTTACATAAATATTAAATATTTGATTTGTAAACACATTTTCTAGATACACTCATTTAAATGATCAAACAGTATTATTTCTAACAATTCAATTTAGCATAAGTCAACGAAGTTAAATGGTTCCGAGTATTTCTCTGTATCATTAACAATTCAGTTAAAAATCAGTCATTTGCTTACACACAATCTAATGATAAAACAGTTCTATTTCTAAAAATTGACGTGTGAATCAACTGGGGGTTTTTCTTTTCTTTTGCGTGAGTACGTAATCTCGAATCCTCATCGCCCATTGATGTGGACCCAGTTTGGGACCACGAAAAGATAACTCGGAACACGGTACAAGTTTAAAGATATATTGAAGTAACAAGATACAGAGAAAAGTGGTGGCGTAAGCTAGGCTTACTTGTCAGTTGAATATCCAGTCTCTATCTAATCTCACGACGACCGACCGATCAACGAGAGTATTTGGCTCTCGATTAATATAGGATTTGGAAGAGTCCATCAATGGGTAGATAACGGTCCCATAACTGTAACAATAACACAAAAAATGTTAGGGTCCAATCTTTGGGTCAAATAGATCTGTTTAATAATTATTCTTATTTAATAGGACCGTGTACAAAAAAAGAAGTTTAACAACTATACAAAAATGTAATGTTAATGTATCATGGATGCAGTTTCCGAACCTCTAGGCCTAAACAAATCCTTGACAGGCTGACATGTCTTTAAAATCAATCAATCAAATTTCTAATAATCATGTGTGTATTGTTTATTATAGTATGATCATGAACATAACCAATATCAAATACTGATCTAATCAGGGCTCAGATTTATTCGCACGAATATAATCTAAACTGCTATTTATTTTGAAATAATTATTTGTTCTGTCCAATTGATTTAAAATCTAAAAATCTATATATTATTGCATTCATTGTTTTTAAAGTTACAGTATTTTTTTGTATTAGGAATGTTTGTGGCTATTTATTAAGCTTAGATTAGTTTTAGCACATTGTTACAAGCATAGGACACCGTTTTGGTTTCTTTGTTTAATGGCATATCAACCTTCGAAGGTTATTTAATGCCAAAGTTATTCTCCTAGAAGAACAGTAGTGGTGCTATTTAACCCATAGCTGGGAGGATAAGGGGGTTCATACCTTTCCCAAGGGTATTTGCCCGAAAGTGAACGTAATAGCGTGACTGGAGTACGAACTCGCTTACTACGATTCCACAGGCCATCGCTTTAACCATTACACGATGAAGACACCCCCATAGGACCCCGAGTAAGTACACAATTCACTATTCAGTCATAATGACCAGCATCCTTGGTAAGAACAACGATGCATCAATTAGAAGTGTTTATCATCAGGTATCAAATCATTATTCGTCGCTCAGATTCAGTAATTGTTCTTATTTAAAAAGTGATCCAAGATATTGGAAGAAAAAATTTAAACAAGTCGGGGGATTCTGTTTAAATGTTACAAAAAAGTTACCGTGTGTTGAATGAATAAAATGATTCAAGAAAACAATAAAGTGAAACTGAAGTTTATTTATGCCCATTGGTTAGGGAATCGCGTTCATTGTTCGTTCATACTGACATTTTCTTGTGCAGTTTTTTTTGCGCATGCCCCTATCGAATGGGAACAATTAAAAAAAAAAAGAAGATCTATTTGACCCATAGACAGGACATCCACTACTGTTCTACAAAAATGGCTTGCGCATCGAATGGGAATAATTAAAAAAAAAAAGAACTATTTGACCCATAGACAGGACATCCACTACTGTTCTACAAAAATGGCTTGCGCATCGAATGGGAATAATTAAAAAAAAAAAGATCTATTTGACCCATAGACAGGACATCCACTACTGTTCTACAAAAATGGCTTGCGCATCGAATGGGAATAATTTTTTAAAAAAAAGATCTATTTGACCCATAGACAGGACATCCACTACTGTTCTACAAAAATGGCTTGCGCATCGAATGGGAATAATTTTTTAAAAAAAAGATCTATTTGACCCATAGACAGGACATCCACTACTGTTCTACAAAAATGGCTTGCGCATCGAATGGGAATAATTTTTAAAAAAAAAGATCTATTTGACCCATAGACAGGACATCCACTACTGTTCTACAAAAATGGCTTGCGCATCGAATGGGAATAATTTTTTAAAAAAAAGATCTATTTGACCCATAGACAGGACATCCACTACTGTTCTACAAAAATGGCTTGCGCATCGAATGGGAATAATTTTTAAAAAAAAAGATCTATTTGACCCATAGACAGGACATCCACTACTGTTCTACAAAAATGGCTTGCGCATCGAATGGGAATAATTTTTTAAAAAAAAGATCTATTTGACCCATAGACAGGACATCCACTACTGTTCTACAAAAATGGCTTGCGCATCGAATGGGAATAATTTTTAAAAAAAAAGATCTATTTGACCCATAGACAGGACATCCACTACTGTTCTACAAAAATGGCTTGCGCATCGAATGGGAATAATTTAAAAAAAAAAAGATCTATTTGACCCATAGACAGGACATCCACTACTGTTCTACAAAAATGGCTTGCGCATCGAATGGGAATAATTTTTTTAAAAAAAGATCTATTTGACCCATAGACAGGACATCCACTACTGTTCTACAAAAATGGCTTGCGCATCGAATGGGAATAATTTTAAAAAAAAAAGATCTATTTGACCCATAGACAGGACATCCACTACTGTTCTACAAAAATGGCTTGCGCATCGAATGGGAATAATTTTTTAAAAAAAAGATCTATTTGACCCATAGACAGGACATCCACTACTGTTCTACAAAAATGGCTTGCGCATCGAATGGGAATAATTTAAAAAAAAAAAGATCTATTTGACCCATAGACAGGACATCCACTACTGTTCTACAAAAATGGCTTGCGCATCGAATGGGAATAATTAAAAAAAAAAAAGATCTATTTGACCCATAGACAGGACATCCACTACTGTTCTACAAAAATGGCTTGCGCATCGAATGGGAATAATTAAAAAAAAAAAGATCTATTTGACCCATAGACAGGACATCCACTACTGTTCTACAAAAATGGCTTGCGCATCGAATGGGAATAATTAAAAAAAAAAAGATCTATTTGACCCATAGACAGGACATCCACTACTGTTCTACAAAAATGGCTTGCGCATCGAATGGGAATAATTTTTTAAAAAAAAGATCTATTTGACCCATAGACAGGACATCCACTACTGTTCTACAAAAATGGCTTGCGCATCGAATGGGAATAATTAAAAAAAAAAAAGATCTATTTGACCCATAGACAGGACATCCACTACTGTTCTACAAAAATGGCTTTAAACAAAGAAACCAAACTAAATCATAGATGGGATCATAATAGATACTACCGGATACTTTTGTTTGATTTGGTTTTATGGCATATCAACCATTGTAAGTTATTTAATGCCAAATCCTCTTTATACATATATATTAAATATATAGGATTTGGTTTGGTTTGGTTTTATGGCATATCAACCATTGTAGGTTATTTAATGCCAAATCCTCTTTATAGATATAAACAGTTCTATTTCAAACAATCAGTTTAGCTTAAGTACCCTAGATAAGTATCATAGATAGGATGCAATCAATCATGCTACCACTCCGGGTTAGAGTGGACTTGGGAGTGATGCCAATGAACGGGTACTCGACATCCTCCAAAGCTCCAGCATTACTGGAGCCTCACCATCAGATTTTTTAGTGTCATCATATCCAGGACACTCGTTGGGGGAGTTTTAATCATCTGCAGAGATGCAGTCGGGGTATTATGCAGCCCCAGCACACTGGGCCATACAAGATCCTTGGATAGAATAGAAACTATTGGTATTGAAATAAGAACAGCTGCTAATAATCATCAAGACCAACTTTTTAACCATTACTCCGAGTAAGATTTTTTTTCTTTCAAAATCTTATATAATAAAGCTACTTCACTAGCTAATAGTTAACAAGATGAGATTGTTAACCATCGCCCTTAGCGAGACGGCTTTTGATGTATGTGATAGAAAATGGTTACTTGGAGTTTTTTGAAAACTTCTAGTAGCTTTTAATCAGAATGAAAATTTGTTTGATCTCCAAAAAGAGAAAACTGTGACTCATGCAATCGAAAAGAAATGATTTTAGCAAACCAACAGACTAAAAGTTTTTATTTGCAGTTTTTTTTCTCTTCAAAACAGTTTGTATTATTTTTAAAAAAATGTTATTTTGCAACATTTAGTTTTGACAAATACTAGGAGGAAACAAAAGTTTTGCAATATGTTGGTTGGTTGGTTGGATTTTTATGACATATGAACCTTTTTAGGTTATTTAAGGCCAATATATATTTAATATTTAACTGGTAAACGAATAGTTTTAGGTAACATTTTAAATTGATCCAGCACTCATTTGTTACACGCAGTTAAATGGTTTCAAGTATTCTTAACTAACGCAAATAATTTTATTTACTGCTTATAATTTTTGGCACATAGTTAAATGGTGTCAAATATTGCTTTGTAATACATACATATATACCAACCCCTACGCTCGGGCAGGATATGACACAAGGTCAATTTTTAAGCGGGGTTTAACAGGTTTGAATTCAGTGATTTCCTTCTCCTAGACTAGTTGCCTGACCAAGGTTGAAGAACCTAGTCTGTCCTACTATTTACCCATAGCTGGAGGTAGAATAATTGGATTCATACCTTTTCCAAGGGTATTTGGGCTACGTGAAATGCACTCAATCTCGTCTAGGATTTGAACTCGGGTCGCCGTATCCATTTCCTACGACGATAACCATTGCACCACGTAATACTTTGTAATACTAACAATTTCATTGAACATCTGTCATTTGTTTGCACACAGTTAAATGGTTATATCTATGTGATTTGTGAGTGAATTGTTTGTTGATAATTATATTCAAAAAGAATAAGATTTAAATGGTTTAAACACTAATAATTCTTTTCCACCCTATTAATTCGTTTGCAAATAGTCAAATGGTTCCAAGTATTGATATATTATAGCAATATTAATACCGGCTCATTGACCTAGTGGATAGAGTGTTCGCCAATGGCCCGGGAGGCCTGGGTTCAATCCCAGGTCAAGTCATACCAAAAACTTTTAAAATGGTACTTGATACCTCCTTGCTTAACACTCAGCAATATAAGGTATGTATCAAGGGTAAAGTGGAGTAATCCAGGGAAATGAGTAGCGCCCTCCCCTACATTCACTGTAGTAGCTATTGAAAAGGGAGCCTTCTGGTCGCTCTCGACTACGGTCGCCATCAACTTACCCTAGCAATTATTGAACATAAATAATTCTATTTAGTATTAATTATTTGTTTGCACACAGTTAAATGGCTTCAAGTATTTCTATCTAACAACCATAGTTTTATTTGAAAATAGTTAAATGGTTTCAGCGATTGTTATGTATCTCTAACTATTGAATTTAACATCAGTTATTTGTTTGCACAGAGTTAAATGTGTAAATTGTTCTATTTGACCCATAGATGGTACCATAACAGGTATTACTACTCCCAATCAAAGTGGAACAGGGAGCAATGGCATTGTAGGGGTTCTACAAACTCCCCAAAGCTCCAAGACTGAAGCTTCACCATCAGCTGGTGTAGTGTCATGCGTAGGAAACTCATTAGGGGGGTCTGGAGAGATGCAGTTGGTGTATGCTACAGGTCCAGCCGACTGGGCCGCAATATTTTAGAAACATGTTGCATAATCCGACAGCTATGAATACTTTTGCCGAGGTCGTGAATTTAATGAACCCCTTGGACTGTGAGATGCCAAGCTCGCCTGATACTCTCCGAGTGCCGCTCAGCAGATTTGTCTCTACTGTGATCAACTGCATCTTCATATTTAGCACAAGAAAGGATTTTGGTTTCTTACGTGGGTATTGTGGCTGAGTTTGAACTCATAAAGCATACGTCTTCCAATCAGACTATGCTGTACGATAATCTTTGCGACTTTCAAATCACATGCAGTGAAGCAGTGCACAACATGTTAGCGCACTAACTACCATGATACTACCACCCACACAGGCACCGACCATGGCTTGAACTATTTCGCTCACATGATATACGCACCACAAATTAACACGTTCTGCTAAAATATTGCAAAACCTTCGACTCACCCGAGTATTATAGAAAAAGCCATTTATGCCTATCAGCAAAATACTGCAAAACTTCTAACTCACCCTAGTATTATAGAAAAAGCTATATATACGTACTAGCAAAATATTGCAAAACTTTTGACTCTCCCTAGTATTATAAAAAAAAGTCATGTATACGTACTTGCAAAATATTGCTAAACTTTGACTCGCCCTAGTATTATAAAAAAAGCCATGTATACGCACCAGCAAAATATTACAAAACTTTTGACTCTCCCTTGTATTATAGAAAAAGCCATGTATACGTAATAGCAAAATAATGCAAAGCTTTTGACTCACCCTATATTGTGGAAAAAGTCATGTTTAAGTACTAGTAAAATATTGCAAAACTTTTGACTCACCCTAGTAGTAACACATAGTTTCTTTCAATTTGGAAATTGAATAAAAGGTTCATTAATTTGTTCGTTGTTTCACAGCCGATGAAGATTATTGTATTGTAAAGGCTCCAGTCGACTATGTACATGGTTTTTCTTTTTTGTTTGCAATGTCTAACGTCCTTCTACATTGACTGTTTTCATTTCTGTCATTTGATCTCAGCAACCTGGATGCAATGTTACTTGATAACATTGTCAACAACAAACGAATGAAATAATCAAACTATATTAGAAATAAATGGGAAAGAAAAAAATCAATCTTTTCAACTTGAAATTCTTTACTCAACCACAAAAACCTATCGCACTTTTTGATTGGTTGATTGATCTTAATGACTTGTCAATTCGTCAGGGCTTACTTTGTGCCTCAAGGGTAGGGAAATACGTACACTCTATGTTTATATTTTTATTTCTATATAGTTCTTTCTAAAGAGTTTTATTTTTTGCACGCAATTATGATATCGTCTATTCCTATCCAATACAAGTTGTCCACAATTATATGGTATTTCTATCTAATACTAATAATTATATGGTTTCCAGAAATTATTGATATTCGACAATGATTATTTGTTTTCACACAATTATTTGCTTTCAAGTTACTCATATTTACCAACCCCTCCGCTCGGGCAGGATATGACACACGGTCAATTTTTAAGCAGAGTTTAACAGGTTTGAATTTAGAGTTTTCCTTCTCCTAGACTAGTTGCCTCACCAAGGCTGAAGAACCCAGTCTGTCCTACTATTTACCCATAGCTAGAGGGAGTTAATTGGATTCATACCTTTCGCAAGGGTATTAGTGCGATGTGAAATGCAATCGGTCTCGTCCAGGATTTGAACTCGTATCGCCGTGTCCATTTCCTATGACGATAATCATTACACCACTTGCTTTCAAGTTACTAGGAATAATAATAATCATCATCTGGTCGTGCCATCAGCACGGATATCCCTGACCCTCTCTCGCCACTCGTTCATCACTTCCGGCAGGTCTTCAGGACTACACCCCGTATCCTCACAGAGCTGCTGTATGTAGGTTCAGCCATGTGAAGGGGTCCATAGGAGTACATCACTTATGAGTTTGTCCCTACTTTTCCAGCAGTGTCCTGCATGTCTGATTCGTCTAATGTTGATAGTTTTCGTGATGAGTGGTAGGTGGCCGTACAGCTGCTGCTTTGTAGGGTGTTGCGTCCAGGACTTGTTCAATATTGCTCGCAGCATTCTTATGTAGTTGCCGTCAAGCTTTTTTTCAGCCGTTTAGTTAGCGTCCATGTAGTGCATCCATATAGCAGTATCGGCACGATCACTGCTTGGACAAAACTGCGTTTTATTTTATCGGTCCGGTCTGACTTCATATGACCGATAGCCTTTGTTAGTCACGTGTCGATGTCTGTTCCGGTCGATGAGACACTGCTTCTTAGGTAGGTGAACTTTTCTACTAGATTCAGAGAGCTCCCGTTTAGTGTGGAAATGTCACCTGTTTGATTAAAGCACATCTATTCCATTTCGTGTGCATTGACATGGAGGCCAATGCCTGCAGCAGCTCGTTCTAGACGATGCAGTAGTGTTTCGGCTTGGGCAGGCGCATTTGCCAGAATCGCTTTGACATCGGCATCGTCGGAGTCGGAAATTGTTTTTGCGGTGTACCTCCTGCTTCTTTTCTTTGTCAGCTCGAAACCGTTTTCTTTGATTTTATCGATCGATGTTCTAAGCACGTAGTCTAGACAGATGATAAAGAGGGATATGGCAAGTGTGTCGCCTTGCAGTAACCTCAAGTAACTATTTTAATACAAATAATATAGTTATATAATATTGAGTATACCTATCTAATATCAATAATTTGCACACAGTGTTATGGTTTTAAGTATTCCTATCTAATATTAATAATTATACGGATTCAATTTATTATTTCTATTCATCCAAAGTCATTATATCTAACAATTTATATTTACAATTTGTGTATAGTTTCTAAAGTGTTTTTGTTAACGGTTATATGGTATCTAGTATTCCTATCTAATACTAAAAATTGTATAGTTTCGATTAATTATTTCTATTGGCTACTGAGTACAGTGTTCGCTAATGGACTGGGAGACCGAGGTTCAATCCCAGGTCAAGTCATACGAAAGACTAAAAAATGGTACTTGATATCTCCTTGCTTATCACTCAGAATTATAAGGTAAGGATCAAGAGTAAAGTGGAGTAATCCAAGGAAAGAAGTAGTGCCCTTCCCTACACCTGGTTGTAGTAGCTATTGAAAAGGGAGCCTTTGGGTCCCCCTTGACTATGGTTGGCCAACTTTACTTATTTATTTATATTCATTATATCTAACAGTTTATATGTACATTTTGTGTCATGTTTTTTTTTGCACACGGTTAAATGGTATCAAGTATTCCCATCAAATTGATCACAGGACATTGGCATAAAGGTTAAAGTGTTCACCAACGGCCCTAGAGACCAGGGTTTAATCCCAGGTCGAGTCATACCAAAGACAGAAAAATGGTACTTGATGCTACCTTGCTTAACACTCAGCATTATAAGGTAAGGATCAAGAGTAAAGTGGAGCAATCCAAAGAAAGGAGTAGCGCCCTCCCCTACACCTTGGTGCAGTAGCTACCGAAAAGGGAGACTTTGGGTCACCCTCGATTACGGTGGCCAAGTTCACTTTACTTATTCCTATCTAATACAAATAATTTCTAAACGACTTTATATTTGATCCGTAAATGAGATCCTGACAGGTAACATCACTCCAGATCAGAATGGATCCTAGAGTAATGGCAATGAAGAGTTAACCACAATCTCCTGCATTTCAGAACTAAAGCCTCACCACCTGATACAGTTTAGTATCATACTCAGTACACCCATTTAGTGGTGGACTTTCCATTCACCAGCGGGGGATAAAGTCAGCGTATTTTAATCTTACCAACAGATGAGATTTGATTTCAAGACCATGCGAACTTAAGTGTATTTTCTGGGGAGTTTTATATTTTCAAGTGTACATTCTAGGTGTACCATAACGGTACCAAATAGAAGGTTCTAATGCCACTGAATCACTATGTCTAAAGCCACTTGTATCTCCACGTGGGAACGTATTAACGGCTGTATCGCTACGTCTAAAGTAGTAGTCGGACTCTGTTGTACCCTTGCCGTGGGAAAAGTTGACGCACTCACAAAACTCTATCTCAGTTCACTAACACAAATGTCTATACGCTAATGCACTTTTAAAGTAGTCGTCGGGAGAAAGAAAGAGAATATGAAAGCTGAGTTGTCTGCGTTAGTTGGACAAAGAAAACAACATGTCATTAGGAAAAAGAGAGAGCAGACTCAGACCTTCAATCTCATTTCTGGTTTTCTGTTGCAGTTCTAACGCAATTGTTCGCTGGTTTTATCTTCACCTTTTTGGAGCCCACTCAAAATGGGAACCGCAACTTTTCTCTATCTTCTTATTGTCCTGGCTGGTGTTCACACGTGTCTTCACCTTGTCCCGTCTCCAAATAAATTCGCTTTCCAACCCGATTCATCCCCTTACTTCCACCTGATGGCGGAGAGAAGAACATATCTGTTTCGGCTGGTTCCACATCTGCGCAGAAGATTTGGTGCCTTCGGTCATTTTTAATTACCGTAGTCATTCACCCGTGACTGGCTGACCCAGTAGACTCTGTGTCTGGTTTTTCTTCTAATTTTTTCTTCCCTCTCTACTTCCCTAGAAGTTAGACACTCGTTGTCTTTATAACTTAGACCTACCATATCATGTTACACTGGGGAGATTGATATTATTAAGTGTACGTTCTAGGGAGATTAATATTTTTATGAGTTATAGTATATTTGAATAATCATCTAACTTTGTAGGCATCCAACATAAAGAATATTTCTATTTGTGAGCATGTTATAACACTATAGCAGTTCAAATCTTGATTTATATTATATCTGTCATGAGCAAACTGCGGCTCGCGAACCCCATACGGTCAATGGTGCTTTTTGAATGGCTCATTTAAGACTATAATTTTTTTAAATAAAAAAAAGACCTTTTTACCGAAGAGATTAAAAAAAAATAACTTTTGCCTTTTTTCAAGACAAATGCCTATGCATATAGTCTTCTAGAGATAAAATGATTAAGGTACGTCAACGTAAAATTACCTTGAATTATTTTCAGAAGTACGACCCGCCATATCTCGAAAAAGGTTGCCCTTGGTCGTTTTAGTTGTTTTATACTTAGTTACGAATGAATCTGATTAAAAAAGAATCTCAATATTTTCAGTTTTTAGTCCTTTACTCTACCAGTAAAGCCAGGTGCACACATTCTGAATTTGTATTGGTAAACTATTCTCATAAGAATCGATAATCTTTCATCGAAAATAAATTCTCAGTTTATCTAATATTCAATAATTTTAGATTGCGTACATTTGTTATTTTATTTTTCAATTACGTTCACTTTCTGGTCAATAATTTTGAGAAATGTTCAAGCACCTTTACCCACCACCCAGCTATGGGTTAAATAGTAACACTACTGTTCTATTTTGGCAGTAAATAACCCACGAAGGTTGATACGCCATTGAACAAAGATATAAGAAGAGAGAATAATTTTATTGCGCTGCAATTGTTGAGTGTTTTATTAAAGATCTTTGAATTTTTTCGTTACAGTTAAAATTCTGTCCAGACATTTCGTATTTTGTATTTATTCATCCAATTGAACAGCGTAGAGGGTAAAGAGCAAGCAGTTTTCCGTTGCCAGTAGATGTCGCTGCTCTCGACATTAAAAATGTCCGTCTGTAGAATCAATGGCATTTCTAAAGATTTACTTTTGGTAAAGAATTAATAGTGAATGAATATAAATCGTATGCGCGCGCACACACACACACACACGCACACTTATGCTAACATAAAATTGGTTATCACATTGTTATCCGTCATGTGTAATTAAATTTTAATAATCTTAATGGCTTGATTTGATATTTCTAATGCAGGGACTTCGATTTCTTCTTTATAAAAATAAATCAACGCGCTCACATCAGACAGAATATATTAGAGAAAAGAAAGCAGGGCGTAACGTGCTGGATTAGTTAAACTTAATATACAAATTCGATTCTCATAAGAGACTCTGAAAGCATGGCCTTTTGCCAGACTTAGTTAATAACTAAAGAATAACTCTTGAAACATGTTGCAGAAAAGATTATCAATTTCCCATTTGTGGACCTCTGAGTAATGGCAATGAAGGGATCCTCAACACTTCCTTGAGCTCCAGAACAGGAGCCTCACCACCAGGTTAAGTATTGCTTCATATCCTGGACTCAGCTTTTGGGGTGGTCTTTACTCTTTGCAGGGGATACAGTCAGCAAACTTGAAGCCACACCAACAAGGCAGATATATTCTGAATCTATTTTACAAACGATTATTATAAAGATAAGAGGTTTCATCTTTCACGGAAATAAATTCGCATTTTATGTAATATTAAATAGTTGTTGAGTGTACACACTTCTTTTATTGCCAGGTGTAAAAAGGTGTCATGTGAGGGGTTATAGTTAAGCTTGTTCCTATTTGGGACTCCATAACTCTTGTCTTGTGCAAAACTTTGTCATCCACTCAGTAATTAACTCTTAACTTTCTTTGTGACTGAAACGGCTATGCATTTCCCGCTCGTGTAAAAGATTGATGTTCGAGTCCTACTAAAAGATTACATTTCAAATGCTAATCTCCTGGGCTGATACGACTCTATACTTAAAATATAAACGTTTCTTTTCAGCTTTTGGCATTATTTGATTTAGTTTTGTATGTAATATATTGACCTTCGGCCCAGCCGTCTTTCAAGGAACTGGTGCATCCGGTCGAAGATATCAGGGTATAACCTTGAATGTGGACGGGTTGAATTGGGAGCAGATGTGACGTCCACAAGAAGCAGGTGGTCGTCAAACAATTATATATAGACAGGTTCGGTTCGTTGGAGTAAGTTAGTTGGAGATAAGATGTTGTAGAGAGAACTAGCACCCAGCAGAGGGCTATGGGCCCTCAGGACCCCCGATTGAGCAGCACAGCAGAACGAGAAAAAAGTGCTGATAAAGACAAATGAACTGGGGGTCAATATGATGCAGTTTGTTCAGTCTCTGACTCACCTCTCACAAATAACCCTTTCGTAACCCTTTCGCAACCATTTTGAATAAAGTGTGAGCGGTATATTTTTCTAAAGAACCGTGTGTCCGTTCGTCATTATTGTGTTGACTATGTTTCCGCATGCATCTGTACATGTTACATATACTGGGCAAACAAAAACCATAAAGAAAAAAGGTTATCCACTTTTGAACAATGAATTGCAAGATAGTCTTGCCGATGACGACTTCTGTAGCGAGTTTGATCCTTAGAGAGTAGCTTTGTGTCAGTCGAAGCCATACTTACTAAGTACTAATGAAACAGAAGAAGAAGAAGAAGAAGAAGAAGAAGAAGAAGAAGAAGAAGAAGAAGAAGAAGATTTTATTATTAGTCTGTTTTATGAACTGACAGCTGTTTCAAAATTACCCTTTATTAGAGACAGAGCTTCGAAAACTTCTAAACAGGGATAAAACTAAGAATTTGGGGTCTTAGAGGGCCCCACTCCGATATTTTATGAGATTTATCAAAAATCCCGTCGGTAAAAATTCAGGTGAACAACAATTTGGTTTGGTTTGGTTTGGTTTTATGGCATATAAACCATTATAGGTTATCTAATGCCAAATCCTGTTTATATATATATATATATATATATATATATATATATATATAATTTGATTTGGTTGGGTTTTATGGTATATCAACCATTGTTGGTTATCTAATGCCAAATCCTGTTTATATATATATATATATATATATATATATATATATATATATATATATATATATATTTAAATATATGATTTGGTTTAGTTGAGTTTTATGGCATATCAACCATTGTTGGTTTTTCTAAACCAAAACCTGATTTAAGATATATATTGAATATATGATTTGTAAACACTTTTTGTAGACACACTGTAAATGATAAAACAGTTCTATTTCTAACAATTCAATTTTGTTTAAGTCATTTGTTTGCATTCAGTTTAAATGCCAAAAAGTTCTATTTGACCCATTGATAGGATCCTATCAAGAGCTATCAATCCGGGTCAAAGTGGCCTGGGAGCGATGGCAATGAAGTGGTACTCAGCATTTCCCAAAGCTCTAGTATTACTGGAACATCACCATCAGATTTTTTAACGTCATACCCAGGCATTCGTTGGGGGGGAGTTTTAGTCCTCTGTAGAGATGTCTACAGCCCTAACCGACTGGGCTGAAACAACTATTTATACAAATTTTGACCCCCCCATTTCCACTAGTGATTGAGGGTCCCAGATTGAAGTTATAAGGAAGCAAAGAGGGGCAACTGCCTTCATCATCATCATCATCATCATGTCGTGCCGCTAGCACGGATATCCCTGACCCTCTCTCGCCGCTTCTACCAATCGTTCATCGCCTCCAGCAGGTCTTCAGGGCTACATCCCGTATCCTCACATAGCTGCTGTATGTATGTTCGAGCTGGTCGTCCTACTTTTGCTTGGCCATATGTGGGGGTCCATAGGAGTACGTCACTTACGAGCTCGTCTCTGCTTTTCCAGCAGTGTCCTGTGTGTCTGGTTCGTTTAACTTGGATAGTTTTCGTGACGGAAGGCAGGTGGCCGTATAGTTGGTGCTTTGTGGGGTGTTATGTAAAAATATGACAATTATAAAATTAGTTTTATTAAATCAGATTAAAAAGTTTTTTGTGGGGGTTTGAAAATATGAAATCATGGAGCGCAAAACATCTGAGGTTTGATAATTTTGCTACTCATGCTTATCGGGAATTCTCTATAAATCTTAGAGAATTTTCTGTTTAAATAGCGAAAAATATAGAATCTATTGATGAAGAACCAGAAGCTGATGATGTTTCTTCTTAAAAACAAACCGCATCTCAATGATTGAACAGCATTTCAACCCATCTAACGGTATTTTATGCTAGGAGTTTAGGGAATTACATTCATTGTGCATTCATATTCACATTTTCACTGGAGTTATTCTTTTAGAAGGTTTTTTTCAGTCATGTGGTATCAAGTATTCCTATCTAATACTGGGAGTCGTCCTCATGGTGTAATGGTTAAAGCGATGGACTGCGGAATCGTTGTAAGCGAGTTCGAACTCCAGTCGCGCGTTTACTTTCGGGCAAATACCCTTGGGAAAGGTATGAACCCCCTTATCCTCCCAGCTATGGGTTAAATAGTGCCACTATTGTTCTTCTAGGAGAATGGCTTTGGCATTAATTAACCTTCAAAGGTTGATATGACATTAAACAAAGAAATCAAATCAAATCTATCTAATATTAATAATTTGCACGCAATTGTATGGTTTCAGATACTCCCATCTAATACAAATAATTATAACGTTTCAAGTAATTATTTCTATTTAATAATAGTTATTTGCTTGCTCTCAGATATACAGTTTCAGGTCACTAATAATAATCGATAGTAAACAGGAAATTCTTTTTGATATTTATAGTATATGGCATCAAGTATTCCTATCGAATATCAAAAACAAACCGTCTGATAGAATATTTCTCTGTTTCCGTTGTGGAAAACATAGGAGCTAATAATGAAGACACAGAAGCAGATAAAGTTTCTTCCGATTGATATGGTTTCTTTGTTAATTGGCATATCAACCTTTATGGGTTATTTAATGCCAAAGTCATCTTTATAGAAGAATAGCCGTGATACTATTTAATCCATCGCTAGGGGGGATAAAGACGGTTCATACCTTTCCAATGGGGATTAGTTCAAAAGTAAACGCAATAACATAACGGGGGTTCGAACATCGTTTACTTCGTGGTCACAGTCCAACACTTTAGCCATTATGCCACAAGGACTCCTCAGTTTATTCTCAGGAACTGTCTGCATCGGCAGAAAATGAAGGTGGTGAATTACCCCATTCACATTCTTGAGATACTTCAGAAAAGGACAGTGAAGCCCCACTATGAGAATCAATTCTAGCCACATGGTTTCCTATCAGAGAAAATCACGTGTCTTCATGGTCAACGGCCTTCATATTTTAAAATAGAAATGACACTGACTCACACCTAGAATCTCATCGGTATTATCAATCAGGTCAAAGGAAAATAAACAGGCATTGTCGTTATTTCAAGAATTCCATTTTCACTCTATTCATTGTAACGGTGATCAGCATTTGAGAAAGTGGTTTCCGTATAGGCTTTCAAAGAATGATATTTATTGCTCTTATTGTGTTCTGGTATCCAGTGGATATGACAGGTTTTACAGCAAAGATGGCTTTAATGACTTGGAAAAAGAAAAAGAAGAGAAAAAAATGAAAATTCCTGGAAAAAATTCAAGGTCACATAGATTCTGTGCTAAAGTTTAATCTTCAATGTAAGGTCTCATCTCGTGTTGACTGAGAGTTATCCAGTCGGTGGGCGGGAGGTGATTAGAATACACTGACTGTATCCACCCTGCTGCAGAAGGGTACCCTCTTCAAAAGTGAGGAAAGAAAAGGAAGCATTTTTTAAAAATACAAATGGTTCTAATTAATACAATGTATTTTAAATAACGGAGGGGGATATTCAATTACCCTTACGTGAATTAAAAAAAAAAAGAAATTCTTATGTGAATAATCATTTCCTTTATTCACGCATTAGTAGCTTGTTTTTTTAATTTTTTGTTTTGTTTTGTTTTGTTTTTTTTTGTTTGTTTTTTTTCAGGTTAATCGAACAATTTATTTGTTCTGCAATATGAAATAAATGAGATGGATGCCAGACACTGAACTTAGAATAACGTTTTTTATTATTACTCCTCTAGAGTTTTTCACATCCGTATTAGCTGATGGTTTTTCACTGGAGTTTGAGTGACAGCAAGTCTCCTCAAGTCTCCAGGACTCGTCTCAGTATTATGGCCGTCCTCAGCAATGCTGTCGTTTGGATAGTCTCTACCCGTCTGCCAACTTCCAAGTCCTCCTGGCCCTTTTATAATCCTTTAGTTACTGTACCTAACGCACCAATCACAATTGGCACAATCGTTACTTTCATGTTCCACAGTTTTTTCAATTCTCTAGCAAGGTCGAGGTACTTATCCTTCTTTTCACCTTCCTTCAGATTTATTCTGTGGTCCGCCGAGACAGCAAAGTCAACAATTTTGCAGATTCTCTTTCTTTTGTTGATTATTATGAGGTCTGGTCTTCTGGCCGGGATTAGGTGATCCGTTTGTATGTTAAAGTCCCATAGGAGTTTATGCGAGTCATTTTCTAGGGCAGGTGCCGGGTTGTGCATATACCATTTGTTTGTATGGTCGAATTGAAATTTCCTGCACATTTCCCAGTGGATTAACTTGCCGACCCAGTCGTGTCTCGCCTTGTACTCCTTCGGTGCTAATTTGCTGCATTCACTTATAATGTGATTGATCGTTTCGTCTCTATCACCGCATAGCCTACATTTACTGTTTTGTTGCGTCTTATCTATTCTCGCTTTGATATGATTCGTTCTTATGGCATTGTCCTGTGTTGCTATTAGGAGGGATTCCGTTTCTCTCTTAAGGTTTCCTTTTCTTAGCCAGGTCCAGGTTTTCTGGTGTGAGATGTTGTTTATTAGACGCTTAAAGCGGCCATAGAGTTGTTTTCCTTCCCATTTTTGTTTCCTAGTTGTTGTCATTCTTTCATTTATCGTGTTGTCTGTATCGACTCTGATGGTTGTAATTAGTCCTATGGCACTAGACCTTGATGTCTAGTTCAAGCCATAACCCGGCATACGTGCCCGGACCCACATTTGGGTTCGTGAAACCGCTTGCCTTATCAGGCTCACATTGCCCCAAGTGAGCCGATGAGCAGCACAGACCAGCAGGGTTCGAGTCTCGACTCGTTCCCGACCTTCCCTCCCCCTTATCCCCACTTTAATCTTTTGTGTCAAGTCGTGTCTGGTGGGAGGCAGCGACAAATAGTCCTCGTTCGTGTCTTTCTATGTAGTCTATTATTATTATTTTTTAATGCTGGCATTTACTTATTTTTACGATCTCTTCCTTTGGTTCACCTTCTCTTTTACCTTCTCAATCTCTCTCTCTCTCTCTCCCTCTCTCTCTCTGTACGGGAACTCAAATAATTTCCTTACTAAAAAAAAGTAAGTTAATTTTTCAGCAAAAAAAAAAAAAAAAAAAAAAAAAAAAAAATTAGGTTCGGAAAGCTTTTATTTTTGTACATGATTTTTTTCCTCATTTATCCACCAATCGGCGCGTTCGCGTTTGTTTTAAAATTTTGAGATACTTCGCAGACTACGAAAAGTTTGAAGGATTAAAATTCAAAATAATTTAAGAAATCTTTTCTCTCCAAGAATATTAAAAATAAAATTCTAGATTCATTGATAAATCATCCACTTTTTAAAATCTTATTTTGAGCCTATCTAAATGGTATGAATAAGCGAAGAAATAAATCTTTCCTTTGTAAATAAGGGATTGTCTTTACTTACTCAACTCACAGCAAGAATTGAATTCATTTCGATTATCTGCTCATCCTTTAGACTTATTTCTTTTGAGTGAAAATTTAGCATTCTTTTCTTCCTGGTATGCGTTTCACTTTATCTATCGTATACATCAGTGTTACTATAAACCTCTTACTATTATCATAACAAAATATATCGTTTGCTGTTTGCTTCATTTAGCATACAGACATATATAACCATCGTAAAGTTATTCTCCCACTGCATTGTTACACACTTACAGAAAGATGTCTTTACACACACAAAATATGTCCCTTTATTTTAAGCTAATTATTACTGCTATGTTTCATGGACGAATCTTTACTATTTCTGTTGAAAATAGCTCATCTCTGTCTAATATTATCTTTGTTACAAGAAAAGATTTTGTAACTTCTGTTTTTCAGCAAACTTTTCACCTGATTTTAACAAATGAAAATTATTAGTTTGTAGATCGGTGTATTATTCAATCCTTTTAACCCGTTTTTCGCTTCATGTGTCTCTTTCTGTCTCTCTGATGTTGGTACATATTACAATCTCAATGACGCAAATAAACGAAGTAGAGACGAAGAAATAAAAAAAAACAACATTGGTTGTTTTTTTATGGCATATCAATCCTGGTAGGTTATTTAAAGCCGAATTCTGTTTTTACATATATATTAAATTTATGATTTGTAAACACATTTTGTAAATAAACACAGTTAAATGATCAAACAGTTCTGTTTCTAACAATTCAATTTAGCATAAATCAACAGAGTTAAATGGTTTCGAGTATTGCTATATATCACTAACAATTCAATTAAATATCAGTCGTTTGTTTACACACTGTTAAATGATCAAACAGTTCTAGTTCTATGAATTAAATTTTGCATTCCCCAAAAGCTCCAGCATTACTGGACCTTCACTATCAGATTGTTTAATATCATATCCAGGACACTCATTGAGGGGGGCGTCTTACTCTTCTGCAGAGATGCAGTCACTGTATTCGATAGCCTCAACCGACTGCGCTGAATTTGTAAGGGAATACTTTGTTGGTAACTTTATTTTAAAAGAAGTTATTAGATATCATTTGTTTGCTCACAATTAAATGGTTTTAGGTATTCCTATTATCAAATGCTGATAATTCAAATATTAATTATTTGTTTGTACACACTTGAATGGATTCAGGTATTAGCATTAATAATTCGATCTATTAAGTAATCAAGTCATATGAATAATTTGCACTCTCTTGCATTGTTTCAAATAACTAATAATAATGATCATTTGTAAATGTCTGAACAGTTCTACTTGATCTATAGCTGGGACTTTAACAGGTACTACCAATCCAGGTTAAAGTGGACCTTGTAGTAATGGCAATGAAAGGGTAGTCAACATTCCCCCAAACTTCCAGAACTGGAGCCTCACCATCCGATTCAGTTCAGTGTTAAATTTAGGGCACTCGTTTGGAGGGTGTGTCTCATCCCTCTGCTGAGGTGCAGTCGGGGTATTCTACAGCCCCAGTCAACAGGGTCAAAAACAGGGGCGTCTCGATAAGTAAGAGACCAAAAACTAAAGAACACTTATTTTACTTTTGGTGAGGTTTTTACACTAGCGTTAGTTGATGGTCTTTCACTGGAATCTATGAGACAGCAAGTCTCCTCAGGCCTCCGGGACTCTTCTCTAGATTGTTGCCGATCTCAACAATGCAGTAATTTGGAAGGACTCGATTCGTCCTCCAATTTTCAACTCTTCCAGCACACACTTTGGGGACCGTTCAAAGCACGCCAATTACAATTAGTATCACGCCATGTTCAACATCTTTCTTTGTTCTCGAGCAAGGTCAAAGCACTTATCTCTCTTTTCGCTTTATTTGATTGTATCCCTGTGGTCCGCCGGGACGGCAAAGTCCAATATACGGCAAGTTCACTTTTTTTTTTCCAATTTATTTTTCAGTTAATTATCACGCGGTCTGGTCTTGTATCGCAAAATTCCAGAGTGTTTTATGCGAATTTAGTTGGTGCATATAATATTTGGTAGTATGGCCAAATTTCAATTTATAGCAAAATTCCTAGTGGATCACCTGCCCCATCCTATCGTGTCTAATATTATAATCCTTCTGAGCTAATTTTCAACTTTCGCTTATATGATCAATAGTTTTGTCATCACTACATAATCTACACTTGCTATTTTGCTGCGTCTTATCTGCTTTTGCTTTAATATAATTGGTCACAATGGCGTTGTTCTGTGTTCTTTTTATAAGAGATTAGTTTTTCTCTCTGAAGGTTTCTCCTCCATAGCCATGTCCAAGTCTTCTCGTATGAGATTTCGCCAGTTTGTCGCTTGAAATATCCGCACAGTTGTTTTTCTTCCCGTTTCTATTTCCTAGTTTTTAGTGTTCTGATTGTCTTTATGTTGTTAGTGCTATTACTGACCGTTGTAATTAGCATTTCTTTGTGATCTTCGAATTGTCGTATTGATGTATCCACGCAATCTTCGATATTGGTGAGTCTTCTTTGTCCTTCTTTTCTTAACAGAAATAGTCTGTCTATGTTATCTTTCGTATGTAATGCCTTTTGCATCGACATCAACTTCTTTGTCCTCTTGTCTGTTTGTCTGATTTCTTCTTTTGTCCAATTTAAGAATGGCTCTGAGTAACTTACAAGGGGGATAACCCAGGTGTTTATTCCTCTGATAAAATTACTACGGCAGAATTTGGCTTCGAGATTTTTCGTTCATTTGAGGTACTCTTTTCTAAAGTTTTTTCTTTCATCTCCGCTTGTTTGATGATGTCCGCTCCCGGCATTCCCAAGTACTTGTAATTTTCCTTCTCTCCAAGTATTCTGATATTATCATTATTGTCATTATTTCACCTTTTGTGAGTTTTTCACACCAACGTTAGCTGGTGGTCTTTCATTCAAATCTAAGTGACAGCAAGTCACCTCAGGTCACTAGGACATTTCTCCGTATTCTGGCCTATCTTAATGTGGTAGTTAGGATGATCTTCACTCGTTCTTCGATCCATTATTGTCATTATCATCATTATTATTTTTTTAAGTTACTACTGTTATGTGTAAGACATAAATAAGTTCTAACTGAAAGAAAGCCTTGCTCAGTCGGCTGCATCTCAACAGCGGAGTAAGATCCCTACCCGACAAATTGTGTCCTGAATATGACAAACAATCTGATGGTGAGGTCTCAGTCTTGGAGATTTGGAGAATGAGGAGTACCTCTTTATTACCATTTCTCCCAAGTTCACCCAGGCTCGGAATGGTAGCACCTGAGAGAATCCTATGAGTCGAATAGAACCATTTAACATTTAGACTGCGTGCAAACAAATAACTTATCCTAAATTGAATTTCTTGAAATGGAAGTTTAATTATTTAACAGTGTGTAAACAATATAACATCAGGCATTTGTTTGCAAACAGTCAAATTGTTTCAAGTATCGCTATGTAGCACTGACACTTCAATATAGTGTGACGCGGTATAAAATATTTATCCCAAGACGGGAGTTTATTTTCCGCACATGTGAAAACAGGACAGCCTGGCACTTGATCCCTCGCAGAATAAGTCCTACTTCAGAGTCCTTTCTCGGGCATATAGGAACTGGCATATTATGTGGGGGTTAATTTGGAGCAAGACTGACCGCCTCTGGCAAGGGGTTTCCAAATTTCACGTTACACGTACATCCACCAGACTACTACCTCTTCCTACCCCTAGGATAATGGAAGATATAGGCCACTAGGTTTAGATATAATAATATTAATGATCGTAGTCGACAATTCCAGTTTACCGTGTAATATTTTTAAAGGCGAGTAGGACATGAGCGAGAATAAATTGAGGCGAATGAAGCTGAAAAGGGAGCATGCAAAAGACAACTTGATAGGCAGACAACACAATGAATAAATTTCAACACGTGGGGACATTAAAATATAACAAGGTTTTTAATACACGCGGACACACATAGAGTAGCGTCCAAAACTAAGGGACAAAATTTTAAAACCTAATATTTGTTAGAAATAACAACTGTGAAAAGCTAAAATTTTGACATCTGGTAGTCGTTATCATCCATAATAGCATACTAAAATTTGAATCATTTGCAAAGGATAGAAAAAGAATTATAACAATTATTTATTTATTTTCAAAATAGGATCGTCCAAAAGTAAGGGACAAAATTGAGAAAAACAATGTAAACAGTAGGCTATATTCAAATTTTTTTATTTCCTCTAAAGAATAAGTCTTACTTAGTCATTTGTAAACGTTGCATCAGACGGCACCATGGCGAAACGCCAAAAACTTGATTACTCTGTGAGACAAGCTATTGTGAAGCTACACAAGGAAAAGCACATCATTAGAGAGATTTCAGAGAAAGTGAAACGTTCCAAGAGTGTTATAGGCAGGGTTGTTAAATCCTACAATGATACTGGCAAAGTAGTTAGTGCTTTTAAAACCGGCAGACCCCGTAAAACTTTGGCAAGAGAAGATCGAATAATGCAGCGTATGTCATTAAAGGACCGTTTTAAGTTTTGCACTGAAATTAAAAGGGTTATGAACAGTACCTCATGTGTTAATGTGTCAAGACAGACTGTTTCAAGACGACTGCAAGAAATAGGGCTGTTTAATCGAACCCCAAGGAAGAAACCACTTGTTAGTTCGAAGAATAAGAAGAAGAGATTAGAGTTTGCAAACAGGTATGTAATTTGGACATATGAAAATTGGGCAAAAGCATTTTTCAGTGATGAAAGCAAGTTTAATTTATTTGGAAATGATGGAAAAAACAATGTAAAGAGACGTACTGGTGAAAGATTAAGTGCAAAGTGTACAAAGAAAACTGTCAAGTTTGGAGACGGAAGCATCATGGTATTTGGAATGTTTTCTAACCAAGGTACAACGCCTCTTGTCCGGTTACAAACTCGTGTAAACGCGCAGATCAATAAAAACATTGTTCAAGATCATGTTGTGCAATCATACAGAATTCAGGTTTCGATAGGGTTACCTTTATGCAAGATAATGCCCCATGTCACAAGGCAAAGGTGGTAATGAGTTACTTTAGGGAACAAGATTTCGAAATTATGGATTGGCCACCGCAAAGTCCTGACTTAAATCCAATAGAAAATCTTTGGAAGACCTTAGGAGTGAAAGTTATGGAAAGAAATCCCACTAACACAGAGGATTTGTGGGTGAAGCTTCAAGAAGAATGGTCTAAAATTAGTATCGTGGATTGTCAAGAACTGATTCGTTCTCGCAGTCGAAGATGTGCAGCTGTTATTGAGAGCAAGGGCTCATTTACGAAATATTGATTGTACATGTATTTTTATTGTCTTTTGGCTGTTTACATTGTTTTTCTCAATTTTGTCCCTTACTTTTGGACGTTCCAAATTTGAAAATAAATAAATAATTGTTATAATTCTTTTTCTATCCTTTGCAAATGATACAAATTTTAGTATGTTATTATGGATGATAACGACTACCAGTTGTCAAAATTTCAGCTTTTCACAGTTGTTATTTCTAACAAATATTAGGTTTTAAAATTTTGTCCCTTAGTTTTGGACGCTACTGTATTTAACGCGTCGACTATATTATCAGCGGATAATACATAAATACAAATGTCTTTCTTCCTTATTCTTTTCTTTCTTCCTTTTTGAAATTGAGAGAGAGAGAGAGAGTATGTAATTGCAGTACTTAGGAAGGGTGTAGGGAGAAACAGTCTTAATCCTATTTACCACCCCACCCCTCGGGCAGGATATGACACACGGTCAATTTTTAAGCGGAGTTTAACAGGTCTGAATTCAGAGTTTTCCTTCTCCTAGACTAGTTGCCCCACCAAGGCTGAAAAACCTAGTCTGCCCTACTATTTACCCATAGCTGGAGGGAGAATAATTGGATTCATACATTTCCCAAGGGTATTAGTGCTATGTGAAATGCAATCAGTCTCGTCCAGGATTTGAACTCGTGTCGCCGTATCCATTTCCTACGACGATAACCATTACACCACGGGAACATCCTTTACCCAACCCCTCCGCTCGGGCAGGATATGACACAAGGTCAATTTTTTTAAGCGGAGTTTAACAGGTTTGAATTCAGAGTTTTCCTTCTCCTAGACTAGTTGCCCCACCAAGGCTGAAGAACCTAGTCTGCCCTACTATGTACCCATAGTTGCAGGGAGAAAAATGTTATTCATACCTTCCCCAAGGGCATTAGTGCTATGTAAAATATAATCAGTCTCGTCCAGGATTTGAACTCGTTTCGCCGTATCCATTCCCTATGACGATAACCATTACACCACGGGCACCTCCTCAAAACAGTCTTAATGTTTACTTAGCTTTTTGGCGGGTTCCTTCTGAGAGTATCTTCGCTTTTTCGGGCTAGCGGGATTGTTTTACAGCTTTGGCTTGAAGGCATCAGTTCCCCTTGTCCAAGATTCTTTTCGCTTTTTCACCCGGAGTTTGGCATGAGATTCGCCCATGCGTTCATGGCGACCTCTGTCCACTAAACTGATATTCTTTATCCCTAGTTCCGCTGACGAAAAATGGTGCTACTTCTGCATTAGGATTCTAGCCAATCATTTAGCCTCTTTCTTCTTCCTTCACCCTGTCAGGCGATTCCTTCGGACTACTATATGTCCTTATACCCACTTCTTTATCCACCCGGTCACAGAGTGCAAACATCTGTTGGCTTTCATTCTGACCCGGATTTCTTACTTCGGCCGCGAGGAATTGACCTTCATTCCTATTCCTCTTTTTAACGGTCAGTCTTTGGCGGCCTGTTAATTCAAACATGGAGGGGTTGGGGAAATTCCTTATTTCTCTCCTCGCAGTGGTAGACCACCTGACAATAGCATCAATCATTTGTTTGCACACAGTTAAATAGTTTGAAGTATTGCTATGTAGCACTAACAATTCAGTTTAATATCAGGCATTCCTTTGCACATAGTTAAATGGTTTTAAGCATTGTTATATAACACTAACAATTCAGTTCAACAACTGTCATTTATTTGCACAAAGTTAAATAGTTCACAGTTTTATTTGACTCAGAAGTGGGACCATAACAGGTACTATCTCTATGAGTTTGAGTGAACCTGGGAGTAATGGCAATGATGGAGTACTCTACATTCTCGAAAGATCCAGAACTAGAGCGTAAGGCTCAGATGGAATTTAGAGTCATATCAAGACACTCATTAGAGGCTAAACTCTCGGCAAAAAATCATATCAACCTTCTTGGGTTATTAAATACCAAAGCCATTCTTGTAGAAGAACTATAATGGTACTGTTTAATCAGTAGTTGGGGAATTAGGGAGATTGACCGGACATTGGTATAATGGTTAGAGCGTTCGCCAATGGTCCGGGAGACTTGGGTTCAATCCCAGGTCGCCTCATACCAGAGACTCAAAAAATGGTACTTGATGCCTCCTTGCTTAATACTCAGCATTATAAGGTAAGGATCAAGGGTAGAGTGGAGCAATCCAAGGAAAGGAATAGCGCCCTCCCCTACACCTTGATGTAGTAGCTATTCAAAACGTAGCCTTCTGGTCACCCTCGACTAAGGTCGCCATCTTTAAATTTTTACTTAACCCTTTCCCAGGTATATTAGTTTAAAAGTGAACATACAAGTGTGACAGGAGTTCAAACTCACTACCAAGATATTGCTGTCCTGCACATTAGCCTCTATGCCACGGGGAATCACCTCTCCATGTTTTTTTTTTTTTTTTTTGTTTTTGCTTTTGCTGTGTAGTTTTGCTTAAGGGTTTTTTGCACACAGTTAGACGATATAAATGGTTAATTGATTTTGTGTTCTAGTAATTGTTTCGGAAGAGGTTAATTAGAATATGGATAATTTCTACAGATATCTATTTGACTCATAGGTGGGACCCTAACAGGTATTACCACTCCGGGTCCCAGTGGACCTGGGAGAAAATGGCAATGAAGGGGTACTCCACGTTCCCTAGTTATCAAGAACTGAAACATGAGATTCAGTTTATTGTCATACCCTGTGTAATAATTAAAGATGATAATTAATTATATCAGTTAATTATTTTATTTGTACTGATAAATTGTAAGTAGCTAGAAACTTTGAATGAAAGTGAAAGTCATGAAAGTCATGAAGGTCATTGGGTACACTTGTTGCATGTGTCGTAGGATATGAGACGACAATCAGCCTGTCATAACAATGTCTATTTTAAAATCCGCGAGTAGGACGAATATTGGAAAGTAAACATTCTATCGCTGACGTAGGAAAGGATTAATTCAAATTAAATAATAAAACTTAAGGACACGTGCTTTTATAATATTAGAGGACAAGGTACTTAATATTATTATATTAACATGACATTTTCGCAAGTCAAGTCAGTTCGGAGTTTGGTTAGTTCAGGGCTTACAGGCAGAGACGGTCGGTTGAGGGAGACCTCTGGGGCGAGAGGACGGGAGGGTGGAAGAAATTGAAGTTGGGTGTTTATATTCGTTCGTCTGGTACACATGAGACTCTTAGCGTTTCTATGACAAGTAATTCTTTTATTTTATCGTTCTTTCGTGTTTTGCGTCTGACTGTTGTATAAAATTGTGGCGATCAGAAATAAACTTTTCGTATCTAAGGAAACAACAAGTCGTTTGTTTGTTTGTTTGTTTGTGTTTTATGGCATATCAACCTTTGTAGGTTATTTAATACCAAATCCGTTTTTAAACAAATAAACAGTTCTATTTTAAACAATTCACTTTAGCATAAAAACAGAGTTTAATTGTGAAACATATTTCAATTTCAAGTTATTTAGTTTAGTCAAACAGTTCTAATTTAAACAATTCAATTTAGTATAAGTATAGTTTTTGTTTACTCTCAGTTAAATGTCAAACAGTTCTATTCAAAACAATTCAGTTTAGCATAAGTATAGTTTTAATGTCAAAAACAGATCTATTTTAAATAATCCAGTTTAGCATACAAAAATAGTCCCATTTCAAACAATTCAGTTTAGCATAAGTACGCAATTTAAATGTCAAAACATTTGTATTTCAAGTAATTCAGTTTAACATAAGTACGCAGTTTAGTTCAATTTGACCCATAGATAAGATCCTATCAGGTGCTACCACTCTGGGCCAGAATGGACCGGGGAGCAATGATAATGAAGGAGTACTCCATATTCCCCATCGCTCCAGCATTACTGGAACCTCACCATCAGACTGTTTAGTGTTATATCTAGGATATTCGTTGGGAGGGGGTCTAGCCCCTCGGAAGAGATGCAGTCGGTGAATTCCAGAGCCCCATTCGACTGAGCAATATATTGAATTGTTAGTGTTACATAGCAATACTTGAAACCATTTAACTGTGTGTAAACAAATGATTGATGTTAAATTGAGTTGTTCGTGTTACATAGCGATGCTTGAAACTATCTATCTATGTGAAGAAAAATGACTTCTGGCTTGTTTAAAAATGTTACCTACAAACTATTAGTCTACAATATATATATATATATATATATTTTGTCATCCACAGACAGAATGTTTCGTTCTATCAGAACTCTTCAGCGTGGCTAGACACGCAGGACACTCGAAGCCGGGATCGAAACCCGTCCGACTTTTCGTTAGACTAAGTTTCAGACCTCTCGGCCACCAAGCGGACCACGTTGGCTGAGGGAATTTTAAGGTATTTATTTTAGCAGCAGCAGCAGCAGCAGCCTTTATTTAGCATTAGATAACCTACAAGGGTTTATTTGGGAAAAAACTCAACCAACAAACCAGTATATAAATATACAATGAATGCAATTCTCTAACCTGTAGGTATAAAAAAAAAACCTAAATAGTTTGATATGTTATTAAAATCAATCAATCAAGATTATAGCTGAGAAAAAGCAAACTTTATGCGGTTTTTAAAGTATGAAAAAAAGAATCAAAGACATAAGTAATTGAATAAACATTAATAATGATTCAAGGTTTTTCTTGAAAGATTTCTTATAATTTTTCTTAAGTTAAAGAAAATTAAACTTAATGTTTAAATTGGCCTCTTTATGAAAATCCGATCGTTTTTAGATATGGATTACCATTTTAGAAATATAAATATTCTGCAGCCTTTTCCCGCTTTTATAGATTATCTTGGCTAAATATTAACGTATCCCGATAATATTTCATTTATTAGGCCATATCAAATACATGTACCATGTAATTTCCAATGTGAACATTCACTTTTAATAAAAAAACAAAAATTGCTATTACAAAATGGATACCAAAATAATGTAGCAAAAATATTTTGGATGCCAACCATTGAAATTAACCATGGCAATTAAATCTAGCAAATTAGCATAAAGCTCGAGTTAAAAAAAAAAGAACCAAATAATGGAATCAGATTCCTACGTAATCGTTTCTGTAGTTGTAATGTAGATGTTGCCTACCACCACTAGCAAGTATGTGACTATCAGGAAAATGTAAATCACACAAATTGTTGAAGATGAGAGGAGGTCAGATTCGAGATTGAAATATTTTTGAAAAAGAGTCAGTCACCGAGAATGCGATAAGTCAAGATCTATATTTCAAGGCTTAGTGAAATCGCCTTCACTCATCGCTAATAGACGATTTCAAGATGACTTTGACGTCCTCCTCAGTAAAAACTACTCGACGTATTTCAACGCTCTTCCAACTGGTTTGAGGGAGATATCACACGAAATAAACACGAGAGTCCGTCTTTTCCTTTCCTAATATGGAGAATCTCTTCATCTTCTCGTCTCCTTAATTTTATCGGGCAACCTTTTTTCAGAAAGATTTCAAGAAGCCATTACACGGCAAAGCATCTAAAAAGTTATGAATGATTAATCGTGAAAATTCAAGTTTATCAACATTTGAATATCAATAAAATCCTATGATGCTCAGAGGTTTTTTTATCGTCGAAATAAAAGTTGGCGACCGTAGTCGAGAGCGACTTGAAGGATCCCTTTTCAATATCTACAACACCAAGGTGTAGGGAGGGGGTGTCCTCGTGGTGTAATGGTTAAAGCGATGGACTGCGGAATCGAGTTCGTACTCCAGTTGCGCTATTACGTTCACTTTCGGGCAAATACCCTTGAGAAAGGTATGAACACCCTTATCCTCCCAGCTATGGGTTAAATAGTACCACTATTGTTCTTCTAGGAGAATGGCTTTGGCATTGAATAACCTAAAAAGAGTTGATATGCCATTAAACAAAGAAACCAAACCAAGGTGTAGGGGAGGGCGCTACTCCTTTCCCTGGATTGTTCCACTTTACTCTTGATACGTACCTTATATTGCTGAGTGTTAAGCAAGGAGGTATCAAGTACCATTTTTAATGTCTTTGGTATGACGCAACCTGGGATTGAACCCAGGTCTCCTGAACCATTAGTGAACACTCTACCCACTGTATGCATGAAAATTCTAATCGTAAATATAAACAAGCATTTGAATGATATTAATCATGGAAACATTAACAGTGAAATTTCATTCCTGTCCATACACGTCTTTCAATTAAATAAATCAACTTCGACATGGTTTTTTAAAAAGTTTATATAGATCTACCAACCCCTTCTACACAAGCTGGGCGTGACACAAGATAAACTTTTACGTGGGGGTTTTCAGGTTTGAATCCAGAGTTTCTTTCTTCTAGACCGACTGCTACACCAACGTTAAAGAACCTAACATTATTTTTTTACCCATGACTGTGTGGTAGATGGGAGAATTTTATTCGGGGAAGTTTTAATGACGTGACACCGCCACCTTATAGATATACATATTTGCTCACATACAGACACACGTTCTATGCAAATTTGATCATACAGCACACGTATAAAATATGTATAAGTAGCGCCATTAGCAGTCGGTTGACTCATACACAAGTAAAAAGTCAAGTTTGCGACCGTAGACGAGGGCGACTAGAAGGCTCCCTTTTCAATAACTACTACACCGAGGTGTAGGGGAAGGCGCTACTCCTTTCCCTGGACGCTGCCGATCTCAGCAAACCCAACAAACTGGAAGGAGAATAGTCGGATTTATACCTTTCCAAAGGGCATTAGTGCTATAGGAAATGCAAACAACCTAGTCCAGGGTTTGAACTTGGGTCGCCAAATTCATTTCCAATGACGATAAATTTTATACGACGAGTGGCTTCCTTAAAAGCATAAAAGTTTATAGACTGAAGGGATATATACCAACGCAGAAATGAATAATGTGTTGCATATTGACTCTTGACCGAGCTTTCAATCAGAGATTGTCTGCACGGGACGTGCATATGAAAGTAAGCGAAAGCAGTCACGTGGTTCAACGGAAACGTGTGGGCGTAATGAAATGATATATGCAGATACATACGTGAGATACGGTCAGTATGAGTTTGAGTCAGTCTCAGCTTGTGGTCACGAGAGTCCGCGCAAGTGTCAGGGCGCCCTGCTTGGGGCAAAGACCAACGGTGGGCCTCCGGCTGAAGTTTTGATGAATGTAGAGTACCCATTCATTGTCATTATTAACGTGACCTGTGGGTGTGAATACGGCGGATGTTGACAGATAGATTGATAAGACCGGTGTGATCACCGAAATATCATCATGTTCACAGGTGCTGTGTATCAGAGGATGCTGAGACAGCTGCATCCGCTCAAGGATAATATCAACAAGATGATTGCCGAAATGTCACCATGCCCACAGGTGCTGTGAATACGGTGGATGTTGAAAACAGGTGCATCCGGTCGAAGATATCGGAATATCACCTGAACTGTGGGCGTGGTTGAATTCGGTGATAGTGGCAGATGCGTACGCCTACAGAACCGGGCTTGGGCAAGTAGCCAATGGGAAGCAGACAATATAACCAACGGAAAGAAAAGAAGTGAGACGTGGGAGTAACCATAGTTAATGAAAAAGAGGAATTGCTGCAGGTCACGTGAGAGTTGTAGACTATGTAAGTTCCCGAATTTCGGCTAAAGTCAGTTGTTCACTGGCTCTTCCGTCTCCCGACAGCTCCTTCGTGTGCGCGAACTCTCTGCGATTGCTTTTCTGCTCCACACAAGTATCATCGCCAAAAATAAAAATATAATCTTATATTTTTATATACATACGTGTTCCTCGTTGCTAATAACGACACAGTATACAACACCGGATCGACCTTAATGTAGCTTGGTAGTAACTGTTAGGGTCCCATCTAGAAGTCAAGTAGAACTTTTCAGCTATTTACAAAGAATTATTATTATTATTTATTTGAAACAATATAGCTATGTGCAAATTATTTGTATTGCATAGGAATACTTTATAAGTAGAATAATAAATGCTAAATACCAATACTTGAAACCCTTTTTTACAGTGTGCAAACAAATGATTAATACTAAATAGATTTATTCACATTTGATTGGTATATTAGAAATCATTTAACTGTGTGCAAACAAATGATTAATATTAAATAGAATTATTCGCATTTTATTATTCGCAAATTACTCGTTCCAAAATAAAGTCACCTATAAACTATTTGTGTACAAATAATATGTATAAACAGAATTTGGCATTAAATAACACACAAGGGTTGATATGCTATAAAACAAGCTACCAATTAAAATTTTTTAAATATTTAAATTAATGATCTTTGAGAGGGTGTCCTCGTGGTGTAATGATTTAAGTGATGGACATCGTAGTAGGCGAGTTCGAACTTCTATTGCGCTATTATGTTCACTTTCGCTCAAATACCCTTGGGAAAGGTATGAACCCCCTTATCCTCCAAGCTATGGGTTAAATAGTACCACTACTGTTCTTCTAGGAGAATGGCTTTGGCATTAAATAACCTACAAAGATTGATATGCCATCCAACTAATAGCCTTAGAATTGATATTTTTTTAAAATTATAATTCATGTTTACGTCAATTTAATTTGTTTTCACTCTTATTAAAAACATATTTGCGCTCATTTTCAAGACGATTATAAGCAGCCGTTTCTCACTTGTAACTTACGACAGTTTTTCCTAACTGCTACGACGATGAGAATAAATGTGAATGGAAAAAGCACGACAACACAATGCAGACGGATGCCCATCTAATTTTACCTAACTACGTAAGTTCTTAGAGTCACATATTTTATTGATTAGAACCTCGACAGAATCTACAACAATCACTATTAAATATAATATAGGAATCATTAAAACGCGTCTAAATATTTAATTTTGGTAAAATCATTATTTCTCTCTCTCTCTCTCTCTCTCTCTCTCTCTCTCTCTCTCACATACACACACACACACACACACTCACGCACATTCTAGAACTACACACACACACACACACACACACATATATATATATATATATATATATAATATTTATTAATAAAAATACTTAGTATCAGTGAAAGTGTTTATACCCATCCCACAAACCATCCAAGTAAGACGAAAAAGACATACGGAGCACAGCTGGAGATATAAAGACGAACACAAAAGTGACGTTATCATAAGGACTCCCACACATGGACACACCAGTGTTGGCTAACTAAAAAACCGTATATACATCAGCTCAGTGCAGACACAGAATGCAATCTAAAGAAGATGCAGGAGCGATCGACGAAAGGAACAAATAGCAAGACAGAATCAAGAAACTCCGTGCAACCAGCATGACAAGACGATATATATATATATATATATATATATAATTTAGGATAGTGTAGACACATAGTCAATAGCGCTTGGTGGGTGTCACTTTCTCTTCTATGTGATCGTCAGATCAAGTCTGACGAGGCAAAATAAATTGAGGATTAGTTGTGGCTCACGTATAGAGAAGTGGTGGCATTTAATGAAGCAAATTCGGTTGTCAGAGATCTACCTTTGGTGTAGTATCTTCTCCAAGCATTTTAAAAAAAGAAAAAAGAAAAATAGGGGATTGCTCAAACCCTTTTGTTACAGAGTCAAAAGAGATTGACCATATTAAAAATTTTATCGATTATGATTTTGTTCTGCTGATAGCACAGACGAGAAACTGACAATCCAAGCGCCATTGAATCTGTGTCACCGTCATCTTATATATATATATACGAGGATCATCAAAATAGGTTTCCAGACTTTTTTCGTATGGGCACTTTTATTGATAGTACACACATGAAACTCTAGTTCCTTCGAAGTAATCTCCCCCAGCTGCAATGCACTTGTTGTACCGTTCCAACAACTTCTGGAAGGCCCCATAGACGTCCTCTTGTGTGAGCGTGTCAATGGCCTTCGTCACAGCCTCTTTCATCTCCTCAATTGTCTCATAACGTCAGCCTCTGAGCTTAGGGAATAACCAAAAGTCACAAGGAGCAAGGTCTGGACTATAGGGACGGTGAGGAACTCTCTTGATGCCCATCTTGGTCAAATAGTCTGTGATAAGGATGGAGTTATGGACTGGTGCATTGTCCTGGTGGAAATGCCTCTGACCCGATCTGAAGAGTGCTGACCTCTTCCCTAGGAATCTCTTCCTGAACTCCCTTAAAACCTCAACATAAGTAACCCTAACCCAAACCCTTTGGCCAATTAACTGTGGTGTATTGACTTCCTTACTCCTCCCACACCTCTCATCATCTCTCACAGACTCCCTGCTTTCCTTGAATCTCTTACGCCACTCAAAAACTGATGCTCGATTCATGCAAGATGGTCGAAAAGCAGTCTGAAGCATACCATACGTTTCTGGGCATTTTTTTCCAAGTTTAAAACAGAATTTTATTGAATATCGTTCTTCTAAAGTGTCCTCACGTCCAGATTGCATTTTTGAAATTCACCAGCTGTGACAATTAGGCTTTAGTAGGGTGTATTCCAATTCCTGCTGTATCTGTTCATCTGAAGTTGAAATCATAAGAATTGGTCAGTCATCTCATAAGATGTATAACTATAGCATACTGATTTTTCAAGAGTCTACGCCAATTTTAAATGCCTGTACAAAAAAAGTTTTGA
Organism: Sepioteuthis lessoniana; assembly: GCA_963585895.1. Classification (NCBI taxonomy): domain Eukaryota; kingdom Metazoa; phylum Mollusca; class Cephalopoda; order Myopsida; family Loliginidae; genus Sepioteuthis; species Sepioteuthis lessoniana. Next base: position 128,084,061 of record OY757907.1, read on the forward strand.
AACTTATTGGATGAACCACGCATATATATGAAAGGAGTAGGCCCCTCCCCTACACCTCGGTGTAGTAGCTATTGAAAAGGGAGCCTTCGGATCTCCCTCGACAACGACTACGAAATATATATATAAGGGAACCCCAACTGATTTCCATGTCAATTTTTTTGTGCAAAAATCGACTCGCGAAACTAATTTTTGTATCAGTATTTTTGCATTTATTAACCAACCAGCACATTCAGAGTAGGTTTTTTTATTTATTTCTAGGTACTTCGCGGAAGACAATATTTGACTTGCCGCGAAAAATTTGAAGAATTAAAACAAAAAATTTTGGTCGATTTCTTTTCCCTCCCAAAATACAGTTTCTTAGCCAGTTAGATCCATAGATAAATCATCACCTTTTAAACTAATTTCGATAATAAGAGGATTCATACCTTTTGCAAGGGTATCAATGCTTTATAAAATGACATCAGCTTCGTCCAGGATTTGAACTCGTGTCGCCTTGTCCACTTCCTATAACAATGTCCATTATACCACGCGCACTTTCATCCGCTATATATATATATATATATATATTATAATGTTGAGAACAATATATATATATATATATATATATTGTCATCCACAGACAGACTGTTTCGTTCTATCAGAACTCTTCAGTGTGGCTAGACACGTAGGACGCTCGAAGCTAGGATTGAAACCCATCCAACTTTACGTTGGACTAAGTCTGAGACCGTTCGGCCAACAAGCGTACCACGTTTGGCTAAGGGAATTTTTAAGGTATTTATGTAGCAACAGCAGCAGCCGTTTGTTTACATTTTTTGTACCCTAACTGTCTGATTCTCGTCTATGAGATGATTGGCCAAATTCTTTGTCTGATAATCGCATAGGCGTAAAATTAATGGTTACTTGGTACCGTCGACTATATATCTACTCTATCCTTAGAAGTATATTATCTATCACCGATATTGAGTACTGTAATAATTACACCAAACTTTGTCACCAATATATATTTACATATATATATATATATATATACAGAGAGAGATAGAGGGAGTGGGTAGAGAGAAAGATGGAAATAAATCCGACGGTATTTTAATAAGAAAATATGAAAAAACAAGATGTTCGACTGATATATGAATAATAAACCAACGTTTAATTTTTTTCGTTTTTTTTAAGCGATCTTCGAAGCGATATTATCACATGGTGTTAACTAATCAGAAAAATTTCTTCCAGATGAGAAAAATGAAACGAAAAACAAAAAAATGAGAAATGTCTATTATCAATTTGTTTTAAAATGTATGTGGCTTAATCAGTGTTCGAAAATGGTTTAATTAAGACGAAAACTGAAACGTAAGCTTTTTATTCATATATTAATTAATACATCCTCTGAACACCTAGTTTATTTACACACACACACACACACACACACACACACACACACATATATATATATATATATATATAAGTGTGCGTGTAGAAAAATCCCAAGGAACTTGCAAAATTCTAGAATAGCTTTAAGTAGGGCATACATTGTTAGTTGTAAAAAAAAAAGAACCTTTTTTAAATCATGTCTCGCCAGAGAAACACCGTGACAATCAAACAATAAAAAGAAGAGTTTTTTGGGGGTGGGGTGTCATCAATAACCTTGATTTATTCCCCCTAACTGATTGCTTGTCACGTGTTTCTCTGATGAGACGTGACCAAAAAAGGTCTTTTTTTAGAACTAACAATCTAAACTCTCCTTAAAGATATTCTTATATATATATATATAAGTGTATATATGTTTTCCTTTAACTAGAAAATAAAATTGCAATGCTTCTCTTGACACGAGAAGAAAATGAATTAAAATTGTACTTCTAAATTTCAATTCTAATCTTCTTCAAACTGTCGCCATGTTGGTTTTCAACAAGTGGATGAAGATAATGTCGATGTTTGGGGAGAAAAAAAAAAAAAGAAAATCATCTTCATTTAAAATCCATCATCATTAAATATTTTGAACAATCCAAAATACTTCTGTTGCAAAATCTGCAAATAACTTCTACTTTTTTTTTATTTCTCAATTAATCTGTAACCAGGAAACTAAAAAAAGAATCAGCCATATTGGATATTTCATCATATTTTTAGATTTTAATTCTTTTTATATTTTTTTTTATCTAATCTCGAATTTTTGAAAATACAGAGAATACGTGAGAATTTATTTTTTATTCTTTATTAATTTAGAATTATAATTATCAGCTGTTTCTGCCTGCAACAACATTAATGATTGTACTTATGCTAATATTTTTTTGTTACGTGCATTGCTTCAGTCCGTGTATGATGTGAAAGCCGCCCACATGAACATGAAACAAAGTCTAATACAGGAACTTATGCTCTACGGGTTCAAACTGAGCTATAACGCTCCGGAAATAGCCAAAAACATTTGTTATGCAAAAAATGAAGGTACGGTTGATCTAAGTACAGCAATCAGAAGATTTATGCTCCAAGTCATACAGACAAATCCAACGAGTAGCACTTGGAGATTTTCAGGAGAGCTCCTCATCTCACTGTTCAGTATGGTCACCTTCTCAGCCTCAACAAAAGGGTTAAAAGTTGCAGAATAGTGCCTCGTGTTACTAAAATATTGCAAAACATTTGACTCACCCTAGTTTTTATTTACCTTTCTTCAAGAGAAAATATGGCACAGAATAGGTTTAATGTTTAATGATGCCACTTCGGTAAAACTGCTGTTTGAGGCAAAAATGGACAGTTTTCTCGGTCACTGTTGCGAAGGTGTCAGAGCGATCTTTAACTTTTTTCTAAAGTGCTAGACACACTACAACAATTCATTCTGAAAAATGGAAGAAAATTGTTTGAAACGTTGTGTCAGCAGAGGAAGGGATAATTTAGGAGACAATTCTTGTAGATAAAGCAATTAATTTGTTTTTCGGAAACTTCAGTTTATTTTTAGACTCGCAGACACTTAGAGCAGCGGTTATCATCTTCGAAAATAGTTTAGATTAGTTTCTTTGTTGAATGGCATATCAATCTTCATGGGTCATTTAATGCCAAAGCCATCTTTACCGAAGAACAGCAGTGGTGCTATTTAACCCGTAGCTGGGTGATAAGAGGATTCACACCTTTTACAAAGAATAAGGGGATTCAATACCTTTCCTAAGGGCATTAGTCCAAAAGTAAATGTAATCGCCAGACTAGAGTTTTTACTCGCTTATTTTGAAGCTGCAATCCAGTACTTTGCCCACATCGGCTCCTCAGGAAATTGAATCACTAACGTTACCAGACTTATGCATTTCACTTTGTGCTAATACCCTATCACTTCTGCACCAGCTATGGGGCAGAAGAGATTGGGCATTAGCATGAAGACAGAACACAAATGATCTGACCAGAATATCTTGGAGAAATCGGGTTTCCTGCATAGCTTAATAGTAAAGAATATCTGCTTCTTTAGGCTTGGTTTGGCACCCAGTCTAGGAGTAAGAAAAGTAACAGAGAAAAATATAAAATAAGAAAGCCCGTTTCTTTAAGTTTTATGTTATTGCATAATGATCAAAGAGAAAATTAAGAAAATGCCCAATGAATCGTTATTATTCAGGGCTATTCAAATAGAGGTCACTCTGACGACTGGGGCGGCAGAATACACGGATTACCCTTCTGCAGAAGGGTAACACCCACATCAATGGACCCACCTATTAGCCATAGGTAGTGACCGGATGATGGGATCCTGGTGACTCGGCAGTTCATCACGTGATCACATGACCTATAACACTCCACTTCGTCTATCACTCGGGCAAGATTGGCGGTCGGAGAGGCCCGATCAATCGGCTGGTTATGTCAAGCCTTAGCACCTGTATAATTAAGTCCAGATCGTATTCAACAAATTGCTCTTATGGCGGACAAACACCAAACGCTTTTAATCTGACAGGAGCTCGAAGGTTGTTTCTGAGGATCAACTGCACCAAGAGAAAAAAAGAATCAATCACTGTTTAACTTTTAGACATTGGGCTTTAGTTACTGAAAGCCTAAAATTTATCTACAAAGAATTCGCTTACAAATCATATATATATATATATATATATATATATATACATACATAGAAGTAAAGTAAAACTGGTGACCGGAGTCGAGGGTAACCAGAAGGCTTCCTTTTCAATAGCTACTACACTGAGGTGTAGCGGAGTGCGCTACCCCTTTCCCTGGATTGCTCCACTTTACCCTTGATACGTACCTTATATTGCTGAGTGTTAAGCAGGGAGGTATCAAGTAACATTTTTAAAGTCTTTGATATGACGCGACCTGGGATTGAACCCAGGTCTCCCGGACCATTGGCCAACACTCTACCCATTAGGCCAACAACGAAATAGAGGAGCCTGTCTATAGACTAAGTCAAGTGAAAACAAATTGCTAAAACGAAATAAGTCAATTGATATCAAAGTGACGACATATTAACAAAATTTCTTCTGTATACTATTTCCTATTTATTCTCGTCTATATAGGCAACTCGATTAATATACTCATGTGTATACATGTATACTTATATATATTTGTGAATGGTTTTCTCGTGTGTGTGTGTGTGTGTGGGTATGTGTGTACTTCCACCTGAAGACGTGGTTTTGCACCACTATACAATTACGATTGATTGGACACGTTTCTCAATTTCCCACCAGATGATTGTACACACCTCACGAAAGTAACAGACTTCGTGTTCATAATTTGATATTTTTCGAAATTATATATATCAACATATATCATTAAGTCATGCTAATAGCACGGAATTCCCTGACTCTTTCAAGCCAATCGTTCAAATCATCCATCACTTCTGACAGGTCTTCTAGACTGCATTCACTGTCTGTACAAAGATGCTGTATGTAAGACCTACTTAAACAACAGTGCCCAGCATGTTTTATTCGTCTTACCAGAATGGTTTGTGGTATGGAAGGTAACTGACCGTACAGCTGCTGCTTTGTGAGATTATATATATATATATTAAATAATAACCCGGTAAAAAAAAACCTGGCAAGTGATTTGAAGATTAAAATATACAACGAATCACTGTCAAGGGGAAAATATATATATTGGAAAAAAAAAAAGAAAAGGCCAACCTTGTCATACCAATTGAAAAAAAAATCAAAAGCCACGCAATTGGTTGGTCAAAAGAAAAAAACCCACCGTTCGGACTGCTAAGCTACAATGCAAAAGTGCTCAATACTTAGTATAGCAAACTAGTATCGATGATTACTTGATGAGTCAGGAACTAACCTACTATAGTTTCGTCTAAGCGGCTCATCAGGGTACCTAATCCCGATTAGGTACCCTGATGAGCCACTAATCCTGATTAGGTACCCTGATGAGCCGCTTAGACGAAACTATAGTAGGTTAGTTCCTGACTCACTAAATTATTATCGATATATATATATATATATATATATATATATCTTTAAGAAAAACAAAAACCGGTCACATTAGACTTTTGTTTTTCTTAAAGGAATTATTGCTCTGTCAGTTACATTGAGCTCTTTACCTGGAAAATTTAAATGTTCATAGTTGAATGATTTTTTGTCCTGACGGAATTATTCTCGACTCCGGTTTAACTGGACTGAATAATACACATATATATATATATATATATATATATATATATATATATACATATATATATATAGAAAGAGAGAGAGAGAGAGCATTTTCTGTGACGCAGTGGCTAACGTGATGGATTGTAACATCGTAGTAAGCGAGTTCGAACTTCAGTCGTGCTATTACGTTCATTTTCGGGCTAATACCCCTGAAAAAGACATGAACCCCTTATCCCTGCAGATAGGGGCTAAATAGTTTTACTACAGTTTTTCTTTGGCAGTAAAAACCCACGAAAGCAAATGAAAGCATAAATAAGTAGATAGATTTTGTCATGAAATGGCTCGATAAATGCAAGTTCGGAAACAGGTGCCATACAGGGTCGAAGGGTTTCAGGAAATATTCCAATACGAGGATTTGAATGAGGGTTTTGTTGAAAGCTGCGCGCTGCTTTACTGATACATGTCACGTAATAGAAGAAGAAAAAAAGAAGAAATGAAAAAAGTAACTTTGAATTTTAATTTGTTGATTTTCAGAGTTGTTGGGTTTCGTACACAAAAACAAAAAAAGTCGGATTTAAACTGTCCTCTCCAGGGAAGGGGGACGGAGAGAGAAATTAGTATGATTTTGATTAAGAATTTCTTTTCCTCCTCTCCGAAATAGCTGCTTGAAAACATACTCACGAATCAAGGGTTCGAACTCCAGTCGTGATAATTCGTTCACTTTCAGACTAATACTCTCGAGAAAGCTATGAACCCCATTATCCCCGCAGCCATTGATTGAATAGTACTACTACTGTTTTTCTACAAGTATGGCTTTGGAATTACATAACCCAAGAAGGTTGAAATGTCATCAAATAAAGAAACCAACACAAAGTTAAAGGTTGGCTCAAAATGTAAATACCAAGAAACCAATCCGTGAAATTAAAACTTAAATGCATATTTGTCAAATCTTAAGTCATCACTATGAAAAACAACGAATAACGGCTTTTGAGTTCTGCTAAGGATCAATCGACATCTTAAAACCCCGACTAAATAACAGATAGATAGATAGATAAGAGTAAGAAGATAAGTATACAGACAGATATCTTTTTTTAACAGTTTGAAAATAGAATCTAATAATTAACAAAGGGATTTAAAAAATGTTAACATACTTATGGAAGCATCTTTATGATATAATTTCAAACCGTCTCCACATGTTTAATATCCCTTTCAATACATTCTTTTAATATTCCACTGCTGATTTAAAAATGTTAATATTTCTATAGGGGTATCTTTATTAGAAAAGCAGAACTCCTATTACTGAGACCAACCAGGGAAGATTACGATAATTTGTTGACAGGAATGGTGAATTGGTGGCGATTTTAAAACCATAAAAGAACTCGCATGTTGACATTTTTCAAACAACCTGTATATCTATTAGTTCAAGAGTGAGAAATTACAAGCAAACTATATATATATATATATATTTGTTTTTTATGCTTTGTTTGATGTTAAGATTTGGGGTGAGAGGTCTTTTCAAAAGCATTCTATAATTTGATTAATTTGTGCCGCTAATTCGATATTTATTTTGTCTTAACACAAAATCAGACAAATGGATGAAGGCAAAAATTATCCGTGTATTATGCTGCAAAGATGTTGAGATTATTCAGTTTAGATGGGGAGGTATTGTTTTGGAAGTGAAATCTTAGAGAAACAGGCACTCTCCAATTTATGCCAACTCTCACTCGAAGACAGAATACAACTGATCGAAGCAAAATATCCGGGAGAAATCAGGTTCAGTATATAATTGTCAGAATTGTATCGCCAAGAAATCATATTGAATAGCCTGCCATATAAATTGACAATGGGAGTGATTTTTTTCCTTATGTCGTTAACCATTGACGTCATAAGGACAAAATGTAAATCCCGGATAACGTCTTGCCGCAAGGTATTGATTAACGAGCTCACTTTACAGATTCTACTCTATAAGTTATATTTGGTCCTTACTCATGCAATTAGTACATGAAAATTATATATACTATTAAAACACACACATACACACATATATGTATATATCAAAATATTATGGAGGTGGTGGTGGTGTAATCGTTGCTGTCGTAGGGGAATAGACCTGGCGAATTGAATTCAAACGAGGCTGTTAGGATTTCACATAGTGTTGGGAAAGGTATGAATCCAATTATTCTATTTCCACTTAAGGGTAAATAGTAGAGTAAGCTGCGCTCTTTAACCCTGGTATGACAACCTGTCTAAAAGAAGGAAAACTCTGATTTTTAACCCGTTATGCACCCTTGGTGTTGCATTTTGCTCAACGGAGGGGTTGGGTAAACATATGTAAATATCAAAACATGCATATTAAAATATCATATGTACATTAAAACAAACATATATATTTAAGCATATTGCATATATTTATATTATAACACATTATGTGTGCTTAATCATACATATATATGTATATAAATTGGTTTTGTTTCTTTGTTTAATGGCATATCAAACTTTGTGGGTTATTTAAAGCTAAAATCATCCTTGTAGGAGAACAACAGTGATACTATTTAACTCATAGAAGGGGGAATAAGGAGATTCATATCTTTCTTTAGGGTATTTGACCGAAAGTGAACGTAATATATATATATATATATATATATATATATATATATATATATATGTATATATATATCGGATGTGGAAGGAAAATATGGAATAATTTATGAAAGGTTTTTTAGTTTGATTAATCCAATTCTTTAAAAAGATGCAATAAATCTAAAAATTCAAGATTAGCTCCATTATTCAAGCACTTTTTCATTAAAATTCTGCCCAATATGAGTGAGCAAGAAAAAATAACATAGAATCTATGATTTGCTTATCTCCAAAAACAAGCATTAAAGAAATTGGAGTTTCTTTATGGCCTCCCTCAAGCCCATTGATTATACTATATGGAGCATTTTAAAAAACAAAACAAATGCAACTTTCCCTCCAAATATTGGTTCGCTTAAGACTGCTATTAAGAAGGAATGGAATAAAATGTCAGGAAAATTCATTTTGAAGGTATGCAAACATTTCAAAGGCGTGTTGATACAATAACTGGAAAAAAATGGCAACCATATTGAGTAAATCTTCTGTTTTATGTCTATTTTCGTATGTAGTCCTATGCTAGTCACGGACCCCAATGTGGTGTGACTACTAGTCACAGTACTTGTTGTGGCTATTGTGTTCGTTACTACCACATTAGCTTCCGACTGTTAGCTTTGTCAAATCCTTCCGTGCCCACGTTGTGTTTGAAAGATCCACGGAGTGGGGTTGGCACAATTCAGCCGGATCTTCTTCCGACGGTCAGATAATATGAGAGGCTAGATTGTCTAGCAACTCAAAGAATAGGGAAAACCCTTTGTTTAACAAACAACAAAAAAATTGTTTTTATTGAAACACGTTTGTGAGACAATAAAAAACAAACAAATGAGGTTTGCTTTCCAGGCATAAAGAAGAAGAATGAATATCGAGAGAGGAAGAGTGACGATCAGGTGCGGTCAGAGTCACGCTAACGTCTCGAGAGTCTGGGATTTTGAAATTTTGTAAAGTCTGAAGGTTGTTCAGAGTGACTCGGGTCTAGAATGGAAGGGACGCTTCTTTGGCAGTCTTGAGTTTCTTCTTGGTTCTTTTTCTCATCCTCTCTGAAGATTCGTTTTACCAACCTATCTTTTATAGGTCAATATCTGGGCAAAAAAAGGTTTCAAATTTGTTGGTCAATAAGAGACAATTAGGAGTTATATTCCCATTGGTCAGCCAAACCTAGTTCAGGATTATATCTTACAGGTATAGGGAAAACCCTTTTTAGATGCTTTGACCAATGGGAACAGGTTTAGAGCAATTGGGTTGAACAAAAAATTCTCAGCCTCACCTGACTGGATGAGCCATGCCCAGCTAACCTTTATTTAGGGTGGAGCAAAATTTAATCTCCCTTTTGACATTGACCTTTAAGATAACGACTAGAAAAATATGTTTTACGAAATGACCCATTTCATCATTATGATCGATGAAGTTATTTGACAACCGAAAAATTAAATAAATTCGCTGACCTTTAAAATCAAAAACAATTATCTCTCACTTAATGACCTTCAGGAACAATCAACCAGCTTTTGAGGTCAATTTAAACCTTGAACAAAATGATATCTATTTTAAGGATCTTTTTGTTTTTGATATATATATTAATATATATATTAATATATATTAATTTTTATATATTTCAAAAATTTTAATTTTTACATATTAATTAAGTATTTAGCCGCACATGGTGTCACACTTATTTTATTGTTTATTTTTCAAAATTAAAATTAGACTTGATTTATAATAGAGTGATTTATTATAACCTTATAATATTCCTTATTTTACCTCTGTACCCTGTATATATAAATTCATGCGCGCGCGCGTGCGTGTGTGTGTGTGTGTGTGTGTGTTAAGACGTATTGACCAACCAAACCAAGTCGGCTGGGGCTGTAGAATACACCGACTGCATCTCTGCAAAGAGGTAACCCCTACTCCCACAAAGAGTTCCCTAGATATGGCACTAAAATATCTGATGAGGACGTTCCTATCTTGGAGCTTTTGGAAATGTGGAGTAGTCCTTCATTGTCATTAATCTCAAGGGCCCGCTCTTATCTGGAGTAATAGTACCTGTTAGGGTCCTATCTAAGGATCAGATAGAAATATTTAATTATTTTCTATACTTGCAACCATTTTATTTCGTGCAAATAAATGATTGTTAAAATAAATTATTAGTGTTAGATAGCAATACATAGAAAAAGCATTTAATTGTTTGCAAATAAAACTATTTATGTTTGATAACAATACTTGAAACATGTAAATGTGCTCAAACAAATGAGCTCCTGTTCGTTTAAAAATTGTTACTAACAAACTATTTATTTACAAATCATATATATATATATATATATATATATATGTGTGTGTGTGTGTGTGTGTGTGTGTGTATAAAAACAAGGTTTGGCATCATATAAAGATGATTTGGCATTACATAACCTACAATGGTTGATATACCATAAAACCAAACCCAACTAAATCGTATATATTCAATATATATGTATAAAGATGATAATATATATGTATAAAGATGATAAATAACCAACAATAGTTGATATGCTATAAACATAACCAAACCAAATCATATATATTTAATATATATGTATAAAGAGGATTTGGCATTAAATAACCTACAATGGTTGATATGCCATAAAACCCAACCAAACCAAATCATATATATTTAATATATATGTGTAAAGAGGATTTGGCATTAAATAACCTACAATGGTTGATATGCCATAAAACTCAACCAAACTAAATCATATATACTTAATATATATGAATAAACAGGATTTAGCATTGAATAATATAAAAGGGTTAATGTGCTGTAAAACATAATCAACCAACCAACCAACCATATCAACTTACCAACAGGAGAGGGTTTGGGTAAATATATTTTTTCACCAAATGACATTTTAACGGTTTCTTAGCATATAATTAGGAAATTAATTCGCTATTTTTTTTTTATATACAACCTTTTCAATATTTATATTAATATAATTAGTGATGGATGCCAACAGTGTAAAATGTGTGTTTATCTTACAGTCTTTATCCTTATTGAAATGATTATAATTGAAGGTGAAGTTCCTTTTTTGACGGAAAAGCTAATATATTAATGTCATTTTCAGACGTGAAAGCTCGATTATTTTCTAATGAAATTTTCGCTGCGTTTTTCGTTGAACGGGGATTTTATTCCAACCAATTCATTTTCTGAGATGTTAAATGAATTTTTGCGAGACATACCAGTGAACTGATACTCCCAAACGAAGCTCTGGGGTGATTATTTCGGAACAAGGTCACAAATTTAAAAATGTCCATGGTGTAGATCGAACTCACGCCAGTTGAATTGTAAGATACAAACTCCGGTTTGGTTTGTTCGGTTTGTTGGGTTTTATAGCATATCAACCTCTTATGGGTTATTTCATGCCAAATTCTGTTTATATATATATATATATATATATATATATATATATATATATATATATAAATTGTTAGTGTATAATTTGTAGTTTAACATGTTTAGACAAACCAGAGCTCACTTGTTTGCACACAGTAATAACTGAAGCTATTTTAGCTAACACCAGTACTTCTACCTAATGTTAGTAATTTGTTTCCAGTGTTAAGTGATTGCGAGAATGGAAAATAAATCAGTCTACATTTTTGATAGGAGGCTTGTTCTTTTCAAAAAGTTCAATATATGCTTTGGGTCGATAATTCTAAATAGTTTGTTCATATTGTCAATATCATAAAACTTTCGTCGAATGTTGGTTAATTTTGTGCACTCAATCAAGATGTGTTTTATAGTGTATTGGTTTCCACATGGACATTTAGGGGAAGGCTTATCTTTTAGAATGAAGGAGTGGGTTAATCTAGTATGTCCAATGCGCGGCCGTGCAAGATTGGTTTCTTCTCTTCTGGTATTATTAGGATCCAGCTTCCGTTCTTTTAAAATGGGCTGTACTTGGAAGAGCTTGTTGTGGGGGAGGGGGTTCTCCCATAATTGTTGCCATTTCTTTATTATTTGCCTGATTTTCGCTTTGTGGTCAGTATATGGTATTTTTTATTTTTTATCGGACACCATATTGAGAGCAGCTTTAGCTAATGAATCTGCTTTAACATGTCCCTGGATTCCTATATGGCTTGGGATCCAGCAGAATATCACCTTTTTGCTATGGTTAATGGAGTTGGGTTTGTTTAGAAGCTTGACAATGAAGGGATTATCAAATTGGTATTTTTAAGAGATGGAGTCTGAATGAATGATAAACTTTTGCTTGTTAAAACTAATTTAAATACCAAATTATTGCACAGATTTCGGCAGAAAATATGGAGGCCTCTTTTGGGCGGCGTTTTTTCAAGGTTTTCTTGTAGAGAATTGCTCCACATCCGGTTCCATTGTTGCTTTTGGAGCCATCCGTGAAAATGTGTAAGTGATTGGGATATCTCTCCTGAATACAGTTTAGTTCCTATTGGTAGGTTAGGGGATGAGTTTTATTTTTAGGGAGCTTGTTTAAATCAATGATAACCACAGGTTGCTTTAGTAGCCAAGAAGGAGAGCTTAGTTGTATGTATCATGAATATTTGTTAGTGAAATGTCTGTGTCTTCCAGTATGTGTTTCATGCGAAGACCGAATGTTTTTATAGTCTTTTCGCTTTGCTCAAATAGGTTTTGCTGTTTGGGATTTAAAGTGCAGTCATAAGCCGGATTGGATGGTAGGGATTTACTGTGGTATTGTAGGCCTAATTTTGTAAATCTAAGTTTTAGAGGTGGTTCGTAGGCTCCAGAATAAAGGCTCTTCACTGGGGATGTTCTAAAAGCCTCTGAGAGAGTTTCAATCCCTCATGGTGGACTACCTGTAATGATTTGAGGTAGGATTTTCCAGCTGCTCCATATATGAAACAATTATAGTCAAATTTTGAGCAGATAAAGATTCTATGTAATTTCAGCAAGGTGTGCTGGTCTGCACCCAAGTCTTTGTGGGCTATTACACGAAGTAGTCTTAATGTTTTGCTACATTTCTCTTTTATATATTTTATCAAAAATAACGCCGTGAGATTTGTACTGGTCAACGACTGGAATTTCTGATCCGTCCAGATTTAATATAGGGTTATAATACATTTTTCTTAATTGATAAAAAATACACGCACTGAGTTTATTTTTTGGAAATTTTAAAGCCGTTTATCGTTGCCCATTTGTTTATTTTTTATGCTCTGTTGTAGTTGACGTTCTGCTGTACGCGTATATTTGATTGTAGAGGTGATGCAGACGACATCAACGAAAAAAATACTTATCAACTCTAGGATTCAGGCAGCTGGTGATGCTATTGATTTTTATGTTGAAGAGGATTACTGACAGTATACTCCACTGAGGGACTCCCTCTACTTGATTTTGGATGTTTGATAGGGTTGAACCAATTCGGACTCGGAATTTCCTATCCGAAAGAAAAGCTTTTATAAAGTTTGGAAGTCTGGGTTTCAATCCCACGTTGCGTAGGTCATTCATTATACCATACCTCCAAGTAGTCTCGTATGCCTTCTCTTCGTCAAAGAATATTACAACGAGATTTTATTTTTGTATAATTGCCTCTCGTATGGAGGTTTCTAATCTGACCACATGATTCATTGTTGATCTTCGGTTCCTAAAGCTGCATTGGAAGTTGGTAAAAGATTATTGGATTCTATGAACCAAACTAGGCCTTTATTGACCATTCGTTCCATGGTCTTACACAAGCAGCTTGTTAAAGCAATTGGGTGGGCGATAGTTTGATGCGTAAAGATTATTCTTTCTGGTTTAGGTATTGCAATGATGGTAGCTAGTTGCCATGATTCTGGAAGTTTGCTATTTTTCCAAATGTCGTTTAATGCAGTAAGTAGGTATTCTAAGGATTTTGAAGGTATTTGTCTGCGAAATTCGCAGTGAATTTCATCTGGTCTGATTGCAGTGTTGTGGAATGTTTGGATGGTTTCTTTTAGTTCTGATAATGAAGAGAGTTCGTTGTAGCTTTCAGTGTTGCCCAATTTAAAATTAAGCTTTTGTTTTTCTTTTTTGTCTTTGTATTTGTGAAATCTGTGTTGGAGTTTGTGGTGGAGGAATTTGCTTAGAAGGTCTCAGCTAGTGTGTTGGCAATATCTGGAGATTTGAGTATTATCTTTAATGAAGTGTTTGAGTGGAGTAGACTGGTTTGGGCCAGAAATTTTGCGGATCATTTTCCAGATTATTTCTTTTGGTGGATGAATTAAGTTTATTTATATGATTTTACCAATTAATCTTTTTAGCTTGTTTGATGGTTTTCCTTGCCTTTGCTCTGAGCAATTTAAAAGAATTTAGATTGCTTGTCAATTTTTTTTTTTTTAATTCGCGGAGGGCAACATTTTGTAGTCTGATTGCTATTTTGCACTCATTGTTAAACGAGGGTGTGTTGCGCCTGTTTGAGGGTGAGGTTTTTGGTATAGTTCTATTTGCTATTGCAATTACTGTTTCAGTGAAATGTTTTATTAGAAGTGTTTTATTTGGGTGTTGAACCAATCTTCTATTGCATAAGGTTTTAAATTGTTGCCAATCGGCCTTATTTGTTTTCCAGCAGGGAGACCTGTTGTTGTCATGGATAGGTTGTATGATTTCCAGTATCATGGGGAAGTGGTCACTGCCACAAGGATTGTCATGGGCTTTCCATGTGTAATCTGTGTAGGTTGAAGGATCAGATAGAGTAATGTCGATAGCTGAGGTGGAGCCGGTAGATAGGTTTAAGTTGGAGATTTTTAATTTAAGTTACATAGATTGTTGCTATTGATTACCTTCTCCTGATCAGTGCCTTTTTTGTTGGTTTTCAGGCACCCCGATAAAGTATTGTGATTGTTAAGGTCACCAAGTAATATGTGCGGGTTAGGAATTTGTTCGATTAGTTTATCCAAATTTTTGTCGTTTATGGGATCAGGTAGAGGTATATAAACAGAGCAGATATTTACTGGTTTGTGAAATGTAGTTTTGACAGCAATCACTTGGAGTTCACTGTTGATTTGCTGTTCGGGTATGTCCTTCCTAACGAGGATAGAGACACCTCCAGAAGCCTTGTGTTCATTTTTATATATGTGATTATATGACTGAAAGTATTTTATGTTCAACTGGTTCTTATCTTTGAGGAATGTTTCTTGGGGTTATATTTATTTACGAGTGGTACTATTTACCAACCCCTCCGCTCGGGCAGGATATGACACAAGGTCAATTTTTAAGCGGAGTTTAACAGGTTAGAATTCAGAGTTTTCCTTCTCCTAGACTAGTTGCCTCAACAAGGCTGAAGAACCTAGTCTGTCCTACTATTTACCCATAGCTGGAGGGAGAATAAGGGGGTTCATACCTTTCCCAAGGGTATTTGCCCGAAAGTGAACATAATAGCGCGACTGGAGTACGAACTCGCGTACTACGATTCCGCAGTTCATCGCTTTAACCATTACACCACGAGGACACCCCTGCAAATTTATTTACGAGTGGTAACAGTTCTTTGGAATTAGCTCTAATTCCTTTACATTTCCATTCAATCAATTTGTTAAACATTTTTTATTGAATTTAATCCGGACAGTTCCACAGAGTTATTTCATCATCATCATATCGCGCTGGTAGCACGGATATCCCTGACCCTCTCTCGCCACTCCTCCCTATCGTTCATCGCCCTAGGAAGGTCTTCAGGACAAGATCCCGTGTCCTCACATAGCTGCTGAATGTATGTTCGTGCTGGTCGTCCTGCTTTTGCACGGCCATGTGTGGGGGTCCATAAGAGTACATCACTTATGGGTTCGTCCCTGCTTCTCCAGCAGTGTCCTGCATGTCTGGCTCGTCTAACTTGAATAGTTTTCGTGATAGGGGGTAGGTGGCCGTACATTTACTCTGGGCTGTTTGTTGATTTATTCTTTTGGGTTTTAGGTTTAGTTAATTAGGGGCTGCTCTCTGTTTCCATCTTTTCTAATAGTCTGAATTTATTCATCGTTTCTGTATTTTCTGTTTCTTGTATTTTTGGTTTTGGAGTAGGTTTTTGTTTATCTTTAAGTGTTTTTTTTTATTTGGAGAGGAGTCTGTAGAAGCGGGAAATCGTATTGGGGATCTTTTGTCTTTTGATCTAATTTTAGTAAGAGATTTTTTACAGGGTGTTTTTATCGGCCTTATGGTTGGTGTTATTGCCATATTCTCATCAGTATCGGTTTTCCCCAATCGGATCTGTGTTTGGGTGGATGATCCCTCTTTGTTTTCAGCAAAATCCACTGATGTAGTTGATGCATCTGTAGTTCTGGGGGTATCAAGTGAGGCTTTCCCAATCGCCCGGCTCCAATTGAATTAAGGTTTTAACAATCGTTTCACACTTTCATGAAGATTTGTTACGCTGAATTGCTTGGGAATATGTAGTGGTCTTAGAGTCTACTACTAATTTAAGGGCTTCATGGTAAGGAATATTATTCTGGTGTTTTTTCCTTCTCTTGACTCCAACTCTCACAAGATCTTGCGTACACCGGGTGATCACCACCACAGTTGGCATGTTTACATGGGAATTGACAGTCATTAATATGGTGGTCAGGATATTGTTGACATTTCCTGCACACTTCACGCCCTCCACAATTATCCTCATGGTGGCTATATTTTTGGCATTTGTAACATCGCAACGGGTTGGGTATGTATTGCTCGACCCTCTCCATTGTATAGCCGACTTTTATTTTTTCGGGTATTTTTTGGGGTGTTAAACTGCATTATATATGTATTTGTCTCTATTGTTTTCCCTTCTTTTTTAATTGACATTCTTTTTACTTAAGTCACACCTTGCTTTTTTTTATCTCTCTTTTTATTTCTTCGATGGTGCATAAAGAGAGTTCTTTACTTCTCACAACACCCTTACTCACGTTCAGGGATTTGTGAGGGTAAGTTTTGACACTGATATTGTGAAACTTTGTCATTTTCAGTAGAAAATCAGCATGTTTCCTCTTTTCCACCTCGGCAAGTGGAGTTTGATTTTTTAATTTTTTGACAGTAATTGGCGTTATATTTGTTGATATTATTTTTTTCAATTATGAAGGGTGATAAATTAGTAATTGGAGCACTGTTAAATTCAATGATTATGAATCTAGGAAAAGGTGCTTCTGTTTCATTATCGGAAGAGTCCGATTCGTTTAAATTACGTTTGAATTTTTTGTTTGAGAAAGAAGCCATATCTATTATATATTTTTCACTGATCCTATGCGTAGAGCATAGGACCAGTGAAAAATATACAATAGTCCAACCTGAGAAGGGAATGAACCAAGGGGGAAACCCATTCGCCTTGGCTGAGACGGGGATAAAATACCAGTATACTCGTATTAAGAGGAGGATTTCGAACCTCTATCAAATTCTGGTTTTTATAACTCAATCTAACAGGGTGAAAAGGTCCTTTCCTCTGAAAACAATTAACCCTCGGTCCTCGCCTTCTAGCACCTGTAAGATAAAAAGTTGGGCATTGTTTCACAAGAGAAGATTGGATAATACGTCTGAGAGAAAATAAACATCTGTGCCCGGGCATGACCAGCCGATTGATCGGATCGGGCCAATCCGACCGCCTCTCAGACCAAGTAAGGGCAAAGTGGTATATTGCAAGCCATTGACCACTCTGTTGCCGGATCAATGACTGCTCAACCACTTGCGCAATACGGGTAACCACCCAGTGCCAACAGGTGGCCTCATTGGAGGGAGGTCTTACCCCTCTGCAGAGATGCAGTCGGCGTATTCCACAGCCCCAGCCGACAGGACTGGAGACAACCTTCGTAAGAAACACTTCAGAGCAAGACAGCCAGGAAAAAAAGCATATTTCTCAATGATCAGATTCTGATGGTATATTGTAAGTAACTATCTATCCCGGCCAAACACCAGTCGAGTTGATTGGTCTTCTCTAAGTTTCATTATTTAGTGTTAGTATTCTGACTTCAACCTAAGGTAGCCCAGGGAGATTTTTTTTATATGAGGTATGTTGTTTTTGTCTACTTTGCAAGTTGGCTGCACAGTGAGGCTTAGAATATTCTGACTATATCGCCTGCAGAGGGGTAAGACTCCCCACCTCCCCAAAAAGAGGTTCAAATAAAACTAATTGTTTGCAAACAAATGACTGATGTTAAATTGTAACTTCTATTGTTTATACCAATACTTGAAACCATTTAATTGTGTGCAAAAAAGAGCTCAGGCTTCGGAATGTTATCAACAAAATGTGTTTACAAATTATATATATATATATATATATATATATATATATATATATATATATATATAAACAGGATTTGGCTTAAAATAACCTACAATAGTTGATGTTCCATAAAACCAAAACAAACCAAACAAATCGCATATATATATATAAACAGGACCTGGCATTAAATAACTTACTAAGGTTGATATTGATAAAACTCAATCAATCAGTTAATTAACCTATAATTGCAATTACTCCCAGATCCACTCTGATCTGGAGTGGCAATTCCTGTTAGGCTGCCATCATTGGGTTAAATACCTTAATTTAAAAATCCTTTCCGTGAATATGATCGTATAATGATCGTATAATGAACACGATTCTTTAACTTCTATGCATAAAATAACTGTAGACGAATCGACATGCCGTTAAAATCAATAAATCAGTTTGTTGCCACAACACTAATTTAGAACCTCTTGTCCAGCAAGTTTCAAGCGTCTTTCTCTCGCCTTTACTGATACTTTTGGGAGGCCTCTGTATTGTTCTTTTTGAGCATATGGCCTGTCCAAGATATACTCGTTTCCATTTTTTGAAATTCTTCTATCCTACTGATGGTCTATGTAGAGCTTCCAAAAAGCAGTACCACTTCAACAATTGCGAAGAACAGGCAAACTTTTATTACTCTGCTCCCATGAGATCTATCTATCTATATGTCACAATTTATGGGATGTTTTTCGACGCAACAACTTTTCAGACTTTAAAGTTTTGTGAAGAACAGCTTGTCAAAGACTCAAGATATTTGAGATCGGTGGACCATTTGGCAGGTTCCCCAGCTAAAAAAATTCAGCTGCCTTTCTGGAACTTTATTGTACGCAATAGATTTTACCTTACCAACATTAAAGTGCAACTAAATCTGCACACAAGTATTCTACAAGATTCCCGGAATATTTACGATATTTGAAATCAAAGGGAAATATCTATATATTGCGAAAATTCTCATATATATAGATAGATAGATAGATAGATAGATAGATAGATAGATTACTCCGTCGGCTGGGGCTGTAGAATATACCGACTGCATCCCTGCAAAGGGATGAGACCCTCCTAATGAGTGCCTCTGATATGACTCTAAACAATCTGATAGTGAGGTTCCAGTAATGCTGGAGCTTTAGGGAATGCAGAGTACCCCTATATTGCCATCACTCCAAGGTTCACTCTGGTCCGGAGTGATAGCACCTGATAGGGTCCTATCTATGAGTCTAACAGAACTAAAATGCGTACTGAATGCCAAACTGAACTGCTTGAAATAGAACTGTTTGGTATGCCAAACAGATTTGTTTGAAATGGAACTGTTTTTGACATTGAAACTGTACTTATGCCAAACTGAATTGTTTCAATTAGATCTGTTTTGACATATAACTGTATGCAAACGGAAATTATACGTATACTAAACTGAATTGTTTGAATTAAATCTGTTAGGCTAAAATAGGACTGTTTTGACATTTAAACTGCGTACTTATGATAAACTGAATTGTTTGAAATAAAACTGTTTTAACATTTAACTAATTGAAGACAAAAACTATACTTATACTAAACCGAATTGTTTAAAATTCAATTCAGTGTTAAATGGCCCGAAAAGAGTTGATACGCCGTAAAACCAACCAACCAACCATATAATATATATATATATATATATATATATGTGTGTGTGTGTGTGTGTGTGTGTGTGTGATAAATAGAAATACGGAGTCACGGAAATTATTCCCGGGTTCCATTCATAGAGAGGTTTTTTTTTTTAAGGTGCTCGTAGTATAATGTTTCCTGTCGAAAGAAAATGAAAACGATGATCCAAGTTTGAATCCTAGACGAGGCTGTTTGCATTCAACATAGCCCTCATACTCTGGGAAAAGGTATGGATCCAATTATTCACTCTCCTGGGTAAATAATAGGGCAGATTGAGATTTTCATCCTGGGTATGGCAACCAGTCAAGAAGAAAAACTCTGAATTCAAGTCTGGTAAACTCAGAATAAAAATATTGACTTTGTGTAACATCCTGCTCCTGAGGATGGGTTGGGTAATATATGTATATATGTGTATTTTTCAAACTTATATATAATGACATGGGGCACATTTTGTATTTTTTTTTAAACGAGGTATTTTTCTTAATTTCTGGTCAAATGAAAACAACTTGTGAATAGTCATTTTTAGTATTAGTGATATGGCTTCTATTATTTATAATCGAGTATTTTTAAAGTACTTAAATACTGCAGAAGCAGTCATTTTGACCGTCGGCTTTGACGTGGATATTTGAAACATCTTCTTGTCTGTATGGTCTCTTATGATGGGCCCCAAATAATTTCTCAAATTAATAGTTTGGCTTTCAATTCGGATGATGAAGAACTCAAAACAACATATTAGCACAAAGATATATTTGAAGAATACAACGGTTGCAAACTTTATGGCTTTGCGTCCAGACTTATCAACTGAGGTCCACTTTAAACTGGAATGATTTCAAATCGTCTTATCGGTCTGCCTGTCAGCAATACAAGTGATGATAATTTAAAAAGGAGTCAAGGCAGACTCCACTCGACCGCCAAGGGCAGATGATATCGGACAATTAAGTAAACATGAAACTAATAATTACGGTTGAGAGGCGTGGAACTCCAGTTTTACATCGTTTTTTAAACCATTAATGCTGTAATAGCATGGAAACTTTTTGGCATTCTTTTCTAAAGAAGTTCTTATTATTAATGGGACCAACTTTTAGTATTTACGAGCTGTTTTGAATAAATCCTGGAAGCAACACCCTACAAAACAGCACCTGAACGTTCACTCACCTCCCATCTCACAAACCAAATAAGAAGACAAGCAGAACACTGTTGGAGAGGTAAAAATGAACTCATAAACAATATTCTTTTATAGACTCCTCTACATGGACGTGCCAGCATTTGCTTACCAGCAATGACTTACATACATCAGCTCTACGCGGACTCTGGATGCAGTCGAGAGGACATGCCAGGAGCGATAGACTATGGAGACGGATGGTAAGAGTGAAAGTCAGGGAACTTGGTGCTATCACCACAACTTAATGACACACACACACAGACACACATATATATATATATATATATATATATATATCCAGACCTCTCAAAAAGAGGATTTATGAACACAAACAAGCTCTCTTAAAAAACGACACCAGCTATGCCCTATTCCTACACGGAAATAGAGAAAAATACAATTTTAGTCTAAAGGGAGCAAAAAATATGGAACATATGCCCAATAAAAAGAAACGATTAGTCATAGAATCAGCAGTTATTCTTCTCACAGAAACAATAAAACAAAGATCTGGAAAATTTCAACACTCTCCAACTTTGGCTCAGTTGATTATCATAGAACATAACATTAGCAAATATTTACGTTAAATCAAAAACAACAACAACGTAACATAAAAACAAACATTCCTTTTCACACTTACCGTTAAAGATGCTATGTAATATAGCAAAACATGTTTAGTTACCAAAAGAATTTCCAGTTTATCTTTAACACTACTCAACATACTATCGGAAATATATATTTCCATTTCACACACACACTCACACACACGCACACACACACACACACACACACACATGTTATATAATTGCGGAATGATTTTTTTTATATTATCATTTTTCGTTTTGGTTTAGTTAGGCTTAGAACTATTCGGCTTAGTGCACGGATACGGGCACACATGGAGCGCAGGTGTTCACGCTCGCGCGGGGAGGTTGTGACAATCACAGATGTCATAATAAAAACCCCGGATAGGAAATAAGACTGGGGATGTGAATGACGTCATGCCCGGAAGCGATGGGCTGAGAATTTTGGGTGATTTTTGAAAAAAGGCAAGCAGTTGAGATTTGAAGCTGGACGAAGCGAGTTGATTTTCGAATCTGGTCGAGGCCAGTCGAGTGGGGTCTACGTGATGCACCACGCGTTGTTGGGTCAGATTGAACTGTCAGCATAGTAGAAATTGTGTGTGTCTCTCTCCTCGTGTCGAAAAACCTAAAAGTCAAGAAAGTAATAAACGTTTCGTACCTGAACTAAAGAAAGTCGTCAGTGTTTCGGGATTCCTATGCCTATGAACGTTTTTACGTACCAGTATATTCTACGTATTTGTATTTGGTTATGCCACACACACACACACACACACACATATATATATATATATGCGTGTGCGCGTGTGTGTGTGTGTGTGTGTGGTCTTTGGCAATTGTTAGTTCCTCGCCAACATGTTCATCAGGCTTGATGGATGAACATATAGGCGAGAAACTGCCAGTTGTCAAGCACTGTGTCTATGCTATCCTGACTTAAATATACACGCTCTGTGAATGATATTGAACAATCTTTATTTATAAGTATAGCAAACTACATTATCCATGAATATGTATTTGTGTATATATGTGTGTCTGTGTGTGATCGTAACCTGGTTAAAATTGCACATCGTAGCGAGATTTTTATTTGTGCAATACAATTAAAATGCTCCAACTTATAATTATGAAGCCATTTCCAGTCCAGTTGCAACTGAATAAGGATTTATGGGGGGGGGGTCTTCCCACTGAACGTTATCCATTAGTTATTCAAATACACGATATAATGTAATTGAAATGCTAATTTGAATCTTCCATTTTTTTCTAAATAGAAGAATTAATATCGTTATGTGCTGCTGTAACAAAGGGAACTACAACAGATTCACCATAACTATGTAAGTACCATTTTTTACTGTATCTATATAAGTATCAACATTATATAGTAATCATATTAGTAACAATATTATATAGTAACTTTATTAGTATCAGTTGACACGATTTAGTTATATAAGTGTAAGTTTTCTCAACAGGGAATATTAAATAAGTAGTTTCAAGAAGAGCTTCATAATCTGATAATGTAAAAGTGTTTACTTTACACAAAAATGACTTTGTTATATCTGATGGTAAGGCTTTAGGTCTTGAGCAAGTGAGGTGTTAACTCTTCAGTGCCATTACTCCCATGTCCACTCTGACCCAGTGTAGTAGTGTAATAGTTTGGCTCCCATCTATGGTTCAAATAGATCTATCTAAAATTATTTGTATCCGATAGGAATACTTGGTATTAGATAAAAATAAATTTGAAGTTATAATTGTTTACTAAGGATTATTATCAATTATTTTAAACTATATAACCGTGTACAAACAAATGACTATTGCTAAATAGAAATAATTACTTGAAAACATGTTATTATTTGTATTAGATAAGAATACTTGAGATCATATAAATGCGTGCAAAAAAATTATTATGAAACAACTACACAAAAAATGTGAATATAAACGTACAATGAATGTAATTCCCTAACCTCTAGACATAAAATGACTCCAGACTGATTTAAAATTAACCAACCAACCAACCAGCCAATTACGTATATTTTCATGTGTGAAAATCTAATGAATTATCTTCAGCGCTTTTTGTCTTAATATCAACGGACTAGACTAGCCTTATGGCGTGTGAATTTTGTATTGTCATTGGAAAAATTATGAAAAAAAAGCAAAGTACCCATCATAAAAGAGAAAGAAAAAAAAAACAGCACAACGATTATGAATTTGCTATTCTTTGTAAGCGCCATAAAAACCCCAGCAGAAATACTTCTGAGAAAAGAAGTAATTAAGTGTAGGTGCCAAAAAAAAAAGACTCCTCACGATTTCTTTTAGACTTTTCGATTAGATTTTCATGTCGGAAAGATTAGTTCGGGTGGTTAAGATGAATACAAAACCTCTTTCCTTAACAAAGGTCAGCGGAATCGTGAAAAGCGAGTTCGAACACCAGTCGCACTATTATGTTCACTTTCGGACTAATACCCTTTGCAAAGATATGAACTCTCTAATTCTCCCAGCTATGGGTTAAATAGTATCACAACTGTTCTTCAACAAGGATGGCTTTGACATTAAATAACCCACGAAGGTCGATATGTCATTAAAGAAATAACCCAATCATTCTTTAACGGCGTACTTGAGAATTCAAGATTATATTACAATTCTTATTAACACTTGTTTACATCAAAACAAAAGTATCTAATATGGCTCCAAGAGATGGGGATCTTGAAAAATGCTGACTGTACAGGGTGGAACTTATAAAATTGTCACCCTAGAAAAGACGACATGATTCCATTTCCGTTTAATGAAAACGGGTTTTCTTTTTTTGTTGCAGAGCATCTACTAGTTGGCCAGTTGTATACAAATCCCAAGTGTGATAGGAGCCTTCTATCATGTCTGAAAGTGACACACTGTTCAACGAGCGAGATGAAACGAGCGAGATCGGAGATGAACCGCTATACAACTCATGCTCTCTACCGATCCAAGTTATGACAACAGGACCATTGCCAGCACCCTCAAAATGCAAATCTGGATTGCCACGAATAACAGGGATGTGTCCAGGGGGATGAAAACAAAGTTTCCGGCTACGGTTATGGTCTTTGGTGTGGTTTTAAGTGAGGGCCACATCATGCCACCTCACATCTTCGAAGTCGGCTTGAAAGTCAACACCAAAGTGTACCTGGATGTGCTGAAGAGTGTGGTGATCCCCTGGTGCAATCAGGTGGCCGGTGGCAGACCGTGGGTGTGGCAGCAGGGCTCGACGCCGGCCCACAAGTCCAAAGAGACCCAGGCTTGGCTTCCGAAGGAGTGCAACGACTTTGTATCCTTCTCTCACTAGCCCCCTCGTCCCCCGAGCTGAACCCGCTGGACTACTTCGTTTAGTCATACGTCGAGAATATCACCAACATGACCCTCCACAACACCAAAGCCAGCCTGATCGCCACCATCCGCCGAGTAATCGCCGAGCTCCCGCCGGCGCTTGTGGAAAAGGCATTCTCCCAGTTCCGGATCCGTATCGAGGCGGTGATAGAGGCTGAAGGCGGCTACATTAAATAGATGTCAGCTCTACTACATAATCAAGTTACCTGAATTAATTTTTTCAATAAAAGTTTTAAAATAAAGCTGTAGTGTTGTTTTCTTTAGGACGACAATTTTATCGTTCCACCCTGTATAACTTGTAGAGGGGTGAGGTGCCCCCAAAAGGGGGACTTCGGTATGACGCAAAGCTGCATCTGATAGTGAGATTCTAGTTCTTGAGAACTGGGAAGTGTGGAGTACCCCTTTTTGGTTATTACTCCACACTGGCTCGGGGTGGCTGTATTCATTAGGGTTCCATCAATGGGTCAAAGAGAACTGTTCATAAATTATTCGTATTTTATGAAACCATACAATTGTCTGCAGATAAATTATCATTATTAAGTAGAAATAATATCTTAAAACCATATAATTGCGTATAAATTATTCTTATTTGATAGGAATACTTGAAACCATACAACTGTATACAAGTTATTTATATTAAATAGGAATACTTGATATCACATAGCTGTAAATCATTTCTATTTGAAATAGTTATTTGAAGCTCATGTTGTTTACTAAAGATTATTAGCGTGATAAACTATTTGAAACCATATACGTTTACAAACAAATGAATATTATTTAGCAAAGATATGAATGGGGCACTCAATGAGACTTGAAACGATATAATTATTAGTATTAAAAAGAAATACATGAAACTATAGAACTGGGTGAATTTTTTTAATACTTGTTAGGAATACTTGAAGCCATATAACCCCGGGCCAAAAAATCTTTTAAGGAAAAATTCAAGAAATGTAAGTAAAAACGTACAACGAATTTAAGACCCTGAACTCGAGGTATAAAATAAACCCAGACAATTTGACATGCAATCATAATCAATCAATCAATCAAAGATGTCTCTAAAAGATTTGGAAATAAAGAGTAATTCTCTATGGTTAAATTTAATCTTTTCCCCTCTGGAGGGATCTCTAAGGGTATGTAGCAAATTAGCTGTCATTGAAAGATTGCCTTCTAGAAGCTAAATAAAAGTATGTAAGTTCGAATTTCACTGAAATCTTATTCTTTATTTACAACATGTGAGTTCCTGTGGTAAAATGAAGAGTTGTAAAGGGGAGTCTCTAAGGTTTAGTGGCTAACGTGTTGGACTGCGAGATCGTACTAAGCGGGTTCGAACTTCTGTTGTGCTATTATGTTCATTTTCGGATTAATACCATCAGCAATGATCTAAACCTCCTTATCCACCAAGCTATGGGTTAAAAAGTACCACTACTAATCTTTTACAATGATGTCTTGGGCATTAAATAATCAACGAAGGTTGATATTCCATCAAATACTGAAACCAGAGATTTATGTAGTTGCAATAAAAAACAAGTAAAATTAAAATGAAAGAAATGTTATTAAATATTTTAGAGTGGTTATATATATATATATATATATATATATATATATATATAAATAGGATTTATCATTAAATAACCTACAAAGGTTGATATCCCGGAAAATACAACCAACCAAACATCTTCCACTCCCTCCTTCTCCCCCCCTCTCTCTCTTCCCTCTCTTTCCTCCCAACTTTCTTCTTCCCTCACTCTTTCTCTCTCTCCTCGCCATATTGGGAAATTATTCGTACTGATCCATTTACAAGTATAAACGACAAATTCGGTAAATGTTCTGAAATGTTTAGCATGTAATGTAATCATAAAAGAATGTTCCTCATTTTTGATTCGATGAATACTTGCAAGAATTTTCCAATATTTTCGAATTTTTGAGATTGCTGACCAGACGGTAAACATTTACACAAAGAATGCCATGTAACAAATCTTGCGAATATGATACCGTAGAACTTTTTATTCCGGTTTCATAATTGTTGCTTCGTATTTGCAGCTTAAATATCAGCATTTTTATATAGAAAAGTTACTGGTCAATTTCGTTGTTCAGAAAAAGGTATTTTTGTTGCAATGCGTCATTTAAAGACGTCAGTTGACTAATATATAAATTCGCCTACCCGCCCCTAGTATATAGATTATTATTAGTGTTAATAATACACGGATTATTATCATTATTATTATTTGTTATTGTATGGTTTATTATTAGTAGTATTAATAGTAGTAAAGATTATTAGGATAATTGTTATTAGTTATAGTAGACAGACATCAACACGTGATTAACAAAGGCATGGACAGCTATCGATAGACTATCGGTCATATGGAAATCAGACCAGACCGATAAAATGAAACGCAGTTTCTTCCAAGCAGCGATCGTGTCGATACTGCAATATGGAGGCACTACATGGACGCTTACTAAACGTATGGAGAAAAGGCTTGACGGCAACTACACAAGAATGCTGCGAGCAATATTGAACAGGTCCTGGAGGCAGCACCCAACAAAGCAGCAGCTGAACGGCCACCAACCTACCATCACGAAAACTATCCAAATTAGACGAACCAGACATGCAGGACTCTGCTGGAGAAGTAGAGATGAGCTCATAAGTGATGTACACCTATGGACCCCTACATATGGCCGAGCAAAAAAAGGGCGACCAGCTCGAACCTACATACAGCAGCTCTGTGAGGATCCGGGGTGTAGTCCTGAGGACCTGCCGAAAGCGATGAACGATAGGGAGGGGTAGCGAGAGTGTGTCAGGGATATCCGTGCTGATGGCACGACAAGATGAGATGATGATAGTACAGGGTGGAACGATAAAATTGTCGCCATAGAAAAGACGACACGATTCCATTTCCGTTTAATTAAAACCGGTTTTCTTTTTTTGGTTGCAGACCATCTACTAGTTAACCAGTTGTGTACAAATCCCAAGTGTCTGAGAGTGACACAATGTTCAACGACCGAGATCGGAGATGCGCCGCTGTACAACGCATGCTCTCTACCGATCCAAGTTATAACAACAGGACCATTGCCAGTACCCTCAAAATGCAAATCTGAATTGCCACGAATAACAGGGATGTGCCTAGGGTGATGAAAACAAAGTTTCCGGCTACGGTTATGGTCTTTGGTGTGGTTTCAAGTGAGGGCCACATCATGCCACTTCACATCTTCGAAGTCGGCTTGAAAGTCAACACTAAAGAGTACCTGGATGTGCTGAAGAGTGTGGTGATCCCCTGGTGCAATCAGGTGGCCGGTTGCAGACCGTGGGTGTGGCAGCAGGGCTCGGCGCCGGCCCACAAGTCCAAAGAGACCCAGGCTTGGCTTCCGAAGGAGTGCAACGGCTTTGTACTCTTCTCTCACTAGCCCCCCTCCTCTCCTGACCTGAACCCGCTGGACTACATCGTTTGGTCATATGTCGAGAACATCACCAACATAACCCTCCACAACACCAAAGCCAGCCTGATCACCACCATCCGCCGAGTATTCGCCGAGCTCCCGCCGGCGCTTGTGGAAAAGGCATGCTCCAAGTTCCAGATCCGTATCGAGGCGGTGATTGAGGCTGAAGGCGGTTACATTGAATAGATGTCAGCTCTACTACATAATCAAGTTACCTGAATTAATTTTTTCAATAAAAGTTTTAAAATAAAGCTGTAGTGTTGTTTTCTTTAGGACGACAATTTTATCGTTTCACCCTGTATATAGATTATATTGATTATATTTGTAGTATATGGATTATTATTTCTTTTAGTAATAGTTGAACATATTATTATAGTTACTCCTTGAGAGTTTTTCACACCAGCGTTAGCTGGTAGTCTTTCGCTGAAGTTTGGGTGACAGCAAGACCCTCAAGTCTCCAGAACTCTTCTCAGTATTCTGGCCGATTTTAATCATGCAGTAGTTTGGATGGTCTTTACATGTCCTCTTATTTCCAAGTCCTCCAGTCCCATAATCAATCCTTTGGTGACTGTACCAATTCCCGAGCAAGGTCCAGGTACTTATCCATCTTTTTGCCTTCTTTTAGTTTTACTCCGTGGTCTTCCGGGACAGCAAAATCCACAATTCGGCAAATTCTCTTTTTATCATCATTATTAGTAATTAGTAGTGATAATGGTTGTAGTAATTCACTAAGGTTGTTGCTTAGATGTGGCACAAAGACATATGAATGGGGCACCCAATGAGACTTGTACTCACTTGTGAATGTTTGCTAGTCTATCTTGCCAATCATTACACCACTCGAGCCACCCTGTGGTGGTGATGGTAGTAATTATTAGTTGTAATAATAGTATGTATTCATCCAACTCCTCCATTATGGTCAGGATGCGACACAGGGTCAATTTTCAACCAGAGTACAGCTGGTGTGAATTCAGAGTTTCCTTTATTTGAAATTGGTTGCCTTACCAAGGCTAAAGAACCCAGTCTGCTAAGAATAGTTCGATTCATACCTTTCTTACAAGTGTTAGTGCAATCTGAAATGCAAGTTGCCTAATCCAGAATTTGAACTCTGGTTGCTGGGTCCATTTACTGTGACGATAACCATTACGCCAAAAATGCATCCAATCGATCTAAGTGACGATGCTCATGAGTATGTTGATTCCAGGAATGTATGATACAAAATAAAGTCTGAATACCAGACATAGACAGCATTTTTCCAGTACATTCCGTTAATGTTCTTTTGCTTTGTTTAATGGCATATAAACCTTCGTGGGTTATTTAAAGCCAGAGCCATCCCTATAGGAGAATAGTAGTGGTGCTAATTAACTCTCTGCGGAGGAGGGTTTAGCGGGTTCATGCCTTTCCCAAATTTATTAATCCGAACTTAATAACGTGACTGGAGTTCGAACTCGCTTACAACAATGTCGCAGGTACGTTAGCAATTACCCCATAGGAACTTCCTTCGTTGTCCCTGATATATTTAAAACTGTTCTAGAACCAACCACGATTTACGTTTTTTTTTTTTTTTTTTTTTTTTTCTTTTGTGATATTTCTTTTCAAATAAGATGTTTGTGCCAAGCAAATATTTAAACTCTGGTCGTTGTCCGTTTTCTTAAGTTTATTTTCTTAGCTTTAGGTTTTTTTTCTCCTTAAGGATTGATAAAAACACCAACCAACCAACCAACTCTGACCAGAGTAAACCAGAAAAATTGTCATCAATAAAGATAAGTGTACGTGAGTATTCTGAAATTCATTTTTGCTTTCTTTTTTTGCTTTTTGCAATTGATTCGTGATTTGTCCGATTCCGACTAACCTTGGGGCCTGATAGATATTCTTTTTGGATACTATTACAACATGTGGGTAGCTAGCAAGACTGGACTGATTGCAGCGACGAAAGATTGCAGCGAGAGATACGGAGATCCTTTTTGACCGAGGTTACTAAGTCTAATGTCATAGAAAAAAGAAGTCGGAGAGAAAAAGCAGACAATATTTCGCGGTTTTATTTCAGCACCAGAAGTGAATGATCAACTTTAGATCGACCAATTCCAAAAGGTACGACGCTAACTTGAGCAAAAATTGGGAAGATGGGAAAGAAATTCTAGAGTTCGAATTTAGTCTTTAACGAAGATCTTTCCTCCTTCCAAAATGTTTGAAGACACAGAAATTATAATGAAAACTCACGTAACCGGTCTGAAGAATTGATTTAAGTAGGACGACCAGCGCGAACATAAATACAGCCATGAATACCTGCGATGAACGATAGGGAGAAGTGGCGAGAGAGGGTCAGGGATATCCATGCTAGCGGCACGACATGATGATGATGATGATGATGATGATGATGATTATGGCATATCAACCATAGTAATTTATTTAAAGTCAAATCCTTTTTATACATATATATTAAATATATGATTTCTAAACACATTTTGTTGATAAAATTTTTAAACAAGCCTGAGCTCATTTTTTTTCACACAGTTAAATGGTTTCACATATTTCAATCTAATACGAATAATTCTATTTATTAATCATTTGTTTGTACACTGTTAAATGTTTTCAATTATTGCTATTTAACTCGAACATTTCATTTAAACATCAGTAATTTATTTACTCACAGTTAAATGATCAAACAGTTCTATTTAAAACATTTCAGTTTAGTATGTCAAATAAAAAAAACAGTTCTATTTAAAACATTTCAGTTTAGCATGTCAAATAAAAAAACAGTTCTATTTAAAACATTTCAGTTTAGCATGTCAAATAAAAACACAGTTCTATTTAAAACATTTCAGTTTACCATGTCAAATAAAATAACAGTTCTATTTGAAACAATTCAGTTTAGCATAAGTACACTGTTTGAATGTCAAACAGTTCTATTTGACCCATAGATAGGACTATTAGGTACTACCACTCCGGGACAGATTAGAGCTGGAATCGATGACAATAAAGGGTTACTCTGCATTCCCCAAAGCACTAGCATTACTCACCATTAGATTGTTTTGTGTTACATCTAGGACACTTGTTGAAGGGAGTTTTACCTCTCTGCAGAGATGCAGTTGGTGTATTCTACAGCCCCAGCTGACTAGGCCAATCAAAGGAATAGAATAAAGTTAGGTAATAATCATAAGCAAAAAATATCTTTGCATCAAAACTTAAGCTCGACAGTTACCACAAACGATTGACGTCTTTTAAGTCCTGATAAGGAAAGAAAAGTGGCCAGACGGCCCCACTTAGTTATATATTCAATACATTACACAATGCTTTATATATTATGCATTTTCTACGTAATCTTCATATGTACAGTCATGTGTAATGAATATACTATCTAGTGTAAGTATTTACCCAAAAACCTCCATCAAAGAAAGGATGGGAGACAAGGTCAATTTTAAAGCAATATATAAATTGGCGACAGTTGTCGGGGGCAACCCGAATAGCTACTACACCGAGTTGTAGGGAAGGGCGCTACTCCTTTCCTTGGATTGCTCCACTTTACCCTTGATACGTACCTTATATTGCTGAGTGTTAAGCAAGGAGTTATCAAGTACCATTTTTAAAGTCTTTGGTATGACTCATCCTGGGATTGAATCCAGGTCTCCCAGACCGTTGGTGAACACTCTACCCACTAGGCCAACGAGCCGGTTCGAAAGCAATATATAGCTGATTCTAATTCCGAGTTTTTCTTCTAAAATTGTTGCTAAACTAAGAGTAAAGATAGCCCAGTCGGCTGTGGCTCTAGAATTCACCGACTGCATCTTTCCAGAGGATTAAGACCCCCACCCAACGAGTGTCCTGGATATGACAAAACAATCTGATGGCAAAGCTCTAGCCCTGGAGCTTTGGATAATGTGGAGTACCCTTCATTGCCATCGCTCCCAGGTCCACTCTGACCCGGAGTGGTATCATCTGATAGTGTCCTATCTATGGGTCAAATAGAACTGCTTGAAATTTAAACTGGAGGCAAAGAAATTGTTTGAAATTGTGATGATTTAACTGTGAGTAAACAAACGACTGATTTTTAATTGATTTGTTGGTGAATCATAGCAATACTTGGAACCATTTAACTTCGTTGACTTACACTAAAGTGAATTGTTAGAAATAGAACTGTTTGATCATTGAACTGTGAGTAAATAAATGACAGATGTTAGTGATACATAGCAATACTTTGAGTTATTTAACATTTATGTTTACAATTCATATATATCTAATATATATGAATAAATTGGTGTTGGCATTAAATAACCTATAATGGTTGATATGCCATAAAATCCAACCAAACCCAAAGCTAAAGAATTCAGTCAACACTACTAATTACCTGGAGATGAGGGAAGAAATGATAGAATCACGTATTTCTCAAGAGCATTTAAGCGAAATGAAACGCCCACAGCCTCGTTTTGGGTAGATTCGGGTAGATTTGGGTAGATTCTAACAACTATAACCATGACACTAAGACTACATCTGGACAACCCTTAAAAAGCCGAAACTAGCTTTCGTAAGTTCGATCCTCGCTTAAGATGAATTCTTTAAACATACTAATAGCAAATGTTACGATAACAATAGAGATTTTATTGTTCTGTTGAGTGCTCTCCCCATCTCTCCACCTCTCTCTCTCTCTCCCTCTCTCTCTCTCTCTCTATATATATATATATATATACGTGGGTCGTTTTAAAAATTATGTCTCATTCAGAAGTACTAGACGAACTAAGACAGTTTCTCTTCATTTTTCAATATAGTCTTCTTGGCATTTAGTCCAACGATGTTCACGCATAACAATCCCATTGCGGAAGAAGATTGTATCCTGGTCCTCCAAATACTCCTCCGCAAAATCCTTTTAACTAAAATGGCAGTCATGCAGGTGGGATTTGAGTCTAGGAGGCGGGAATAAATCAGATGGAACTGAGTTTGCTGAGTAAGAGGGATGGGGTAGCAATTCAAAGCCACAGTTAGCTGCATCAGCTACTGCGGCTTGAACCGGGTGAAATGGCGCGTTATCCTTGAGAAAGAGCACATCTACCGTCATCTTTTATCTGCGTTTCGTCTTGATTGTTTCGTTCAGTTTCTTTAATTTCGATGCATAGTATTGCCCATTAATTTTTTCTTTTTTTTTCCTGGAAGTTCATATTGTTAAGCCTTCAGAATAAAAAAAAATCAGAAATCATCACATTGTCAACTGTCGTTGCCAACTTGAAGTTCTTTGCTTTGAAGCTTTGACTCTTCTTGAGTTGCTAATTTGCCGTGAAAATTCTTAGGATTAGCCTGAAAGTGATTCAGAAGAATTTTGGAAATGGTAACCCTTTGTGCTCTGGTGTCCGCATTCTTGGAACCTATCTTGCAGACTGATTACTCATTCCCAAGAATTCTGTTGAAACAGTGTGGACCGAATCAGAACTAATTCCTATGGACATAGCTATCTGTTGGACAGTTAGACGTCCCTCATCCAAAAACCATGCCGTGAATGGCATCAATATGTTCATGTGTGGAAGAGGTTTTTGGACGACCTCACTGATGGTCATCTCCGGTGTTGTCCCTGCTTGAATTCCACAGCCTACTTCTTCCTCGTCGCATAGAAAGAGGATTGGTTTGGTTTGGTTTGTTGGGTTTTATGGCATATCAACCTTTGTTGATTATTTAACGCCAAATCCATTTTTATGTGAATAATCTGTTCTATTTAAAACAATTCAGTTAAGCATAAGTACACAGTTTGTCAAAAACATTTCTATTTCAAACTATTCAACAGTTATATGTAACAATTCAGTTAATCATAAATACAGTTTTAATGTCAAAAACAGTTCTGTTTGAAATAATTCAGTTAAGCATAATCACGTAGTTTAAATGTAAGTACGGTTTAATTGTGAAAAATATTTCTATTTCAAGCTATTCAGTTTACTCAAAACAATTCCTTTTAGCATAAGTATGCTGTTAGTTCTATTTAACCCATGGATAGGGCCCTATCAGGTGCTACCACTCCGGGCCAGAGTGGACCTGGGAGCGATGGAAATGAAGGGGTACTCCGCATTCCCCAAATCTCCTGCACTGCTGGAACCTCACCATCAGATTGTTTAGTGTGATATCCAGGACACTCGTTGGGGGGGGGTCTTACCCCTCTGCAGAGAAGCAGTCGGAGTATTCTACAGCCCCAGCCGACTGGGCAAATAGAAAGAGGAGATATCAGCAAGTTTCTGAACCCATAGATTTCCTTGTGTATCGTACTTTTCTTTTGTCGATATTTCATGACTGTTTTGTCCATTTTTAGATTTGTTGCTAACTTCTCACTTTTATTAGTCAAAATCATATTTTAGACAAAATGTTAATTTAATGTTTATACAAAAAAAAATGGCTATACAAAAAAGATAACAATTTAGAAAATACCTTGTTGCTTCAACATAAGGATAGCTTCATCAGTAACGAAATTGTGTTCCGCCAAAACGACGTTTAGACGTGACAAGGTGAGAGCAGCAAGCCGCTTTTAAAATTTTTATTTTATATTTTTCATTCTATTTTATTTTAGACATATTTTATATCGACTTTGTTCTGGCTATCATTTTCTGCGTTATTTTGGTTGATTTTTTCTTATTTAGTCAACCATCAGCACGAGCAGGATATGACACAAGGTCAATTTTAAGCGGAGTTCACAAGGTTTGAATTCATAGTTTTCCTTCTCCTAGACAGGTTACTATACCAATGTAAAAGGACCTAGTCTTCTCAACTATTTACCCATAGATCAAGTGAAAATAGTTTGTTTCTGGGTTCTGTTTTACGGCATATTAACCTTTGTAGGTTATTTGATACCAAATCCTTTATATATATATGTATATATATAGGATTTGTAAACAAATAGTTTGTCGGTGATAAATTTTCAAGCAGTACAGAGTTCATTTGCTTGCACACAGTTAAGTGGTTTCAAGTATTGCAATTCAACACTAATAGTTTTATTTGTACACTGTTAAAATGGTTCCAGTATTGTTACGTAATATCAATAATTTAATTTGACATCAGTAATTTTTTCTTGCATACAGCTAAAGGGTTTCAAGTATTGAAAATTATTAGATATTTCTATCTGACCCATAGATGGGACCCTAACGGGTACTACTTAGAGTTAGAGTGGACCTGGGAGTAACGGCAATAAAGGTTTAGTCGAAATTCCCCAAAACTCCAATACTGGAGCCCCACAATCAGAGAGTTTAGTGTCATACGCAGGATTCTCGTTGGGATGGGGCTTATCAGTTTACAGAAATGCAGTTGGCGTATCCTACAGCCCAAGCCGAATGAGCTGTGAGAATAGTTGTATGTTTACCTTTCCTAAAGGTAGAAGTGCTATGTGAAATGCAATCGGCCTCGTCCTGGTGTACCATACCCATGATACGGATATGTGAAACGTACATATAATGTTCATAAAATATATACATAGAACATAGGAATCTCGAAACACGAAAAACACTTACGACATTTTAGTTTAGGTACGAAACTTTTTATTACCCTTGAGTTTAAAGGTTCTTCGACATAAGGAGAGAGATACACATTCTTTCTATTCTGGCTTTTCCATCTGCCCCCCACCTCCATCGTAGCGCACAAATTCGTCTGGCCTCTAGGAGCCCCGAAAGTCGACCCTTCTCGTCCGTTGTCTAGTTCTCAACTCAACTGACTTTCTTCAAAATCCCCAAAATCCACCGTGCGCGCGCTTCCGGTGCATGACGTCATTCACATCCACAGGTCAACCTTTCTATCAGATTTTTATTTTGACATCTACACGCGCGTTAACACCTGCACTCAAGTTTGCACCTAACTAACCCATGTGCCGAGCCGAAAGGTTCTCAGCCTAACTAAACCCAAAGACATAAAACGAAATCCCTCGGCCATTATATTACACTCGATGTGAGAATTAACTGATCTTAAATTGATCGATCTGAGCGCTTTCTTAATGGCAACATATACAGGAGGAACACAAATAACTATAACATAAATAGAATTAATATTGTTGGATTATCTTATTGAAATAAATAGCAATTCAACGTTGCATTCTGGGAAAAATAAATCTTCTAATTACTATAAAATACCTGACCCATATCAGCCATTTAATTTCAAGTTTGCCAGTTGGAAAGGTCTATTTTATGGCTGTAAATGCGGAAAAATCGATTTGAATAATCTTTATTGACGAGGACCGAATATCAACCATTTCGGAGTTTACAAGCTTTATTCTCTGTATTGGTGTTAATTATACCAAAACCTTCGAACAAAATTTCCCTTAAAACAATGAGAAAAAATGTTACAGTAAAAGTGTATCTAAAGTCATATTGATATATAAGTAACTGATACCTATATTTCATAGGAAATTTTCTACATTTGCTCCCTTGGTTGTTATCTATATAGACTTTCACGCCAATGAGCCATTCTTCATGAATCTTAGCATATGAACTTGCTTAGCCACAAGAAATGTTTTCACAGTACATTGCCAGGTTGCTTTACATAATCTCACACTGCAATAAATATGTATATGTATATATATATTTCAAAATGAATAGGTCCTCTAATTTTGAAAAAAAAATACAAATCTCTTAATGGACCTATTCATTTTGAAATATCAACTTTTTTTTGGACGAACAACGACAAAAAAAGATCATTTTTTTTTACACACACACACACACACACACACACATATATATATATATATATATGAGGGTCGGCTGAAAAGTTTATAGGCTAACCAAGATACCCTTGTTGGAGAACAAAACATAGTTGTTTCCCTTTTTGGGATTTATGGGCGGAGCTTCCGATAATCACGTGACTGTCGGTAATGTGACATTTCAAGAAGCGAGTTCTATCTATTTTGGCAGTAAACATCAGTAAAAGAAAAAACGTTTTCTTTCGTCGCCGCTTGGCGAGAAGCACGTGCGTGCAAATTATCTTCTGTGAATTTTCTCTACACGTGGAAGCTGTAAGTGTTCAATCGCTGCTATTCAGCTCTACTTGTTCTTGGGAAAAGCTCTTGTAACCTTTTTGTATGGTTTGGGATATTATCATGCTTTATAATGCATGTGAAATATGTTATTTTAGTCTAAACGGACTTTGTTTTTCCTTACCGAAATATTCTGTGTTAGGTCATCATTAAGAAAGCCTAATGCATTATAGTAAAACACTGGTGCCAGTCTCAATGAATACCACACACTATAAATTTCGATACCCTCAAAGAATGTGACCAAATAAGGATTGTTTTGCAACATATTCCCCCTTGCAGTTCTCAGACTTCTTTCAACGATGCTGGGGTGTTTGGGCCCCATTGGTTAAAAAAGTCACAAATATCTGGCATGACGTTATCATATGAACAGTCGAGGAACCTTTTCTGTTCACCCTCGTACGATATGAGTTTAAGAAGCTGGTTTGTTGGTTGGTTGGTTGGTTTTTATGGCATATCAACCTTTGTAGGTCTTTAAATATCAAATCCTGTTTATACATATGTATTGAATATTTATGATTTGTGAACACATTTTCGTGATAACGTTTTTAAACGAGACTGGGTTCATTCTTTATCACACAGTAAAATGTTTTCAAGTATTACTATATAAAAGTGTTACGCCGCTATGTGCCCAGCGGGCTTGCAGAGTGCTGTTAGTTCCCATCAAGTCCACCAGTTAATGCAGGGTACAGACGTTGGCTGTGGTCTGCCGAACGCTATTTAGTGTCACAGATATCACCAACTCCCGAGCGGACCACATTTTAAAGCCGCTAGGGAAGTTATAGGTGAATAATTAAAAGTCAACATAGCTAACTGACAAGCTTTCCCCCTCAAATACAATGTCTTCGACAAGTACAATTCTTCACAATAAAAAAGGACTCTGAACTGCCGTGTT
Source organism: Sepioteuthis lessoniana (assembly GCA_963585895.1). NCBI lineage: Eukaryota > Metazoa > Mollusca > Cephalopoda > Myopsida > Loliginidae > Sepioteuthis > Sepioteuthis lessoniana. The sequence goes on from OY757907.1 coordinate 128,122,470, forward strand.
TGAGTTAACAAGATTAATAACAATATTCTTCTATTGAATAAAAGAAAGAAACAAAGAAAAAAAACAATTTAGGTAAAAGTCAGGAGCGAGCGAGAAAATCTTTCTGTATCTCGGAAGGAGCTTCCACTAAAATATCCGTATCCCGGACTAAGCCCCTCATAAAATACCTTCATCCTCGGACGAGCCAGGCATAAAATATCTGTTAATGGCGGAAGGTGAGAATGTAGTTCGACGACAGTAGACACAGCTCGCTTTCTTTCAGACTATGGGATTTAATGGCAGAGCACGTGCTCCAAATATCAAGTTTATCATTTCAGTATGAATCCAGCAGGATGTGCCCGTGGTGTAATGGTTATCATCGTAGGAAATGGACACGGCGACACGAGTTCAAATCCTGGACTGATTGCATTTCACATAGCACTAATACCCTTGGAAAATGTATGAATCCAATTATTCTACCTCCAGCTATGGGTGAATAGCAGGGCTGACTGGGTTCTTCAGCCTTGGTGAGGCAACTAGACTAGGAGAAGAGAAACTCTGAATTGAAACCTGTTAAACTCCGCTTAAAAATTGACCGTGTGTCATATCCTGCCCGAGCGGAGGGGTTGGTAAATATGAATGCAGCAGGATAAAGTTGAATATACTTAAATTGTATGTTACTTACTTGGGATTCCGTGGAGTTTATTCTTTTCTCCTTTTCCCTTTATTATTGGGTTTCCGTAACACGTTGGTAGAAGAATACACGTCCTATTTCAGATAAGACCAAGATTAATAATTGTCGCTTTCCTCGTGGACAAGTCTTTTCCTTGGTTATTCGTTTAACGAGGCCACCATACTCGGAGTGCTGGTTCATTCGAAGGATAGGCGTTTTCTTTTCTCTCTGGGTCTCTGTGCGGTATAACTTTTGGAATTTGGGTTTCTTTCATATCCCAAATAATGTTCTTGGTTTTCAACAAACAAAAGGCAACTCCTTGTGCGTCTTCATCTTTTGACGACTACATAGCCACTCGTAATGCATCTTCACCCTGTGATGAATAAACGGCAACGCTTTATGCGTCTTCACCCGGTGATGAATGGACAGCAACTAATTTATTTCCGTAGTTTGAAAAATTTACCACGTGTTGATTTTTTTTGGCGGGCTCCTCCTTGGAACCAATCATGTTCGAAGATTTGCTTCTCCGCTGACACATACATGGCTAATAGAGAGTGAGGTTCTCGCACGCCCATATCACCTTGTAATGATAGAGAAGGTGAGAGAGAGAGACAGCCTCTCTTTCCATTATTCTGCTTACTACTATAGTCGCTGACGATCAGAGAGTCGCACACACTCACCCGTAACTCAGCAAATGTATTAGTGTGTCATATTTCCTCGTCATAAAAGTCATAATTTAACATCATTCATTTCTTTGCACGTATAGTTTGTTAGTAATTTCATTTTTAGCGAGTCAGAAGTAGTTTATTTGCACACAAGTATTACTATTTTTCTACACAGTTAAAAGGTTACAATTATTGCTATCAAAAAATAATTCTATTATATATTACTCATTTTAACTTTTTACTTTTTTATCAGTGAAGATGTTACAGGTATTGCTAGTTAACACGAAATTACTATATTCAACACTATTCATTCATTTGTACACAATCAAATCATATTAAGTATTGCTATCTAATACGAATAATTTCAATTGGGGTACACAGTTAAAGAGTTTCAAGTATTGCTATTTAACACTAATAATTTTACTCAACATAACTCATTAATTGCTATGTATTAATTGCTATGTATCACTAACATTTTAATCAAACATCAGTCACTTGTTTACACACAATCAAATGGTCAAACAGTTCTGTTTCAAACAATTCAATCTAACATAAGTAATTTGTTTGCCCTCCGTTTAAATGTCAAACAGTTCTATTTGACTCAGAGATAGGACCATATCAGGTGCTACCATTCCGGGTCAGAGTGAACGTCAGAGAGATCGTAATGAAGGGGTACTCCACATTCCCCAAAGCCCACCATTACTAGAACCTCATCATCAGATGCAGTTTAGTGTCATATCCAGGGCACACATTGAGGGGGAGGGTCTCAATCTTCTGCAGAGATCCATTCGGTGTATTCTACAGCCCCAGCTGAGTGGGCTGATTGGTTTTAATGGCATATCAACCTTTGTAGGTTACTTGATGCCAAAGTCATCCTTCTAGAAGAACAGTAGTGGTAGTATTTAAGGATAAAGGGGTTCATACCTTTTGCAAGGATATTTGTCCTAAACGGAACGTAATAGCGCGACTGGAGTTCGAACTCGCTTACTACGATTCCACAGGCCATCAATTTAATCATTACACCACGAGGACACCCTCCTGCAGTTCATCAGTATATCAGGTATATTATATTACAGCCCAGTCGGCTGGGGCTGTAGAATACACTGACTGCATCTCTGCTGAGGGTTAAGACTCCCCACCAACAAGTGTCCTGGATATGACATTAAACCATCTGATGGTGAGGCTCTGGGGAACGTGAAGTGCCCCTTCATTGCCATTGCTCCCATGTTTACTCTTGCCAGGAGTGGTAGCACTTTATAGGGTCCTATCTATGGGTCAAATAAAACTGAAATTTAAACTGTGTACTTATGCTAAGTTGAATTGTTAGAAATAGAACTCTTTGATCATTTAACTGTGTGTAAACAAATAACATGTTTAATTGAATTGTTGGTCATACATAGCAATATTTGAAACCATTTGACAGTGTGCAAACGAATGAACAATGTTGAATAGAATTATTAGTGTTAAATAACAATATTTATAATCACGTCTGTGTACAAACAAATGACTAAAATTAAAATAGAATTATTAGTGCTAGATAGTAATAATAAAGTAAAGTAAAGTTGGCGACGGTAGTCGATTGTGACCCGAAAGCTCCTTTTTCGATAGCTACTACACCATGGTGTAGGGAAGGGCACTACTTTTTTCCCTGGATGGCTCCATTTTACCCTTACTTTATAACGCTGAGTGTTAAGCAAGGTAGCATCAAGTACTATTTTTTGGGGTTTTGGTATGACTCAACCTGGGATTGAACCCAGGTCTCCAGGGCCATTAGGCGAACACTCTAACCATTATGCCAATGTCCGGTTAGATAATAATAACAGAAAACATTTATATATGTAGAAACAATATCAGTACTAGTACGCTAACAAATTACCTCTAACTCATTTAAAAACGATAATACCTAAACGCTTTGTGTGAAAACAAATGACTGATGTTATATTGAGACTGTTATATAGCAAAACTTGAAAACATTTAACTGTTTGAAAAAATGAGCTCAGACTCATTTAAAAATGTTATCTATAAAAATGTATTTACAAATCATATACTTAACATATATATGTATTAACAGGTTTTGGCATGAAATAACCCACAGTGGTTGCTATGCCATAAAACCCAACCAAACCGAACAAAACCAATATTATATTATGCAATAATATTTTTATATGGATTAAGCACATTTTTTCTAATGCCATTGCACTATATGTGGCTATATAATCTTCATATAAAACCATAATAGGTTTCGATTTATTTCCTAGAAACCTTGAGTGAACGTATAGCCTTTGATAATTGCCCATAAATATACAAAATAGCGTGCAATACACAATATTTTTATAATTATTTTACTTTCTTTCTTTCTTTCTTTCTTTAGTGCGGTCAGTATTGCTGTTCATATGATTAGAGCACTGATTCTGTAACAATCACGTGACCTGACGAGACACTCACTTGTTCTGCATTAAGTGTTGCCTGCTGACGTATGCGTCTGCGTGAATTTCGCCAAGCAACCTCCACTACTTGAAGTGTGTCAGTGCTCACATCATGCGAAGCACGTATTTCAATAAATATCCAATCCCATCCTCCTTCTTCATCTACTAATTCTCTCTCTCTCTCTCTCTCTTTCTCTCTCTCTCTCTCCCTCCGGCTTTTCTGTTCTTATACACTTTGCTTTCCCTACCCCCCTCTCTCTAAATCCACCAACTCTCTTTTACTCTTTCTTCTGCTTTTCTGTCCTTATACGTTTTACTTGTCCTCCCCGCTTCTTTATCAATTAAGAGTCTCTGTCTCTCTCTCCCCACTCTCTCTTTCTCATTCTCTCTCCCCCTTTTCTGCTCTTATGCTCTTTGCTTTTCTTCCCTTCCTCTTCTATATCAACTAACTAACTCCCCCTCTCTCTCTCTCCCTCCCTCTCTCTCTCCCACTTTTCTGTCCTTATGCACTTTTCTTTTCTCCCCTTCCTCGTCTTTATCAACTAACTCTCCCCCCTCTCTCTCTCTCCCTCTCTATCTCCCACTTTTCTGTCCTTATGCACTTTTCTTTTCTTTCCTTCCTCTTCTTTATCAACTAACTCTCCCATTCTCTCTCTCCCCCTTCACTTCTTCTTCTTCTTCTTCTTCTTCTTCTTCTTCTTCTTCTTCTTCTTCTTCTTCTTCTTCTTCTTCTTTCTCTCTCTCCCTCCCTCTCTCTGTATCTATCTCTCTCACTTTTCTGTTCTTATGAACCTTGCTTTCTTAAATAACTGAGAAACTTTTTCTAATTCATTTTCTGTTAAGGTTCTACAAGACGCTTTTACTGAATGTCAAACATTTTCTACCGTTCATAGAAAAGCAATGAATATCCCCTCTCTCTCTCTCTCTCTCTCTCTCACTCTCTCTCTTTCTTTCAGCATATTCATATATATATATGTGTGTGTGTGAGAATATGAGAAAAAAAAGAAGACAATATAGAAAATCAGACTGTATCTTATGAGTCGATAAAATTCATTCATCATAATAAATTCATCATTCCACAGAGAAAATTACATGTGGATTTTTTTTTATTTACCCAACCCCTCCACACGAACAGGAAGCTACACAAGGTCAATTTTTAAGCAGAGTTTATCAGGTTTGAATTCTGAGTTTTCCTTCTCCCAGACCAGTTGCCATACCAACGTTAAAGAGCTCACTCTGCCTTACTATTTATCCAAAGCAGGAGGGGAAATAGTTGGTTACCTACCTTTCTCAAGGTTAGGTATTTGCGCTATGTAAAATTAAAACAGCTCCGTACAGGTTTTGAACTCGAATTTTCGTGTTCCTTTCCAACGATGATAACCATTACACCATGAGCGCCTGTTAGATTTCATATTTGTTGAATAATAAATTCATTCAAGGAAAGCTATCCTTTTAGAGAAACATGTCAGTTTGATTTTCCATTCTATCTTCCGTTTTCTTATGCATATATACATTTACACACACACACACACACACACACACACATACACACACACACACACACACACAGATATATATATATATATATATATATATATATATATATACAACAGTCTAATTTCTTTGATGGAGACATATCGAGCTCTTTTCTTGAAAACTTTTCTCATTTGTCTTTATCTTTTTATATTGTACCGATCTATTTATCTGACGATAGATGCAGGTTAAATTGCCCGATTGCCAAAAATCAGCCAGGTCTCGATCCCAGTTTCAAGCATCCTACGTGTCTAGTTACACTGGGAAGTTGTGATCCAACGAAACTGACTGCCTCTGGATGACACTATATATAGTTTTAAAAGCTA